>MKYO02017011.1:400993-423019 GCA_002013955.2 Citrus medica
ATTTGAATTTTGTTTTCGCTTTATTTGCTAGGGACTAGCAATAAGCTGGTTGGGGAGTGTGTTGAGTGTTAGAAAATGCATATTTATAAAGGAGAAAACCGTCATTTTACATTTCAAGTCTTACTAACAACCCTTACTTTTATGTATTTAACATTCTTGTGATTTAATTACATGTGTTTTATTTTAATTAAGTATTTTATGTATTTTAGGGGCATTATAGTCATTTCACAATAAAAGAGATATCAGACGGCAAAACAGACATTACTTTTGAACTCAGGACGGTCGAAAACCTTATCAACAAACTCAAGAAGAAAGCCATTTTCTTTACAATCCTTCTTCATCACTTGAATCTTCCTCGCTATCATCTCAAGTTACAACCATGGCTTTCTTCTTGAGTTTGTTGATAAGTGGGCACTCCGATCTTATATGGCTAGGCTTATTGCATTCATAGTATGTGATTACCTATTTCTTCTCCCTTTGGTTCTTGAAGTTTCTAAAATTTCTTCGCTCTCCGGTTTTCTTGAAGAATTTTCTGAACCTCCTTCCTAGCATGGCCAACTCTTCATCATCCAATTCACTCTCCCCATCACTCTAATATTTTGAAGCTTTGAGAGCAATGCTTTTCTTTTTCTCCTCATGCCCTTTTTCTGTTGCCAAATCTTCTTCATATGAAATGAGAGAACTAATTCAATCATCAAGAGGTAAAGTATTTAAATCTTTGGCCTCTTCAATAGCGGTTCTTTTAGGTCTCCATTCTTTTGGAAGTGACCTAATGATTTTCTTAACTTTTTTGCTATTTGAGAAAGTCTTTCCTAGGGCTCCTAGAGTGTTTACTATATCCGTAAATCTCGTATACATAGAGTACACACTCTCATTTTGTTCCATTTGGAACAACTCATATTATCGAGTGTACCTACTAATTTTCGACTCTTTCACTTGATTTGTGCCTTCATAAACTACTTCAAGTTTGTGCCAAATTTCATTGGCACTTTTACAACTAGATACTCGATGAAATTCTTTCTTATCAAGTGCACAAAATAAAGCATTCATACCTTTGGAATTTAGAAAAGTTTTTCTCTTTTCCAATTCATTCCATTCCCTTGAATGTTTTGGAATATCTTTCCCGAATTCATTTTTAGTTAGGAGCAAAAACGGACCATCACATACAACTTCTCAAATTTCATAATCTAGTGCTTGTAAATAAATTCTCATCCTAGTTTTCCAATATGGGTAGTCATTTCCGTCAAAAATAATGGTCTAGTTGTGGACTGTCCTTCCCTAAAGGTTGAGTCATTTTGGGTTGCCATGGATCTTTTACTCTAGACGGTTAAGTCCTAACAAGAGAACCAAGCTCGGATACCAAATGAAATTCTAGTTATACAACCCAAGAGGGGGGTGAATTGGGATTCTAAAAAATTATTTAATTCTAAAACAAAATGTCATGCAAATCTAAAACGAATATAAAGCAATAACAATTAAATCAAACACAATATAAAAAGATAAGGAAAGAGAGATTCAAACACAAAGATTTTTACGTGGTTCGGCCAACCTCGCCTACGTCCACGCCTCCAAGCTTTTCGGGCTTGAGGATTTCACTAAGCAATCCTCCAAGGATTCAAATGCTTACACTTGACTTCCAAGGTGTCAATGAACCTTTACAACAAGAGATTATCTCTAATCTATTAACCCAAGTGTATCCCAATACTTACAATCACTCAAAGTAAAAGATCACAAATTGTTTTTCTCTCACACAATATTTAAGATTACAAATCAATGCCCAAAGTGTGAATAGATGAAGTAAGAATGTATTTAAAGCTCTATGAAGATTGTATTCTTGAATATAAGTTCAATGGTAGTGTTGCGATCAAACTTGTTTGAATTTGAATAAGCTTATTTATAGTTGGAGCTGAAAACTAGCCGTTATTGACTTTCTGCACACTGTCGGATCGCCGTTAACTAGATGTCGGATTGTCGTTTGACTGGTCAATATGACCGTTGGGCTGATTTTCAAATTTGTCGGATCACCGTTATCTAGGTGTCGGATCACCGTTTAGGTCCAGAGGCTAATCTTCAGTTCTGTTCAATATCGGCGAGCCATTTATCAGATTTGTCAGATCGCCGTTTAGGTCCAGAGACTAATCTTTAATTCTGTTTGATATTGGCGAGCCGTTTATCAACATTGTCGGATCGCCGTTTTTCACAGAAACTGCTGCAGTGAACTATTTTGCAAGATAATTGTTTGTCTCCAAATCTTTATAAAAACGCTTTATAAAACTTGTCAAAATAGATGAAAATTATTTTGAGCTTTTAAAAGATTAATCAATCTTAATCAAGTTTGTTATCATCAAAATCAATAAAGAAATATTTATGTTAACAAAAATTATATAAAAAATAATAATTTAAAATTGCAAGATTTTATATATTTTATAAAAAATTAAAATAATACTGTTTTTAAAGTGAAATTTTATGTCGAGTAATTTTAATATGGATTTACATTTAATAAATTAAACGGGGGTATTTTAGAGAATAAAATGTAAAAGGGTTATTATAAGAATTTTGAAGGATGATCCATTTCCATCGTCCATCCGGCCCAAATTTAATTTAAAAATTAAGAGAAATTGAAAACTAAAAAACCGAATTGGAACTGTATAATATCTATAAACTCTCTCTTTCCCGCTTCCCTTAGTCTCTCGTGTTTCATCAAAATTAGGGTTTAGGGTTTTGATCCAGAGCTCCTCCAAACTCGTAATATTCAAAACTGTCTCTCACAGGAATTCCTCTCATTACCGTCAAGATTTTCCGGCGACAATGATGTACGGTGATCCTCAACAACATCACAATCAGCAGCAGCCAGGTGGTGGAGGGGACCACTTCAATAGGGGCCCACAGCCGCCACAACCTTCTGCACCACCAATGATGCGGCAGCCTTCGGCCTCTTCCAGTACTCTCAACCCACCCGAATTTCATCACCTGTCTTCCAACCCTCCTTACGACGGTAACTCTTTCAATTCTTTACAAATTCAGATGCATTTCATTTATAGTTAGTTACATGCATATTTAATTTATTTTAAAAATTTTTTTGTGCTGCATTTTGTGCTTAAATTTTAGGAATTCTCGATTGATGCTAAATTTAGGTCCATTTAAGTGATTGAATTATGACCTTTCAATTGGGATTTAATGTGGTGATTTTGTTTAGGGTTTAAGTTGTGTGGATGGATTTTTGTTAGGGATAAGTTAGTGTGAAAACTAAATTGTTTGTTTTAGGTGACAATTCAAATGAGGAAGCGTTGTTAGTGTTGGTGGAAACAGTGAATTCAAAATCTGGTAAGGTTGGTCCTTGAAAAAATTTAGAGAATTTTGGAGGTTACTGCTGGCATGATTTTAGTAGGCATCGTTATTCAGTTAACAAAGATTTAGAGCATCGAATTCGGTTTGTAAGGTTTGCATAGTAGATTAGTTTTCAATTGCCACACACATTAAATAAGATGAAGAGATTTGGAGATGCTTTACTTTATTTTTCTGAAAACGTGGAAAAAAAGATCGGATGTGACACAATAATTTTCCCTGCCACAATCACCTGGACCACCATCTCTGTTTTAATCTCAGAATATTGCTTCAGCTTAGTATATCTAGATAATGAGAAAAGAAAAATATTTTTTTTTTCTTTGTTGTAATTCATGATACACAACTACAGCAGACACTGCCAGCTTTGTAGTTGTAGTATAGCCTGGAAACCACTATCAAGAGGCTGTCTCAGAGTAGAGCAGGTGGTTTTGGATTCCATACTGACAATTCTCTGATTAGACTTCAGTGTTCAGACTGTAGGCATTTTGGTTTTACGTGAATCACTTTGGCATCTGATGAAGCACTTCTAAGTGGACAAAAATTTTGAATTATGGTCCGTTTCTTTTCATGAAGAGTAACTTGCACTTTGATGGAAGTTCTGGTATTCTGATGTTTATCTGAATGGTTAATTTATTTTGAATGATTATTGATGCAGCTCATGGTGACAGTTTTGCTGCAAAAAGAATGAGAAAGCTCACTCAAAGGAGGGCAGTTGATTATACTAGCACTGTTGTTCGGTATATGCAGGTACCTTCTGTTTATCTATTATTTGTGTTATTCTTTTTGCTTATAGATGTTTCCTCAAATGTTCTTATGATTATTTTGTCAGGCTGTTTCTTTTTACTATTATGGCTTTAGATTTGGTCAGAAATGTCCCTAAAATTCTTGCCATCATTTGTAATATTCTGCTGATGCAGGATATCTGTTTTTCTATTTTGTTAAGAGAGTTCTTTTACTTAATGATCATGTTGAACTTCTTCTTTGGAAAAGAACATAAAGTTATTGATTAGAAGAATTAACATAATACATTAGTTTTTTTCCCCTGCATATTCAGATCTTTAATATCTTGTGGATTATTGTGTAAAGAGAATTCTCTTGGGTACTTTTAATGATATAGGTGGACATGTCTGTATGAATTGTGTTCTTAATACTTTGCTTTTTAACTAATGTAGTTTGATTACATAGAAATGAAGAAGCACCGTTTTTGGCATGGGGACAGATGATATGCTGTATAATGATGAGCTTTCCTCATTGCTATTGATGGGGGATTAAATTTCTAGTTAAACATTCCTCCTACAGTAGCTGTTAATACGAATAACAGAAACTCTGTTATAGCCATTTCTGTACATTCAATGTACTCCACAAATAGAGGAATACATAGAGTTGAACATAGTAAAATAAGAAATTGAATTTCCTATTTTTAACTTACAATATTGTCTTTCTTTCATTCCCCCAAGACATTGTGCTTAATAGTTCAAGTTACTGTTGGGCCACTGAACTTAGAATCGTGGATTGCACATTTCTGAGTATATTACTTTTGTATTCTCTAGGTTGGATGTGTTTTCACATTCCTTTCTATGACTTGTATAACTTAGTTTGAGAATTTATGTGCAAGGGTTTTGATCCGTTGTAAAAGAGATTGGGTGTAATTTTTGTTAAAAGTTCTAGATCACTAGCTTGTTTGGCAAATTGGATTGCTAGTTGTTTGTGAAGATTTCCTAGTGTAGAGATAAACTTGTTTCTTTTGTTTGCACTATGTTTATTTCCCATTACAGATTCGTTCAGTAAACTTAGTGGAGAGATGTATGTTTGCATATTTTGGTTGGTTAATGGAATTTTGGATTGAACTGGTTGCAACCTGATACCAATGTTTCTGCAGATTCGAATGTGGCAGCGGGATTCAAGGGACAGGACGGTATTGCAAGCTACCCCCGCAGCGGCAATTGATGTTAGTGAACACTTTTTCTCTGTATTTTTCCTTTTCCTGTATTGATCAGAATCATGTCAGTTGTGTAAGTCTCATCAGAGTTTGGATCCTGTGCTTTTTTGTTTGTGTGAATTCTGACCTTGCTGTGATCCTTGCAGATGTTACCTACAGTTGCCTATGCTGATAATCCATCAACAAGCTTTGCTGCAAAGTTTGTTCACACATCTCTTAACAAGAATCGTTGTTCAATTAATCGGGTTTTGGTGAGGAAGACTAAATCAAGTTTTTTGACATTCATAGTTTGCTGAGTAGCTTTCCTTTGTTTTCCACACATCAAATCAAACAACCTCAAATCCTCTTTCTGGTTTCACTTTGGTCCATTAATGAAATGAACCCTGGATGAAGCAGCTACCTTTTATCTCTACCTGTTACTAAATGTACTTGTTTTCTTTTTGGAATTTAAAAGTCAAGGTTTGTTTGGCAATGGTCCTTTCTTGGAAGTGGTATTCTATTTTGCTTCAGTAATGTTTTCAATAATTTTTTTTTCTGGAAAACAAGAATATGACATGTCAGCTTAATTTTGGCCGTAATTTTGACATTCAATGAGTACAAACCTCTGGAATAGGAGGCATTCTTTTCTTTTAACACATTATAGATAACTGAGATATCTATACTTGAATGTTAGTGACATTGAATATTGGCTACGGTAGACTTGCTCTTGTGGTTGACTTAGCTTCAATGTGTTATGTAGTTCCCATTGCTCACCTTGTAATTGAAGGAAAATGATAAAAAGGAACCGTACCTGCTTCAATGCTGTATGTTTTAATTGCATATCTACGTATGACTAGTCAGCTTTATATGAGAAACATGGTAGCTGTAGAAATAGGTTTGGCTATGATAGGTTTCTAGCAGTCTCTGCTAATCATGGGCACCTAATGTGGTGGAACCACACTTGTCCTTTTCTGGTTTATATGTGATGTGCAGACATGACATGTTATGCATTTGCATCTGTTTATATGTTAAACTTATATGCCTTGCATTTTTAATTGGTCTTGAACATGGTATGCACTATTTTTCTTGTGTTCCTATTCATGAACTGTGTGCTGACTTGCTTCCCCTTTTAGTGGACTCCCACCGGTAGGCGTCTTATCACTGGCTCTCAAAGTGGAGAATTTACTCTTTGGAATGGACAATCCTTCAATTTTGAAATGATTCTTCAGGTACATAATAGTTATTTGTGCTGCTTCGACATATCTAAAACAAGCCAAACTGATGGTTTTTGGTAAATTTAAATATTCTCTTATATGTTTAGGCCCATGATCATGCAATTAGATCTATGGTATGGAGCCACAATGATAACTGGATGGTCTCTGGTGATGATGGCGGTGCAATAAAGTAAATATGCCGATCAAAGCTATATAGTTGTTACTATTATTCAATGGAAATGTGAATTTTTGTTGACATAAAGATATGTACATTGGGGAAACTTTTAGGTATTGGCAGAACAACATGAATAATGTGAAGGCCAATAAATCTGCTCATAAAGAATCAGTGCGTGATTTAAGGTAAGCTTTTATCTGTTTATTCATTCATATTTTTCTAGAGCATTTTGCAAGAATCACTCTTATGCCAACCTTTTGAATACAGCTTCTGTCGTACTGACTTGAAGTTCTGTTCCTGTTCTGATGATACAACTGTTAAAGTTTGGGACTTTGCTCGATGCCAAGAAGAGCGTTCCTTAACTGGTAATGTGCCTTGACTAGTCAATGAAAGTAATATTGAGTTTGTTGCCTAGTTTTGATGCGTTCTTTATGTTGGTGGAGATGCAGTTAGGTCTGATATTGTCCCCTTAATGGAGCATTTTAGTGCCAAGCCTTTGATAAATCCTTTATTTATATGGCTTATTCTGCTTCATATTTGAAAATCATTATAGTATATTTGTGTTACATGATATATGCCCGATGTCAAAACAGTTTCGTGATATCTCTTTTTTCTTATCCAACACAATTGAGAAGGTGTTGTAGTTTGTATGGTTGAAACTGTCTTTTTGAGCATAAGCTTCTCTCTTTGCACTGCATGTAGATACGAAGTTTTCAAGTTCAGAGATTTGACAGTTCAAGCAATTGGGTAGATTTTATTTATTATTATTATTAAACATAGTAATAATTGTAATTAAGCAATGTTTCTGACAACAGCTCAACTTTCATATTTGCACTATCAAAATATTCTGACAACATATCTTTCATCATGTTTGAAGTTAATTGCTTACTGAATTCCATACGAATGTTTAAAGTTTATTGCTTACTGAATTCCATGTTACCTAAATATTAAATATGTAATAGGTAAAAAGAATTGGTATAGAGACAAATTTGCCCAGTAGCCTTAATATTTTGGCTGAGAATCAACTCAGGAGAATTAACTATCTCTATGATTTTAGTTACAAATATAGCATGACCCCTAAAAGTTGCATTGATAAGTGCATTTACACTTGCAGCTGCAAGCATGCAAAGGGAATAGAAATTCCTGTGATGAATTTGCCAAATTGCACATTTACTTTATGCTAATTGCAGAGAGTTTTTTATTTGTTAGTTTTTTTCCCTCTTTATCTATATGGCATTTAGCCGCATACATGCATGACTTCTCTGCATCTTCTGGTTCATTGGTATACTTATCTCTTGTATTATATTTTTATTTTGCCTTCTATTTTATTCTTTCTTCATGTAATATTCATGTTGCATCATGATAGGATCAATAACCATTATATGTAAAACAGCTTCTTCCTTTAGTGCAACCATCATTGCGCTGATTACTAAGTTTATTGTGTGATTTATGTGTCAAGCGTGCATGAGCTAACCTAAGAGTTTTCTGTATGTGGTTTGAACTCAGGCAGGCCATGGTTGGGATGTGAAGAGTGTTGATTGGCACCCTACCAAATCTCTTCTAGTTTCAGGTTCGTTCTATGTCTCTTACTAACTACTTTGCGGATGTATTGATGTGAGAAGGTATATCCACGATTATTGCTGCTAATTGCCATTTTTTCTCAGGTGGAAAAGATAGCCTTGTGAAACTTTGGGATGCCAAAAGTGGGAGAGAACTATGCTCTTTGTGAGTACAGTATCTTTGTGTTAAAAGTTGTAAATTTTTTTTAAGTATTAACAATTTTATTAAAGTTATTCATTTCTTTGCAGTCATGGTCACAAAAATATGGTTCTTTGTGTGAAGTGGAACCAAAATGGTAACTGGGTACTGACTGCCTCCAAGGATCAGATTATCAAGGTGGTGGTTCCTACTTTCTTAAACTCTTTTGATTAAATTATGAAACTTGAATGTTGATGTTTAATACTTTTTTAAATTGCTTTCTTCTTTTTTTTCCCCTTCTTTCTTTCACAATTTTGACATTTTCTTCAAAATATTATGTGCTTACAGCTTTATGACATAAGAGCTATGAAGGAGCTTGAATCATTCCGTGGCCACCGAAAGGATGTGACTGGTTAGTAACAATTATTTTCCTAGTGAAATCATGCTTGAGTATGATAAAATTGAAAAGTATTGCTTAACCCACAGAAAGTAAAATTGCAAAGGATATTGTGGGTAAATATGCCAAGTATTTTTTATGATTTGCATATTGAGAACTAACATCAAATAATTTTGAGAGGGTATCAAGAGGCTAGGCCAGTGGTTTGCTCACACAAGTTATAGGTTGATTACTTGGGGCGACCTATGTGACAAAATTTCATAATTTTCCTACTTACAAAGATTGTGGGGTTCAAGTGACATCCTAGTTTCGAACTCAAGTTTGCGACAGGTCCAGAAAATTTCTGTTTAGGAAAAAAGTAAAAGAAGAAATGGAGAGAAATTGCATTAGCATGATTAATATGCTAGGTTACGTAGAGTAACTTGGTTTGGAGATTAAACTTCCTGCCTGACTGTAGTGATAAACAATGTTTGGAGATTATACGTCCTTGCTGACTGTAGTGAGTATACAATCAGTGTTGCATTCCAGTCCTTTACAACGTGTATTGTCATCAGCACTATCAGTCTGAATTAATTTTTATGGACTTTAAAAGGAGCTTGTATTTCTGATTTACTTACTTAGTCACAGCTGCAAATAAAGGACTTGAATCCTCTTTATCAAAACTTGATCTCTCTTGCACTTTACTTGAAATCCTAAAACCTCTCAGCATGATACCTGGTAAACTAATTTGAAAAATCTACTAATCTTGAAACATCTATAAGACAAAATTTGAAATTTGACATTTTGAGCTGTTTAAATTACAATTTATTTTCTCATCCCTTAAACGTTTGGGATTTGCATACTATCCAAAAGATGCACCGTCTCCGGCAAACAATTCCTGAAACTGGAAAATTATTTTGAGCTTTTTAAATTACAATTTATTTTATCACCCCTTAAATGTTTGGGTTTTGCACACTATCTGAAAGATTGCATTTATCAGTCTGCTATATTCCCGAAAAATAAGTGCAAATATGAAAGCAACTGTGCTAAAAGATATGTTGTCAGAAAGATTGCTTCATCAAAATAAAGATAGCACCAAAACTACCATTTTCTATCTTTTCTTCATTTTGTGTTTCAACTTATGCAGTATGCTTAAATTTCTCTTATTTTAATGTGACTTGTAGCTGAACATGACGAAGCTTAGGGTGTACGTCTTGTTTCTAGAAGATTCATTATGATAATTTGCTTACTCTTCTTATTCAACTTGTGTGTGGATAACACTTATGGCTAATGTCTTGTTTTAAACATTGTAGCATTGGCTTGGCATCCTTTTCATGAAGAATACTTTGTCAGTGGAAGTCTCGACGGTTCCATTTTCCATTGGCTTGTCGGGTAATTTCATTTTTGATTAAAAAAATATTTTTACTGGTTTCATAAATTTTCACCTCATGTACACATCAGAATTGTATTATTGTTGTTAATAGTTTTCATTACCTGTTTTTATGTGATCATGGTATATATTTACTGAATGAATAGGGGGAAAAGAATGATTATTTTCCCTTTTCTTTTGGCCACTCAATAAGTTGAAGAGTATTTAGATGAAGAATTCTGGCTTCAGAGGCTTTGGGGTCTTAACTTTTGAGGATATCATGTTGAATACTAATCTCGCATTTGCTTAATATTATTACAAAGAATTATTATCTTAAGCTATTCTCAAATACTTACAAAAATATTGTGAGAATGCACTGCATAACTTTTTTGTCAACTTTTGTTTTGTAATTCCTTAAAATGTAAACTCTAACATCTTATTACACAGTACATATGTGAAAAAATGTAATCACCTTTTACCCTTCTGTCTTTTTCTTAATTCATCTCATATTTTTGCAACTATGGCTGTTCAAGGATGGAAGAAATAGATTGAATTTTGTAAACACAAAGATAGCTCCCACATGGGTTACTCAGTTATTAAGAAAAGAGAGAAAACTTCTGCAGTGACTTGAGGAACGTAAATTAAGAGAACTTATTATTTTATTGTATTAAGTATAGATGCAGTGTATGAGCTGACTACTAGTTGCTTTTAATGTAAACTTTTAGTTTGTTTATTTTCTAATACTTAGATAAATGAATCTTTGTGATTTAGTGATCTACCAACATCTGACAATTATCTTTGTGATTTACCAACATCTGATAATTGTGGAACCAGATTTTAGAAATTTTGAGATGCCTGAGCTGGTGTTCTATTATATATTTTGTTTCCTTGTGTCAGTATTTTGAACTGGTTTCTTTTTTGTTCCCTTATTGGCTTTGTTTATTGGTGGGCGGAGAAGGATAAAGGCTTGGTTGCCTGAAGGGTTTTCGTCATTGGATCCTTTTTTTTAAAAAAAAAAATTTCACACTACCGTACATTAGAGAAAGGAAAGAATTGCTTCTGGTTGAGTGGAGAAATTTGCTGCTAGGACTGATAGAAATATTACTAAACTATTGGTTATTTGAGTATGTGCTAACCATAGATTAGGGCCCAATCTATTGTGGACTTCACTAAGTTTGCAAGCTTTTGGTCTTCAAATCTTCTTTATTTATTGGGAAGGCGGGCGGGCGGGTGGGGGGCTGGCTATGTTTTGTTGCTCTGACATTGGAAATTTTATTTAGCTTTTGATGAGATTAATTTCACTAGTAAAAATATGATGTCTTGACATGTTATTGCAATTTCTATTACTCTCTGAGATTTGGAATGAATTTTCAGAGGGATTTGTAGCTATATGACTACTAAAAAATTATTCTGGTTCTCAGGCATGAAACTCCGCAAGTTGAAATTCATAATGTACATGATAACACTGTATGGGACTTGGCATGGCATCCCATCGGATATCTTCTTTGTAGGTAAAGACAATTTCATGTTTATTTCATGTTTATTTTTATCTTTTGATACCTCTCAAGGAAAAAGGATTTCTCTTTTGCTTAATGTCTTGAGACATCAACTGAAATTATGTTTAGTCCACTTACTGTAATCTGTGGTCTGTCCCTTTTTTTTTATGTTGTCCAATTCTTCAGCATTTTTCTGTATTATATCTCATCTTTTGCTACAGTTTAGTTGCTGATTTTTTTTTGGCACCAGTTTATCGTAATGTTTAATGCTTGTTTGTAGCCATTAGTAGAATATTTGAGTTAATTGAAAATGCTTGTAGAGGTCTCATAACATTTAGTTGGTGCTGTCAACTTTTTGCTAGATTATGACAATGATGCTTCTGGTTTCTCAGCTCTGTGACCAGCCATTGCTCTCTGTGTATCTTTCACTGACACGATCCTGCTCCATAGTAATACTAAATTAAACATAAGAGATGGTTGTGTTTTTAAATTTGTCCACAGCTTTCTCCCGGTTAACATTCTTGTGATGGTTTTATCTGTCACTGTGTATTTATCAAGCTTGGCCACCTCTTTTGTGACTGAAACCGTTTCTTTTGCAGTGGTAGTAATGATCACACCACAAAGTTTTGGTGTAGGAATAGGCCAGGGGACACTGCTCGTGATAAATTTAACATGGGTCAGAACCAAGGTTGTTATCCTCTCACCTTGTCCTCCTCTTCTGGTTGTTTTCTTTTGTATGCTGGAGCTGTATGGCCCAAGTTCTGTAGATTTGACTTGTATGAATTAAATGATGGAAAAGGAAAATCTAAAAAATTATTTTAATTCTGTGGCATATTTGATTCTGATTTTATAAGTGCTTGATGTTATTTTACTAGTCAACACCAGCAATCCTATCAGTTTAAAATTTTCTCTCTTTTCCCTTTCCCATGATCATTCTAAATATTTAAATTATTTCAGGTTATGGTGAACAAAATGCTGCCTTTGCTGGCCGCATGCCTGGAAATTTCCCTGTGCCAGAAGGACCAACAACTCCAGGACCATTTGCTCCAGGACTGACTCGAAATGAAGGAACTATCCCCGGGGTCGGAGTTGCTATGCCGTTATCTATTCCATCATTTGATTCATCAGCTCAGGGGGAGCAAAAGCAGCCTCTTTCCATGCCTTTAGGAGCACCTCCTCTTCCACCTGGTCCACATCCCTCTCTTCTTGCAGCCAATCAGCAGCAGGGATATCAACAAAATCCTCCACCGATGCCGCCGCAACAGCATCAGGGACACCCACAGCAAATGCCCCATTTGGCAATGCCACCTCAAAATATGCCACAGCTGCAGCCTCCATCCCACTTGCCCATGCTTCAACATCCGCATATATCTCGTCCACCACCTCAAATGCCCCAACTTGGCATGCCTTCTCCCATGCCAGGTTCTTTGCCCACGCCTTCATCGCATCCAATGTCAATGCCTGTTCCTGTGGTATGATACTGTGCACAGCTCTACTTTTCATTTGTTGATTTTCCTCTCGTATGCAATTTATCTATCAGTTTTGCTTTGTTACATTGATGTGAAGGTTTCTTCTTTTCATGAACAGTAAAGACGTCTTTGGGTGGTTTATTATGAGTTGGCATTTTCTTCATATCACCTGTGTAAATTTGAATGAAATGTGTTGGGTATGAACCTTAGATGGATTATCTTCACCTCCCAATATTTGAAGTATGTTTGATATTGCTCTTTGCACCAGGCTATAGAGTTTGTGCCATTGTTATCTTAACAGATGAGAAAATGAAAATTAATTGTAAATAGCCAGTTGTGAAAAAATTAAAGGATACTACTTTCAAAATTTCAACTGACCTTTAGAGCATCATTGAGATTTAAATTTAATTGTAAAGTTTCTGAGAAGATTCTGTTAATAATGAAATATAACATGTTATCAGTGTTGAATCTCTTCTGACTTTGCTTTTCCAGAGTCTAGTGACTGTAAAAAAGTTGTCTGTGGGAAGCCTACTTCTCAGAAGTTATTTGGCAGAATTTAGTATGCTAGTTTTTTTAAAATAGCTTTTGAGAACTAAAAAATAATAATTCTGACCAGGTTATATTTTGCTAAAAGTGTAACCCTTAGTTCTTACTAGTTATTGTAAGATTTCAAGTGTAAAGGATGTTGCTAATAGCTGACCGACATCTTATTTGTTTGGTTTCTATTCTTAATGTAGTAGTTGGAGAAAAGAGATTTTTTGTGTGTTATGCGATGACACTTGTGCCTGTATGTTAATTGCATTAGACAGTTTTTCTTTCTAAATTTTACACTGATTTCTCAACAATAAACTCCAAAAAATCTGTTACATTCAAACATCAAAGCAGATTTTCTCAGAAAGTTTTTCTCGTGGTTACTTTGAATTGTTTAAAAGGACATGTCCTCCTTGAAAGCTTTCTACGAAACCACAGTCTGTAGATTTTCTTTCTTCTTTGTTGCAAATGTGTTTCAATGTTGCTAATCAAAAATTGGTTTCTGAGTTTAGGGGATGCAAGGATCTATGAATCAGATGGCTCCACCAATGCAACAAGGCCATTATATGGGCATGAACCCCATGCACTCCGGGGGTGGTGCACCTCCTCAAGTTGGAGGCTTTCCAAATGGCATGCAGGGCCCTCCAAATTCAAGCGGGCCCCAAATGTATCCACAGGGTGGTGCATTCAACCGTCCACAAGGACAAATGCCAATGATGCCAGGATATAATCCCTTCCAGGTAAGCCCTAAATTTGATGCTGCAATGATCAAACCTGAGATTGGAGATTGATATAAATCCCCAGACTCTAGTTTATTGAAATCAATGTGGTGCCTGACAAGCACTAACCATTGAGCTGACCCATCTCTCTCTCTCTCTCTCTCTCTCTCTCTCTCTCTCTCTCTCTCTCTCTCTCTCTCTCTCTCTCTCTCTCTCTCTCTCTCTCTCTCTCTCTCTCTCTCTCTCTCTCTCTCTCTCTCTCTCTCTCTCTCTCTCTCTCTCTCTCTCTCTCTCTCTCTCTCTCTCTCTCTCTCTCTCTCTCTCTCTCTCTCTCTCTCTCTCTCTCTCTCTCTCTCTCTCTCTCTCTCTCTCTCTCTCTCTCTCTCTCTCTCTCTCTCTCTCTCTCTCTCTCTCTCTCTCTCTCTCTCTCTCTCTCTCTCTCTCTCTCTCTCTCTCTCTCTCTCTCTCTCTCTCTCTCTCTCTCTCTCTCTCTCTCTCTCTCTCTCTCTCTCTCTCTCTCTCTCTCTCTCTCTCTCTCTCTCTCTCTCTCTCTCTCTCTCTCTCTCTCTCTCTCTCTCTCTCTCTCTCTCTCTCTCTCTCTCTCTCTCTCTCTCTCTCTCTCTCTCTCTCTCTCTCTCTCTCTCTCTCTCTCTCTCTCTCTCTCTCTCTCTCTCTCTCTCTCTCTCTCTCTCTCTCTCTCTCTCTCTCTCTCTCTCTCTCTCTCTCTCTCTCTCTCTCTCTCTCTCTCTCTCTCTCTCTCTCTCTCTCTCTCTCTCTCTCTCTCTCTCTCTCTCTCTCTCTCTCTCTCTCTCTCTATATATATATATATATATATATATATATCAAGTGAGGCAGCCCTCATTTTAATAAAGTAATGTTAATTGGAACTCCATAATTCCATTCCAATTTCCATCTTCATGGTGGAGTTGGATTTTACATTTTGACTTTATTCCCATAATTGTTCTTGGAAGTAAATTTTGTATGCCGGCTCTAAAGAAGCTGACTTATTATAAGCTTGCTTATTTGCAGTCGGGTAATCAATCTGCTATGGCCCCGCCACCTCCACCAGGTCCACCACCACACGGCCAAAGTCAGCAGTAGGCAGTTGTTGTACTATAATCAATCGCATAACAGATTTGCAGCCATCTAGGATTTAAGCCAGCATTCTGTTTCTAACCCTCTGACTCTCCTTTGTATTCAATTTTCATTTTTCTTGTTGATATATTTATTTTTCCTCCTTTTTGCCCATTTCTGTAATCATGCGGTGTGCCATCTTGGTCATAATTTAATTGGATGCATGGGTTGTGCCATTTATATTATACAATTTAATTACAATTAGATATGTCAGTCCCTAGTGCTTTGGAATTTCATTTGTATCATTAGGACTGAATTCCTTTGGTTCTTGAAATTGCACTCAGTTATTGCAAAGGTGAAAATTTGCAAAGGTCAAAGGTGAAAAATTGATAGGGTTGCATTCAATTAACGAATAAACAGTATTAACTTTCAAATTCGATTTAAGGGTTCGTCTACAATTCAACTAGCGATATTTATAATATGTATAAGTTTTTTGTTACTAGTAACAAAGTTGTTGCTACAATTAACAAATGTTGCATAAACAAGTTTGTAAATAATTTTTTTAAAAAAATCTTACCAATTACCAAAGGTCAAAATTTTGGAAAAAAAATAACAGTTTTTTTTTTGTGTGTATATTACAAGTTAATGTAAAGAACGTTGCGTTTAGAATATAAACCTTTAAGTAAGTGAATATTGGAAAATCTACTCCTTAATTATGTTTGAAGAGTGATTGTGCAGTTATAAATTTTTTTTGTACAAACTTATAATGTAATATTAATTCATTAGTTGAATAAAAATGTAAAATAATATAAATAAATTATGTAGGTTAAAAGATATTTAATTCAACCAATATTATCATGTCACATCGATTTGTACAAAATAAATTTATACAAGAGTTTGTGATTATATCATTACTCATGTTTAAATAGTTAAATTATTTTCATTAAGTATATTGATTAGTGTTGTTAACACCTATTATATTGATAACCATCAAATAAGTGATTATCAAGCACAATTTGGAAGTAAAACATATTCAAATGAGTAATTATCTGACAATCCACTTACACAATAATTTCAAATATGCACTAACTGAATTGTTCATCTCTTTCCAAAGTTTAGAATTAAGAAAAAAGAAATAAAATAAAAAAACATATAGAAGTAAAATCAAGTATCTTATGCCGATTCCAAGTTGAAGAAGAAAGAATCCAAATATTCAGAAATTTGAACATAGAAGAAAACTGTAATTGAAAAAAAAAAGAAAAAAGAAAAAAACAATTAATCGATATGAAAATTTTCTTCATCTTCAAGTAAAGAATGAGCAATATGATCGGCCACAGCATAGCATGTTGAGAACCACTCCATTACAGCTTTCCATGTTACACTTGCCACACATAGTATCAGGCTCCATCTCATTGCCATTTCACAAATTCTCCAACTTCAAATGATCTTCTTTTCAGGATTACAAAAATTGAAGTATATTTTTCCAGTTTTGAAAAAGTAAAAGATGAGAGGTCAAAAAAAAAAAAATCAATGGAAACTGAAAATTAGTTAAACCTCTTGGTTGTATGGATAAATTATGTAATGGGCGCCTTTCATAAATAGGCATTACGTGAAGTGTGAATATTGAAGAGATCAAAATATAGATAAGTAATGCTGTAATTGGAAACAGATCACAATGTTTAATTCTGTCTAATTCTAATCCAACCAAAATCTTGATTTTGTGTTATATTGTAAAGCACTTTTTTTTTCTCCAAAAAAATTAATATTTGCATGTGTTTCTAGAAATCTCTAATGCTTCACCAAATAAAATAAAATAAAATAAAATAAAAAATAAAAAAACACGTAGGGTAAATGAAGATATTTGTTTTTACTTTTAAGGAAATTGAGAATAAAATTGACCGATAAATTATATCTTCTAATATACTTCCAATATAATGGAGAACTATAATGGGGGTACACTATCAACATGTCTTATAAGGGAAAAAAATAAATGAAATATTACCATTCAAATAATGGGCAAAACTATGGTACCACAGTTGTACGGTACTACAGTTGGATTCAACCATTGGATCTAGCCCACAGTTATCACAAAAATTGAATTCAATAGCTGGATCTAACTGTGGTACCATACAACTGTGGCACCATAACTGGACCATCAAATAATTCAAATTATTGTATTTAAGAAAAAAAAATCAAATAATTTTCCATTATAAAAGGGAACACATGGAAATGCACAGTGCATACAGATTCATAAGATCCAGCCCAAAATTGCCAGCCCAGTCCAAAATTCAACCTAAACGGATTTTTGGATAACCTCGGATAAACAATGGCTCCAAATTCGAGCGGCGTGATCAATTTCAGATTATCTCATCACTCCTTACTTTTAAAATCTTTATCCCATTTTTATGAAAAAGATTGAAAAAAATAATTCATCAATCCATTATCCACCCCATTTTTTTTAAGAGTGGCAAAACTAATAAATGAATTGAATTCAAATCAAATTTTAAACGAATTGGATCAAAATTTTACTGATTCGGATTTAATTCGTTTATTAAATGAATTGAATCAAAATTCCACTTATTCGGATTTGATTCGTTTATTAAACGAATCGAAATCTTAAAATTCAGGTTCGATTCATTTATTAAATGAATATTTAATTTGATTCATTTAATTCATTTAAATTAATAAATAAATCGAATCAAATTTAAATTCGTTTATTATTCGTTTGTTCCATAATGAATGAATCCATAATGAATCAAATTGAATATAAATTTGTTTACAAAATATAATTAATAAAAAAAATTAAGTAAAATAAAATATAAAAAACAAAATAAAAATAATCCAAACCATATTCTAAAATTAAAACATACAATCATCTAAACACCAAATTAAATTACAAATTCTTAGTAAGGAAAAAAATAAAACATCACAAAACATCATCCACTCAAACTCTCCACCATTTTTGCTTTTGTTTGATCATGTTCTCTTTATAAACCCCATTACTCCATTAGTCCATTACAGATATAAAAAAAGGGTTTATAACTCAAAAGAAGCCTGCTTTCTTGCTCAAATCTTGGTCATTTTCATAATTTTTTTTTTGTGGCCATTGCCATTATAACAAACCCATTTGCCTAGCAAAATCTTGACAAAGTTTTGAAGCTACTTGGGCAAAATTAAAAATAAGTTCGTAGCTGAAAAAAAAGAGCTTACCATAATACCATTAGGTGAGATGGTGCTAGCTCCTCTTGACAACAAACAAAAAGCAATTGCAAGGAGGGTGGAGACCAAGAGAAGATATTGCCAAGAGAAGAGAAAGAAAGAGTGGAAATGACAAAGTAAAAAACCCTAATTTTTGTTTTCACTTATACATTTTGTCTTATTATCATTAATAATTAGTAAATTAACATTTAAAATTTAAAAATTTTTAATACAAATTTAAGGATAAATAAATAATTTAATTAAATAAATTTTAAACGAATAGGCCGTATTCGATTTATTTATCACTCATTTATTAAATGAGTTTTAAATGAATAAATAAATTTAAAACCCGACTCAATTCATTTATTCAGTGAATCAAATCAAATTCATTGATTTATTAAATGAATCAATTTGTTCAAATTCAAACCTATTTAATTCACATCAAATCAAATCGAATAAACGAATTAAATCTTGACCTAAACGGATATAGTTTTTCTCTTATCATTTGAATAAAAATGAGGGTAATTTGAGGTTTTAAAAAATAAGGAGGAAGATGTGAAGATAGTTAATTGAGGTAATACAAAATCTACCCTTATGAAAATACACATAAATGATCGGAAGAAAAGAACATGGTAGCACCCAAAAAAAAAAAAAGATATTACTGCAACAAAACAACTATGGCGTATATAACTTGGAATGTCCTGCGTAGTAGCTGCGAGAGCGTGTGATTTGATTTGAGAGGAGAAAAAGGCATAAGAACGTGAGAAAAATAATACAGAGATGAAAAACAGATTTATTGCAACATACCATCCATAAATGCATGTGTTGAACATGTTTGTACTATATACTTTTTTTTTTAGTTTTGACCACGAAGTATTTTGAGGAGGATCCTAACTGTAAGAGGCACTTTTAAGTCTGTACCACAACCTAAACTATAAATTCCCGCTTGAATCGAGAGGCATAGACTCTCCCAACAAAAACGATTTCTCTGTAATTTGAATTGGGGAGCAAATACAGTCAAGCTATTTCAGGAGACTCCATTATCAATGGAGCCAACACTTTATTGGTGTACTGCGTACTTTTTACCTACACACAACACAATAATAAGAGTTAAATTTCTCTGTAGACTGCAAAAGTTAGAACAGGATGGAGTGCCCAACTGGGTCCGGGTGGGACTGATACGTGCGCCGCCTTAGCTGAGATTCTGGGTTCGGCTGCTGCAGGAAAATTCTCGTAGGATCATTGGGATCAATGTATCTGCAAAATGAACGAGAGAATGCGAACTGACAGCAAGCCCTCAATTAAATCATCTACGCTAGCGAAAATGTATATGCCACTTACGCATGTCTCATCATTTCATCGACTGGAGCCTGCGCGGCTTGTAAAAGGATCCACACGAGGCTGATCTGGTGCTGCATTTGATTGTTCATTATATCGTCTAACTGAAGAGATCAGATTGAAGAAAAGTAGAACAAAAGTTCCACAAACCCCCTTCGTCGAATAAAATCTTGAAAGAGTGAGTCGAGTAGAGAGGTCTGTGTTCATTCTCTGGCACCACCTGAAATTGGGAAAAAAACAAAAACAAAAAAGTCGTGCTGAAATAAGCCTGATCAACAACCAACATTGTTTGCTATATAACAAGCTTAATGTTGCGGACCGCCCAATTCGCTAGCCCAATTGCCCACAATTTCGGGCTAGAGAGCCAACACAAGGCCAAGAGTGCTAACTTGGCCCAATTCCGGAAGATTCTAGGCAACTCTAGCACATGTGAACATGTAAATATTCTAGAATACTTTATACAATTCCAGCACATGTAAATAGCTAGGAAATTGTATAATACTCTAGAGTTTGACCAAGTTTGTCAAAGTTAGGCAAAGTTAGGCAAAGTTAGGTAAAGCCTCCCCTATAAATATGGGATGGCATTAGGCATTTGTATCCAACAAGCTTTGTAAGCAACTCAAGCATTGTATTCTCTCTTTGTGCAATACAAGTTTCTTCTTTGGCTCAATTGCTCTCTTCTCTAGTTCGAGAAGCTCTAGGCTTACTTAGCAACATTCGGCAAAGTTGTCTAAGTGCCGCACGGGTTAGCTGCGCAAAATACTCATCCCGTGACAAGTGGTATCAGAGCTAAGGTTTGCACGCACGCAAGTTAGCTCACGAGCAATGGCCAACCCTTCGAATGTAGCACAAGAGGGTGTTGTTGGTGTGGATGTTCCACCAGAACCAAGCCGCGGCCGAGAGGGAGAACGCGCCCAAGGCAAGACTCGCGGCAAGTCCAAGGCCCCATCCGTGGATGCGTTGGAGCCTCGTGTGACCACTCTTGAGATCGCTTTGTCCGCCGCTCAAGATAGCCTCGAGGGATTGGAGGAACGAGTGGATGGTCTCGAGGGAGAATACGCGGAGTTCACGGTGGCAACAAAGGCTCTCATCCAAGAGCAAGCGAACACTCTCCGAGGTGAGTTTCGTTCCTTCCATGATGAGTTGCTCAAACTTCGTAGTTTTGTTCAGGACGAACTACGCGCTGTCCGTGCGGAAGTGGATGAAGTCCGCTCGGATTGGGCATGGCACAAGCGCACACTCTCCGCAAGTCCAGCTTCCGCAAACTCGAGTGATGCGCGCCGCATTGATGTGCCAAAGCCCGACACCTACGATGGTACACGCAATGCCACAATCGTGGATAACTTCCTCTTTGGGCTGGATCAATACTTCGATGCCATGGGTGTACGAGACGAAGCATCGAAAGTGGGCACTGCACCCACCTATCTTCGAGGCGCTGCACAACTATGGTGGCGTCGCAAGCATGGCGAGATGGGCAAGGGCATTTGCACCATCGACACTTGGGCCGACTTCAAGCAAGAACTCCGAAAGCAGTTCGCCCCAAGCAATGCGGAGAAGGAAGCGCGAGCGCGCTTACGTCGCCTCAAGCAATCGGGTAGCATTCGGGACTACATCAATGAGTTCACTACCCTTATGTTGGAGATAAGCGACATGTCCGACAAGGATTCACTCTTCTACTTTCAAGATGGCCTCAAGGATTGGGCCAAGACCGAGCTTGATAGGCGCGGTGTTCAAACACTTGACGACGCCATTGCCGTTGCGGAGTCGCTCACTGAATACTCTACCCAATCCAAGGACAAAAAGGCCAACCAAGGCAAAGGTGGGGGAGAGAGTCGCAAGGACAAGGGCAACAACCGCAAAGATTGGGGGCAGAAAAAGCCGCCTAGCAACAAGATTGGGCAAGGAAAATCGGAGGGCAAGAAGGAGGCGCCAAAGCCGCGAAGCCCATGTTTCATATGCAATGGTCCTCATTGGGTACGCGACTGTCCGGAGAAGAGGTCGCTTAACGCTCTTGCTGCCCAACTCAAGAGCAACCCCACGATGTCCACGGAAGAACCCCAACTCAGCATGGGTTCTCTCCAACGCCTCGGCGCACTCAATCGCCAA
>MKYO02017122.1:0-16459 GCA_002013955.2 Citrus medica
TCTGGTGTTTTCGAATCCGGAGGCTACTATTGGTGCGTCTGCACGTTCATCCATGCTTGCTTTCTTTATCGGATTTGAATCATTACTGAGTTTTTTTTTCTAGGTTATTATGATTAGTAGGTGATATTCGATGAAATATAAATGATAGAAGATTATAAAATTACACTGGATCAACATTCTTCTTTATCGTATAATATGAATTGCATTGAGAGTACCCGGACTCAAAGGCTCTTTCTCTCTGTGGCTGGAGATCAAATATATAATTGCTTGGCGATTAATATAATTTTTCTTGAATTTAATGGCAGGAGATTGGTATTTTACCCAAAGGGAAAAGGGAGCAGCGATCATCTTTCCCTTTACCTGAAAATAGATGAAAGTAATTCTTATCCTAACGCTGCTTGGAGTGTTAATGTCTACTACAGATTGTTTGTCTATGATCAGATTAGGAAGGATTACTTGGCAGTCCAAGATGCTAAATCTGGAGTGAGGACCTTTGATCAACAGACAAGTGAATTGGGCTTTGACAAATTTCTTAAATTAGAAGAATTGAATCAACATTTAAAAGGGTACCTTCTTAATAATACATGTACATTTGGTGCTGAGATTTATGTCATTAAACCTACCGACACTGAGGGAACTCTTTCCAAGGAGGACTCGCTTGCGGTTATTAGAGAAAGAGGAATTGATCGTGGTTGCAACCAATTCGTTAATTGCTTACTCACTGCTTTCATCAAATCAATCAAAACTCTTATTATCGATCGTGTACCCTGTTTAGGTATCCTACTGAATCTGGAATAAAGTCTCAAGTCTTTGTTTCATCGCCTGTTCCTGTTTGTATCTGCATTTTCATTTTTACTTTCAGATAAAGGTTTAGCTTCAGAATTAAAGATGTTGTCGCTCTTTCTGTTTTTGGCTTATTGCATTTTGTTATTACGAGGGGTAAGGCTGGTAAAAAGTTCAAGATTGAGTAACGTAATTGTCTCTTTGTAATCAATAAATAAAAGTTTTGCTTATTTCCACGGTTCCACCAATATGGTTGACCAAGAAAAAATTTTATTTTGTAACTTCCTAATGTGACGCCTACACTAAGCTAACATATTTTATTTTAAAAAGAGCGGGGGTGTTTTCACCTTACTTATTGTGTAAATTTACCCATTTCTTGGAAAATTTATACAATATGTTTCCATTATTTTTAATAAATACAAATTAGTAAAAAAATTAGTGCATTTAATTAATTAATTCTTCTTGTAATTTTTCCTTACTTCGGTTTCTCTAACCAATTTTTACCATTGAGGTTGCTTTAATACAAATTTTATTTGACTATTTTATCCTTACGACATAAAAGGATAATTTACATTTTGATCAAAAATACTATAAAAGTTAGAATTTATTCGATCATCCATCCTAAATTTGTAATTTCTATCTACTATCCCAAAAAAAAAAAATGCCTTTACAAAAGGACCACCATTGTCATTTGTGTTTGTTTCAGTTTTATCATTCTGTAAGGGTAATTTTGTCTCTTTATCTCAATTTCATCATTTTGTTTCTATTTTACTATGTTAATACAATTTGTAAACTCAAGGTGAAATTAAAATCAAATAAATTAAAACATTTTTAGTATTTTTTAACACAGTAAGCTTAAGGTGGTTGGTTGATAATTTTCTTGACATAAAATGGCCAAATTAATTGACCTGAGAATATTTGTCAATTCTCGTATACAATAATTCAGGTATTCAATCTTGTGATATATAATCTAATGTTTTTGTATGAAATCTAATAGTTTTCAGTACCATATATGTAAATACATGAATTTGAGATCTTCATAATTTACATGAGTATTGTACCTTAAAGACATTATGTTGGTTAATTAAAAATAAATAATCATAGTAATAAATTAGTATTTATACATCATTTAGAAATAATAAATTTTGTATAACATTAAAAAAATTGAAGTTAAAGTAAAGTTTTGGTACATTTACCTTATTAAGGTAAAATGATAAATTTAAAATTAGGGTAAAAAGCAACTTTATAGTCAAATATAATAAAATATCTAAGTCACAAAAATATAAATTAAGATAAATTTAATTAATTAGTTATAAAAATTCTTCTTTATTTGAAATTTTTAAAAATAATTTGAACTTTTTGTAATTATGTTCTAGAAGTGGGGTAGCTTTACAAAAATTAGGGGTTGAAAATATTATCGACCTTTTAGATAGAAGTAGGGGAACACTTTTTTAAAGAAACTTACAAAATAAGTCGCCACAATATTTTAAAGTTCCTAGTATAACATTCTTATTTTAATAAGAAATTATATCATATTTTTCCAAAAACAATAATAGAAAAACCATAAATCTATCATATTACCCCAACAACAAAAAAAATTCAATTTAGAATTAAAGTTTGGGAATAAAATTTGGAACGGATTTACGACATCATAAACAAACTTTTACAATGTTATAAACTATTTACAGCACCACATAATTTTGGATCTGAAGCTAACTCTTACCACAACTTCATATTACTTAATTTCTATTACACACACACTATATTAAGAATTTTATTTATTTTTATAACTATTATTAATTTCCTCATATTTTAATGAATTGAATTTTTTCAATTTAAGTAAATTTATTTGCTTTAAAATAAAAAAATTCTGGAAAATTTTTCAAATTTTCTCTAGAAAAATAAAAAACAACTTATGTCTGTTTTAGTCATTATACAATGAAACAAACATTATAGTAATAAAATTTACCAAACACAAATATTTTGCTTTTGCAACTCACAGTAAGCACAACAACATAATTTACTAGGCACTTGGTTGTATGTTTGTTTAGTGGCTTATTTCATAGTTATAATAGAAGTTGCAACAATCTTAAATTGGCCCGAAATCTTTCTATCAACAAAAAATTTGTGAAAAATATTAAGTAATTTTATATTACTGTTAAGAGGCCTTGTAAAAAAAATTGGCTAAGGCCTCAAATGCCCTTTAGCTGGCCAGGGAATGTTCTTTCCTCATTTTTTTTATTGATCTGCAGGATACACTGACTTTGAAAGCTGCTCATATAATGGTATCATCATCAGATGTGCTCCAGGCTAAAGCACGTTATCTTCAAGATGTTATATGGACCACCTAAGTTATAGTCTTCTATTATTTTTAAGTTAAACTCATTTGTACTCTTTGTTTATTTATTTTATTAACAATTTGATTTTTTTAATTGATTGTATAAGTTACGTGTTCATGCCATGAAAAATTATTCAAGAAAAAAATTGCAGAAGTCTATAGAGAGAGGCGCGACCTACACACACACACACATTTTTGCCTTGACTACTTCAACTAAAGTCTTTATTTAATCATATGTTCCTCCATGATCTATACTTATTTGTATTTTCCCTTTCAGTTTCAAACATAATGGGGTCCTCAAGATGTTGTCAATTTGTGTTTTTGGCTTTATGCATAATGTTACTTCGGGTAAGGCTGGTTACGACCCCTTCATTGAGTGCAATTTCCTTTTTTCAATTAATAAAAAGACTAAACAAATTGTTAGTCTATATACATATATATGCACAAAATAAAACGCGAATTTAGCATTTTACATATCATTAATCATTTTATAATGTTGAAAATCATTTTTTTGGATTGCAAAATATTGATTTGAAAAAATTCTATGAAGAATATAATTCTTCTTATATTTATTAATGAAATTTATAGAGTAACTTATACAAATGAAGACTAACTAGCTATTGAAAGGCTTAATAACATCAAAGAAGAATAAGTGAATACTCCCTAAACTATTGCACAATATCTTTATAAAATAAGAATGAAATATTCGTACATGATATTGGAATTCAAGTTTAAAATCGTGCTAAAGATATTCCTTGACAAATAGCTTTGACTTGAGCAAGTTGTATGAACTGATAAACCCCTTGTTGATGACTTTCCTTTTGGTAATTTTGATCGGTTTACTCAAAATCCCCCTCAAGCTGGCAAATGACATTTGATGAATGCCAAGCTTCTATCTGAAATCACGAAACATGGCTTTCGACAAAGCCTTTGTGAAAACATCTGCAACTTGTAATGGAGAATGGACAAACTTTGTAACCAAGGCACCATCGGCAACCTTTTCTCCAATAAAGTGATAACCTAATTCTATGTGCTTCGTTCAAGCATCAAAATCTGGGTTAATAGTCATATGCAAGGCACTTAAATTATCACTTAATTTTGTGGAAGTTGAGCAAGAGGAATGACAATTTCTCGGTAGAGATGTGTGGTCCATGCGAGTTCTGTTGCTGTGGATGCAACGACTCGGTACTCAGATTCAGCAATGGATCTAGGGATTTTTGGTTGCCATTTTGAAGACCATGAGATGCTATTTGCACCTGTGTAGACACAGTAAACCTGATAATTCTTCGAGTGTTTGGAAAGACTCCCTAACCAGCATCACAAAAGGCAATAATATTAAAAGAGCTTTGTTCAGGAAACCTAATCCCATAGTCCAAGCTCCATTTTAAGTACTTGAGAATACGTTTAACAACAGGTAAATTAGCCTCTGTGGGTGTTTGAAAATACTGACATACCTTATTAACTGCGTGAATGATGTTTGGGCTTGTTACAGTAACACAATAGAGCCCTCCAACTAGTCTTCTACATTTAGTTGCATTGAGAGGCCTGTAGTTAGTAGTTTTGGCTTGTTGTTTGATGGCCATATGAGTTGATAAACTGGTGCTTTCCAGCATCTTTATTTTGGCCAGCAAGTCTTTTGTGTATTTTGTTTTAGAAACATAGATATAGAGATATCGAATCTCAAAACCTAAAAAAGATTAGAGTTGTCGCAAATCCTTTAAAGCAAACTCAGTACTTAGCCGATGAATAAGTTGGTCAATTAGAAAATTTTTATTGCCTGTCACCACTATATCATCTACATGACTTAGCATTAAGAGCATTAAGATTAAGGAATCTTCATTATGATATATAAACAAGGAAGAGTCGGCTCTAAACCCAATTGAAGCAAATAATAAGAAAGCCTATCAAACTAAAGCACGGAGTGCTTGTTTAAGATGATACAATGACTTGTTAATTTTACACACATAATTAAGATACAAAAGATTAGAGAAACTAAGAGGTTGTTCCATGAAAACTTTCCTTTAAGAAACCATGTGAAAAAGCATTATTAACATCAAGTCGTCTCATTGTCCAATTTGATGATACAACAAGAGAAAAAATTAATCAAATTGTACAAGGTTTAACCACTAAACTGAAGGTTTCTTCGAAATCTAGACTTAGAATTTGTGTGTATCCTTGTGCTACTAGGAGCGCTTTGTATTTGTCAATGGTCCCATCTTGTTTGAACTTAGCTCGATATATCTATTTTGATTCTTCTATATATGTTTGCACTTTTTGGCCTTGGTACTAAACTTTATGTATTATTCTGTGAGAGATCATCAATCTCTTCTAACATAGCCGCATGCCATTGAGGATGTCGAATGGCAGTTTTGAAGTGTTTGGTTTTATTGTTATAGTAAAAGCCATCTTATCAGCTAACTTAAGGTGATGACGCAACTTGTGTCGAGTTATCATTTGTTAAGTGTTGATGATTTCCCATTCTTTTGGAATGCGAAGGTCTACAAATATGTCAATGCCTTCAGAGTTAATGAAACTTACAAATTTACTTGTACAAATAAGGACTAACTAGTTGTTGAAAGGCTTAATACATTAAAAGAGAATAAGTGAAGACTTCCTAAACTATTGCACAATATCTTTATAAAATAAGAATGAAATATTCCTACATGATATTGGCATTCAAGTTTAAAATCGTGTTGGATATATTCTTTGACAAATAACTTTGATTTGAACAAGTTGTGTGAAGTGATAAACTTGTTTTTGATTTGGCTGTTGATGACTTTCCTTTTGGTAATTTTGATTAGCTTGCTTAACATTTCACACTTTATTTCATGCAGACATCCTCATGTTAATATATCCACATATATATAAATATGGGTGCTGATCTGATCTAAGATCTTAGACTTTATTAAAATCTAGGAAAGTTATTAGACCATAGAGTTTAATACTATAATGGCATTACATTATCAAACCATTTGGCCTAACAACTTTTCCAGACTTTAACAAATCCAAGATCCTACATTGGAACACACACACATACACACATATAGAGAAATTCTTAAGTGCAAATGCCTAAATGCGAATTTCATATGATTCGCTATTTTCCAAAATGGTGTAGTGATGAATCCGTACGAAATTTGCATTTAGGTATCCAGACCTAAGAAGCTATATATATATATATATATATAGAGAGAGAGAGAGAGAGAGAGAGAGAGAGTCCTTTCATGACGGCATTCTCATTTTCAAGTCATATAGATTAATAGAGCCACTACAGACAAGCTATTAAATCACATGGTTTTATAAAGAATTGAGCAATGGCACTATTGAACTATGTAGCTTAATGTGTGTTACATGAGAATGCATGCACCTGGGATATATATATATATATAGTAGTTTTCTGGTTCGGGATCTAAGTGACTTTTTGGATTGGCAAGTATAAAGATAATGTGTTATCTGATGTAGTACCCATGCAGGATGGACACTTGTTACCTAGGTGGCCTTGTCAATTCCACAATGAAGAAGAATAATGGCTTCACCAACAAATATTCATTTGTGTTTAATCAACGCAACATCACCCTCGTTCTGTTAACACCAAAGCATGTTTATGGAGACCAAGTGAGTCTACAAAGAGAGATTCATAAAAAAAAGAGTGATCAAACGAAAAAAAAAGAGAAAAAAGAGTGAAAATCATAAAGAGGCTGACAAAAATTAGAGAGAAAGCCAAGAAAAATGCGGCCATTGAGAGAGAATCAGAGAGAAAACAAAAGAATTTCTATTCAAGAGCGAGTGAGATAAAAAAAAGTATTGTTTTCATATTAGCCATGATTGTACTTCTATACAAAGATGCATTTTTAAACACTAATGAACTTGACCTTACTTTGCCAAGTTTTATTACTTCTCTCTTGCAAGAATATGAGGATGCCTTTCTCAAGGAAACACCACATGGTTTACCTCCAATCCGAGGGATTGAGAATCAAATTGATTTTGTAACCAGTTCAACCATTCCAAATCGATTAACTTATAAGAGTAACCTAGAGGAGACAAAGGAGCTTCAGAGGCATGTTAATGAATTGATTGAAAAAAATGGGTTCGTGAGAGAAAGCATAAGCCCATGTTGTAGTTCTGGTTTTATTAGTTCCTAAGAAGGATAAAACGTGAAGGATGTGGTTGAATATCGAGCCATTAACAATATAATACTAAAGTATCGACATCTCATTCCTAGGCCTGATGATATGCTTGATGAATTGCATGGGTCTTGTGTATTTTCCTAAATTGACCTGAAAAGTGGATATTATCATATTAGAATAAAAGGAGATGAATGGAAAATTGCCTTTAAAACAAAATATGGTTTGTATGAATGGTTAGTCATGACTTTTGGTTTGGCTAATGCCCCAAGCACTATTATAAGACATATAAATCATGTTCTGCAAGCTTTTATTAGCAAGTTTGTTGTTGTTTATTTTGATAATATCCTAATAAATAGTAAAAACTTGGATGAACATGCAGCACATTTGAAATCTTTTTAGATGTGCTTAAGAAGGAAAAGTTGTTTGCTAATATGAAGAAGTGTACCTTTGCACCGATAAACTTGTGTTTTTAAGATTTTTTCTGAGTGCACAAGGTATAAAGATTTATGAAGAATAGGTACATGCAATCCCAGAGTGGCCAAGTCCCACAAGCATAAGTAATGTGAGAAGCACATTGGCTGCACAATTACTAAAGTAATAAAAAATGATGTTGGATTCAAGTAGGAGAAGAACAAAAGAAGGCATTTTAAATGATTAAGCAAAATTTAATCAATGCTTCTTTGTTATCCTTGCCTAACTTTAATAAAACGTTTGAAATTAAATATAATGCCTCAGGTTTTAGTATAGGCATAATCTTGATGCAAGAGGGACCGACCAATTGCTTACTTCAGTGAAAAACTAAGTGGGCCAACCTTAAACTATCTTACTTACCATAAAGAGTTGTATGCATTGGTTTGAGCGTTAAAAATGTGGCAGTACTATATGTGGCCTAAGAAGTTTGTGATTTATATTGATCATGAGTCCTTGAAACACCTTAAATGGCAACACAAGCTGAATAAGAGTCATCCACAATGGGTAGAATTCATAGGGACATTTCTATATGTCATTCGTTACAAGCAAGGTAACGAAACTGTTGTTGCAGATGCATTTTCTCGTTAGTATGTCTTAATCTCCACAGTAAATGCTAAACTACTTGGTTTTGAACATATTAAAAATTGTATGCTCATGACCATGAATATTAGTATTGAATACCAGGCTTGTAAGACCGCAGTTGGTACGTACTTTAGGCATGAGCCTAATTGTTCTTTGGGAGATTTGTTAGTGAGAGAATCCTATAGAGGAGGGTTGATGGGGCATTTTGAAGTTGTAAAGACTTTAGCAGTTTTGTAGGAACACTTTTATTGACCACATATGAAACGAGATATTAAAAGACTTCTTGGTAGATGTGTCACTTACAGGAAAGCCAAATCGAAAGTGCAGCCCTATGGCTTATACACTCCATTGCCAATACCTAGTGTCCCTTCGATTGATGTTTCAATGGATATTTTATTAAGTTTACCTAGGTCTAAACAAGGAAGAGACTCAATTTTTATAGTTATAGATAGATTTTCGAGGATGGCATATTTTATTCCATACCACAAAATAGATAATGCTTCTAATGTTGATGACTTGTCCTTTAAGGAGATTGTGAGGTTGTATGGTACACCCAAGACAATTGTTCTGAAAGGGATGCTAAGTTTTTAAGTTACTTTTGGAAAACATTATGGGCTAAGTAAGGAACTAAGTAATTGTTTTCAACTTCTGTCACCCTCAAATTGATGGTTAAACATAAGTTGTGAATAAAACTTTATCTGAGCTGTCATTAAAAATAACATCAAAACTTGGGAAGATTGTTTGCCACATGTTGAGTTTTCTTATAATCGTTCTGTTCATTTTGCTACTAAGTATTCACCGTTTGAAATTGTTTATGGTTTTAATCCTTTAACCCCATTGGATTTAACTCCATTACCTGTTTCTAAGCTTGTTAACTTACATGGCAAGAAATAGCTAAAATTCTTAAACAAATACATGAGATGGCAAAGTTCAACATCGAGCAGAGAATTGTGCAATATGCTAAACAAGCCAACAAAGGGCGATATAAGCTAGTCTTTGAACCCGATGATTAGATGTGGTCACACATGCACAAAGAACGATTTTCAGAATGAAGGAAATCTAAGTTATTACTCGAGCGGATGGTCCTTTCCAAGTCTTGGAATGGATCAATGACAATGCATACAAGATGGATTTGCTAGGTGAGTACAATGTAAGTGCTACTTTTAATGTTTTTGATTTAAGTCCTTTTGATGCAAGTGATAATTTGAGGACAAATCCTCTTCAAGAGGAAGGGAATGATGGGATTGAGGACAAAACTGTCACAAGCACATAGGATGAGGCATATTCAGATCCTATTCAAGTTCCCATCGTACTTGTCACAAAAACTCGAGTAAAGAAATTCGAAGAAGTGCTTAATGGGTTGATTCAAGCAATTTAGGCTCAATCAAATTTGCGGAGGCTTGTTGAAGGAATCGCAAATGATAAATGCGTGATTCAGGCTTTTGAAATTTCCAAATAATCAGTTCAATGAAATAAGAAGTTGGCTAGCACATTATGCTGGGAAAATATATATTTTTTCCCATTTCGGATACTTTCTCGTTTGGAAAATGCACCACTTTCCTTTTTTAATACTTTTCTATTTCTTAAGGAGACTAACAGAGAAATAAATCATTTATTTCTCTTTTATTTTCCTAGTTTCCATTTTAATTAATGTAAGGCATTTAAGCCAATTAGGATTCTAATTTGATTTCACTATAGAATTTATTTCCAAAAACTCTTATAACCAACCCTATATAATGTACTCGCACCCAATAAACAAAGAAAAATAAGTTTTGAAGCAATTGGTGAGAGAGTTAATTCTCTTCGGTTCTTTACCAAACTCTTTAAACTTATTGGATTTCTGTGGCATTCAAGCTCTTAATTATCAATCAAATCATCCATAACTGGTTGTGCTTTCATTGAGCATTAGGTCGCGGTTCCATTCAATTCCAAGTTTAGATACGATCTTGGAGACTAAACTGATTAGGGTTACATTAGTTCATGGCCAGGTTTGTATCACCTTGAGCCTTAAAATTTGTTTTCTTCGTTCAGCGGTCATCGACCATAGGCGGATTAGGGTTCTTCTCAAGGTTCATCTATATATTTATTTTTTTCTTTATTAATTAACCTTTTTTTCTTTCTTTAATTACTAATTGGCTTTGATTGTCATTCCCAAGAGATAACGTAGTTCGTTGACCTTCTTTCTTATGGTAACAAGAGATCAACACTTAAAATTACAAGTCAAGTTGTTCACATTGGAGGTCGTATTTAATTTTCATTAATGATAATGATGTGGGCTGATTACATTGATGAGCAGAGTATTTTCTAGGGATTATAATTCAAATTATAGGTATCTGTTCGCATAATATACGGTTTCAAAGTTTGTGATAAGCTTACCCAAATCCAAAACATTAAAGTTTTTTTACCCTATGGTCCAGCCAAAAATGTCGTTTCTTTCATAGTCATTTTACAATTCGAAGATATTTTGCTATTTTTCCTATTACTTTCAGGATCTTAATCCTTTTTTTTAATATATTAATTTAAACTAGGGATATTTTATTATAAAGTAATACTTCAGAATTGCCTAATTTGGTAAATTTAATATAAAAAGTCCTAAGATTCGTTTAGACTTATCAATAATGTTTTAGTTGTTCAAGAACTTTGTTTCTTAATAGTTTATCAATTTTTGTGTTTCTCCACCGTCAAATAGATCTACCATCTGTTTGTGGAACATGCTACAAAAAGATCACTCATCTTAAAACAAAAATACATTAAAAATATAGAGGAAGCACAAGTGACAAAAAGATTTATCTTATAAAACATGCAGATCAATACTCTCATATTAATTTATTTATAATTAAGCATGGCCTGATCAACACACTTTCTAACAAAACACATAATGAAGAAACAAAACACAAATAGCAGAATTAAGCAAATACAAGCTTGCATATTCTAGCAGCACAAGATTTTTATTTGAAACCATCAACTACATCATAAAAACATCAACACCCTGTATGAAGTCTTGTGAACTCATCCAAAGTGATCAGAGCAAATCTTGCATGAGGATAATGCATGAATTAAGTGTTGGCCTTAATCACTGAAGTGACTAGAAACTGGACTTCAACAATTATGGTTTCATTACTTGGAAGGTATCCCTTGGTGGTGTCATACAGATCATCCCTCGACAAAAAATTGGAGGATTCCTTTTCCGTAGCCGAGTTAAAAAAGTACTTAACTGAAACAAAAATGTTTGATATGTGTATAATATGCGTTAGCCAGCTCTTGTTTATGTAAAGCTTAGCTTATTACAAATATAAAAAGCTAGAGAATAATTATTGGTTTATTTTCAGATCCCACATTTAGTCAGTTTCAGAGAATTTACCAACTAATGAGTTTTTTTGGTGATAAAGACTCACCCCTCAAGGGTTGGTATTATGTTCGTGCTTGAGCTAAATCTTGCCTTTGATCGCTCAGGGAAAATCTCATTATGGTTCTTAAAAAGATTCTTGGCTTTTCGCCCTTAGGGATTGGAAGTTAGGAAACTCTCCTGATATGTGTCCCGGATATCAGGTTCAAACCCATTTTTCTACTCCAGGTAGCTTCATAAGAATTGCTACAGGATGTGTTTTTCTTCATCAGCGCATTCACTTTTTTTCTGTCTTTTCTTTTTAAAGTGTCATGGGACTGCACCTCCATTGATCCTGCTGAACAACATCAAATTAATGAAGTTTTTAAAGACCCCATAAACTTGTGGTCCTGGAAGTATCTTTCTCAATAGGGTTTTCTAACCGCCTTCGGCTTTATCTCATCTACCCCCACAAATATTCCATTTCCAAGTGAGTTTTATTTAAGCATAATAATTTTTATGCTACTGGGAGGTTGTAATATTTTGTTTTTTTTTTCATTTGTTAGTGATGGCTCCTAGGGACGATGCCGCACAGAAAAAGAATAAAATAGAAAAATAATCGACTTAAAAAATTAGTAGGAAACTTAGGGATAAGCCGGTCTTTGAGCCCGTAGGATCATCCTCTCAAGAAGCTGCAACTGTTCAAGGGTTACACCATACTCTTCAAACTGCACCAGGGTTGCAGCCAGAGACTTTGTTTCCATCTTTCACTCGCGAAATTTTGTTTTCTCAGTCTGCTGGCTTTTATTTTGCATCTGCTTCCACTAATACACCTGCTGAAGGGCTACCCAAGCATCTGCAACTGCTCCATGATTGCAGCAAGAAATTTTATTTCCAACTTTCACTCATGAGGGTTCGTATGCTGCAGGCTCTAGCTCTGCATCTGCTTCCACCCATGCTCTTATGTCTACACCTCTTTCAGTAGGCCTAAGCCAAGGAACTCCACCCTTCTTCGATGGTTTGCAGAACTTCACTTGGGAAGATCATTCTCAAGCATATCTGAGCTCTTTTGCTCAATCTTGGCCTCAGTATGTCTTTGCTGATAATGTGAGGTAAATGGAGAACTTTGATCCTATTGAAGCCATGCTTGCTAACGTTTATCAGGTAGTAATAATATTACTTTTGTATTACTATTTGTTGAGTACGTACAAGCACCAGGTCGGCCATGCAACTACTTCCGCCCTGGTACGGCTCACCTCAACCAAATGGTGCAAGCGGAGCGTGGAGGTGAATATGGCCCGACCAGAGACGAGTGCCCGACCAGAGACGAGAGCCCGACCAGAGATATATGCCGAGCTGACACCCGTTTCTTGAAAAAGCGGGAACACGATCCCACAGACTCATGGCGTTTGCGTTTTTCCCGGAACCGTTACGAGGCTTTCAATACCCCACGGCTACCCATGATGTAGCATTTAAAGCTCCATAACTGACCACTACCCGAAAAAAGGGGGAAGGAGGACAGCAGGGGAAGTAGAATAACGGCTATAAAAGGAGGAAAAACCGATGAAGAAAGAAAAAAAAACATTAAGAGAGGGAAAACTCTGCCAAATTGCAACCAGACTTTACTTCCTACAAACTATGAAACAAGTCAAAAACCCCTCTTAAATCCGAACTACATTGTTTTCCCGTAAAGACCTTGTGCTAACTTAAGCATCGGAGGGTTTACGCCGGCAAAACCACCGGCGCCTCTGATCCGTTTTTGGTGAACGCAGGTCTAGCAAGAAAAAGGAAGGTGATTCCACCCCAGTGATCCGTGCAGCAGCTGACAACTTAAACGTTGGTGAAAGAATCTGGTCGGTCATAAAGCGAACGGATTTGAGCATCAACATTTTGGCGCCGTCTGTGGGGAGCTGAATAAAAAGCTACCACCAACGACTAATTATCGGAGAAACAGGAAACAATCGGGTATGGAGAACGAAACGGTGGAAACAAGCACGCTCCGGGACATTGCAAATGAAGCCCGCGAGAAGGTGACGCAAGACAAACTGTTGCGGATGGAAAGACAAATGGAGACCCTTACGACCATATTGTTTGAGCTAAGGGACGAGCGGAGAAGGGATTGTGAAACCCCTGTGGGAAGAGATGAGGCTGGAGCAGAACCCAGCCACCGGAGGCGTAGAGTCGAGGACATCCCTCCGCCCGCAGATCAGTCTAATGGAGTGCCCCTTACAAGTATTGGTCGGGTTGCAGGAGAACATGCGGATGAGGCAAGAGACCAACCTCGCCCCAGGTGGGTATTGGAAATGAGTGGCCAAAGGGCTAGTGTTGATGAAGGGGAACTTAGACAGAGGTTGCAGAACGCCGAGCAGGAGCGAGATCAAATTACCGCACGTGATCCTGATCGTGCTTTAGAATTGGAGGGGAGGTGCGCAGATTGGCGCAGGTGATAGAGGAGATGCAGGGCAAGAGAAAGCCCCCAAGCTGGAGGATAATGCTGGATGAAGAATCTCCGTTATCAACTGCGATCATGGGTACTGTTATCCCAAGAGATTTTCGCTTCCCCGACCTCAAATATTCCGGGCGAAGTGATCCGTTAGTGCACATTGAGCGTTTCAACGACATGACGGGTGTGCAGGGGTTGACACTAGCTCAGAGGTGCCGGGTGTTCCCGCTGACGCTAGAGGGACGAGCTCGAGAATGGTATCGCAAGTTGCCCCGAGGAAGTATAAAGGGGTATGAGCAGATGTGCCAAGAGTTGGCCGAGCAGTTCCGAGGGGCAGTTGCCCCAGAGGACGACATGATGGAACTAATGGGAATGAAACAAGAGGAGCACGAATCCCTTAGAGAATTCGTAAAACGGTATCATCGAGCCGTACTGGATCTGGGAGCTTTTAATCACCCGCAGGCGTTGAGGGGATTGAGAGAAGGCGTGAGAATCGGCCGGTTATGGTATAACTTGAGAAGCCCCCTCATACAGAATTACTCGTCGGGATATGAGCAGGCGAGACGAGATATAGAAATCGAGGAGGAAAAATCAGCAAGACTAAAAACTGAACAGCTGGAAGAGCTGAGGCGGAAGGAACGGAGAGCCCCGAAAGGGAGTGGGTTGGGAAAGCGAACAGGAGATTCTTCCGTGATGGGCGGAATATCAGCTCAGTCCAGACCTTACCCCATAGCCCCAAGAGCACAACAGTTCCAACGTAGCCGAGCTCAACCTCCGGGCCCTCCGATCCCAGATCGGCAGCGAGAATTCAGGCGGATTGCTGCCCACCCTTATCACAATGCTCCTAGGGCGTTAAGCGCAGATAATTATAGGTCTGGACGACCAGAGCAGCTACCGGCTGTAGCGGCCCGAGCTGACATTCATGATAGCCGAGCAGTTCAGTTGGTTGACCAGAGCGGGGCATATGGACAGTACACTCCATTAAAGATTTCTATGGAGGAACTATATGAACGGATCGAGGGACGGGGTCTGTTGTATCCTCCGGCCCCTATAACAAAACCCGCTCACCGACGTGATAAGAGCAGATTCTGCAAATTCCACAACACTCACGGTCATACCATCAGTCAATGCCGTGACCTAAAAATTCAGGTGGAGGATCTGGTGAGGAACCAGTATTTGGATGAATATGTAGACGGAGTGTCCCCCGTCGTTGAAACACAATATGCACGGGATGAGGGAGTTGAAAGGGGGTTGGAACGAGAGCAGCCGACCATCCGAGTGATAGCAGGAGGGCCAATATTGGCCGGGGATTCAAACAGATCAAGGAAGAACTATGGGAGATATGCCATGGCTGGCAAAAAGGTGCTTTTCAATTTGCCAGCAGCCAAGAGGGCAAAGGTGCGGCAAGTTCCCATTATGTGGACAGAGGACGACGAAGAAGGCGTTCTTTACCCTCATGAGGATGCACTGGTGATTAAAGCATTGGTGGCAAGTACAGAGTTGCGGCGAATATTGGTGGATACAGGCAGCTCAGTGGACATTATGTTCAAGTCAGCACTAGATGATATGGGGATTTCAGACTTGAAGCTGGAACGGACGAATACATCCTTGAAGGGATTTGGAGGAGGACGGCTTACACCTATGGGGATCATTGAACTCCCAATTACTGTGGGATTGAAACCGTTTGAAAAAATGATGATGTTGGATTTTGTCGTAGTAGAAGAAAGAAGTCCTTACCAGATGATATTGGGGAGGCCGTTCATGAGGATCAGCCAATGTGTAATGTCCACACATTATCTAGCGCTGAAGTACAGGGTAAATGGAGTTGTTGGTGTGGTTAAAGGTGACCAGAGAATAGCCAGAAGCTGCTATGCAACAGCAGCCAAGGAAACACTGTAGGTTACCTCTCTAGATAACCGAGGAGATTCAAAAACTGGTCGTCAGGAACCTGTTGAAAAGCTAGAGGGGGTAGTTGTAAGCAAGAATGACCCGACCAGAATGGTAAAAGTCGGATCAGAATTGGACGAAGCACTAAAAGACGAGTTAGTGAAGTGCCTACAGTCCCATGCAGACATATTTGCCTGGTCTCATGAGGATATGCCAGGCATTGATCGCGGAGTAGCTTGTCACAAGCTGGCAGTCAAAAAAGGGGCAAGGCCGGTGAGGCAGAAAAGGAGGTGCTTCAACCAGGAAAGGTACGAGGCCATAAATGCCGAGGTGGAGAAGCTGCTGAAAGCAGGATTTATCAGGGAAGCCAAATACCCGGAGTGGATTTCCAATGTGGTACTGGTAAAGAAGGCCAACGGGAAGTGGAGAATGTGTGTGGATTTCACGGATCTCAATAAGGCATGCCCGAAGGATAGCTTTCCCCTACCAAAGATAGATCAGTTGGT
>MKYO02017122.1:21477-34767 GCA_002013955.2 Citrus medica
TCCACGATTCTGAAAAAACAGACAAGGTTAAGGAACCTAATAAGTAACAATTCGAGAAAGCAAATGTAGGCAAAAATGAACGACCTGGGCTGACAAATTGCGTTGGAAGGTAAATGTCACCACCCAACGACCGAATTGATGGACACCAGTTTCCCCCAGCAAAGAAGAATTTGTTCTTCCAATTTTTGCACGAGGAGGGGAAGCCGGTGATTGGCTTTCTCTTTGCCGAGCTGGACATGAAGTAGTACCAGCCCGCTTCCTTGGGGCTGCTCCGCAGCTGATACAGGTGCTTTACCTCAACAAGGGAGGGTTCCTCCAACTCGCACCTCTCCCACAGCACAAACATAGCTGAGAGAACCCTCCACCCGTTTGGGTGTAGCTGACCTGGGGCCAGATGCATACCTCCCAGAATCTTGGCGAAGTAGCGCTGGAGAGGCAGCCGAGCTCCTAGTTTGAAACTCTCCAGGTGCATCGTCACATACCCCCGCGGAGGCCGACTAGGAACATCACCTTTTCCAGGGATTACCAGGAGAACCTCCTTAGGAATATCATAGAGGTTCCTAAGCTTGAACAGGTCATCTTGGGTGGTGGCGCAGGCTATATGATCAATAGGGTAAGACTCTGCCTCCATCCTATGCCCAAGATGTCGTCTCTCAGGAGGTCGGCTCGGCTCGGAGCTGCTTCCTTCACTATTACCCTCTCCTATAGGAACCTCGGCTCCACCAGAACTGCGGTTCTCACCCGAGCCCGACGCGGGTCCCCCCTATTTCCTATAAGCTCTAACTCGGGGGAGGGTGAAATGGCCAAAGGTTGTGGGTACTCAAGGACATCGCTACTCTGGGATAAGCCTACACTTCGGGAAGAATTCAAAAAATCTGTGGGTATGGCCAAGTTAAGGTCTGAATCCCCAGATTCATCGTCACCCTCATCAACGATTACTTTTCTTTTCCGGTTAGACATACCGAATCCCAAGAGAAAACAAAGAACACTTGGATATACGGATACAAAAGGGATCAACACGGAACCCAATCAACAACAATCAGAGAAAAGATTAAAGGCAATACCTGAAATGAACTGGCCTGGGTAGCGCAGCCGTGATCGAGAATAAACCAGCAAGTAGAAACTCCGGATGCAGGAAGTTTTTCAGAAAGGAGAAAATTCAGAAAAGAGATGTGTTAGTGACGGATAAATGAATCGCAAACTGATGATGATTTTAACCTAGGGATTTGGAACGAAAAGGGGGGAAACGGAAGCATTTAAGTGATGGGATATGCCAGCTCACTCCCCAAATATCGAGGAAGGATAACTCGTCGTTTCAAATTTCAAAATATGAAGAGTCGGGAAGCGCCACGTCATTAACCACCACAAGAGGCCGGACTGGAGCAAGCCCAGATATTTAAGGCCCATGCTCAGGCGACCTGAGGAGAAGCCCCGGGCTGGTCGGCTTCGACCATCAATTTCTACTCTTCTCTCATTTCACTCACAAGACCAGAAACTGGGGGACTAGTGTTGAGTACGTACAAGCACCAGGTCGGCCATGCTACTACTTACGCCCTGGTACGGCTCACCTCAACCAAAACGTACAAGCACCAGGTCGGCCATGCTACTACTTCCGCCCTGGTACGGCTCACCTCAACCAAATGGTGCAAGCGGAGCGTGGAGGTGAATATGGCCCGACCAGAGACGAGAGCCCGACCAGAGATATATGCCGAGCTGACACCCGTTTCCTGAAAAAGCGGGAATACGATCCCACAGACTCATGGCATTTGCGTTTTTCCCGGAACCGTTACGAGGCTTTCAATACCCCACGGCTACCCATGATGTAGCATTTAAAGCTCCATAACTGACCACTACCCGAAAAAAGGGGAAATGAAGACAGAAGGGGAACGTAGAATAACGGCTATAAAAGGAGGAAAAACCGATGAAGAAAGAAAAAAAAACATTAAGAGAGAGAAAATGCTGCCAAATTGCAACCAGACTTTACTTCCTACAAACTGTGAAACAAGTCAAAAACCCCTCTTAAATCCGAACTACATTGTTTTCCCGTAAAGTCCTTGTGCTAACTTAAGCATCGGAGGGTTTACGCCGGCAAAACCACCGGCGCCTCTGATCCGTTTTTGGTGAACGCAGGTCTAGCAAGAAAAAGGAAGGTGATTCCACCCCAGTGATCCGTGCAGCAGCTGACAACTTAAACGTTGGTGAAAGAATCTGGTCGGTCATAAAGCGAACGGATTTGAGCATCAACACTATTAATGACATGGAGTCGGATTTTAACTGCGTTCATCTTCCTACAACTTGGTTGTGTTGTTCAAATATCAAAGAAAAAGATAAGTCCTTGATGCTAGAGAGGAATGCTTTGCTTAAATCAGGCCAAACTTCTAGAAAAAGGATTGATAAGTTGGAGAAGTGTCTTAGTAAAAATAAAGCTCTTGTGGCTCAATTAAAGTTGGAGCTCAATACTGCAAAGGAAGAATTAGCTCGGGCCAGTCCCAAGTTCAAGAGTTGTCCAGCTCCCTTGACCAATTGAACCTCCAAATTCCAAGTATGAAGGCATCAGTCATTGAAGAGTTCAAAGCTACTATGGACTTTGAGAATATCCTTGATGAAGAATTTCTAAAAGGTGGTGCCAAGGTTAAGGCCATGATTGAGAGCCGCTACCCCCAATTTGACTACAGTTTTTTAGAAGACTGATGACGCTTGTTATTAATTGTGTCCAAGATGCTGCCTCTTTTATTGTCTCCTCATTTTCTAGTTGTCTTTCTTCTTTTCTCTTGCTCTTGCAATGAGGGTGTTCTAATAATAAAGTTGTAAATCGGGCATGTTCCAGCTGTCTTTATTAATGTATTTGCTCTTAGTGTCCTACTGCTCCTTACCTTTACTTGCTTTTGTGCATTTTTAAAAGAGTAACAGAAAATGTTTTTACTTTCCGTACTATTCTTTTTCCCCAACAGGTTTGTTGATTTTTTCTGTTTCTCCCATGGGAGTATAATTTTCTGGGGAACATAGCTATTGTTCCTTACTTTTGAGGGCATAATTTATGCCCCCAAAAGTCTTTTTACTTTTCTTACTTTTCCTTTTTCCTAGGAGGCAAGGAATACTTATTAAATTTTTTCTACTACTCTTTCTCTCGGGACATGATTTCTACTTCATGGAGAACATAACTGCTGCTCCCCGCTCACTCTTGGGAGCATACTTTTTGCTCTCAGGGGAGCATGACCTTTTTTTCCCTTTTATGTACATCTTTGTTGATTCCTTGCACGTTTTGCACCACTATTGTCTTCTTTCAAATAAAAGAAAATTGGAAACAGTAACATGAAATTCTAGACTAAGCTCTTGATTTGCTTTATTATTAAACTGGACCGGTAATAACACTCTATTATCATAATAAAAAAATAATTTTCCTAATGGCTTGAAAAAAGCCTTATTAACTACCTACTTAAAAAAAACGACCAATGTTTCTTCATTCCCGATAATAAAATTCTCAAATGTTCTGCATTCCAAAGATATGGAAGCACAACTCCATTCATGTCTCCGAGCTTGTAAGTTCCAGGCCTGACAATTTCTACCACTCTATAGGGGCCTTCCCAATTTGGTCCTAGCACACCAACATTTTGTTCTTTTGTGCTTCTGAAATATTTTTCTAAGAACTAGAGCACCAACCTGGAAGCTTCTTGGCTTTACCTTTGATTTGAAGTACCGAGCTGCCCTTTGTTTGTGTGCTGCTGCTCTGAGCTGAGGTTGCTCCCTCTTTTCTTCCAACAAGTCTAGGCTGAGGTTTAATTGTTCCAAGTTTTGCTCGGGTTGAAAATATTGCACCGTATAGGAGGGTATGTGTTGGGTATAAATATTAATGCTATTGGTGTCAATGTGCAAGTATACACAATAAGTAATAAAGTTATGAGTATTCAAGATCGTCTCCACAGGGATTTATGTTATCAGATTTGCTACAACAATCTTAACAGTGCAGATTTTGTGCTAAATTAAAATAAAACAGTTAATGGAGCTAATATACTAATTAAAATAAAAACGCAATAAATAAAATGCAACAAAGTAAATTATCACGTCAAACTCAAGAATAAAACCAATGAGAATATAGAGTAGTTGAGTGAATAAACTTTTTTAATGGTTTTAACTATTTTTCTAATGTTTGACTCAGTTGCTGCAGCATTTGCTACAGTACTGGGCAGAATCCTTATGTATCCTCAGCTGTCGTATGTTGCATATCTTATATTTATATGCAACTTAATAGTGATAAGTTGTTATGTCAACATAAGATATAGTATTACACGCTTAGGTTCTATTTACACTACAAGGTGAATCCCTATATCTAGTTTATCACTAATTTTAGATTAAGTATGGCCCTTTTGGAATCAAATTAAACTCAATCGAGGAAACTCAATCTAAAACCAAGTATTGTTCTGATATGTTCCACTAAGATAAGTCATTTTACGACTCTTCATTAACTAGTATCATTAAATGGGTGATCAACCGAAATGATAAATAAAAATAATTGCTATCAAAATAAAATGTTACAACAAACATGCAACAACACATATTTTCAGTCAATAAACCATCAAGATTGTTTATCACTCAACTACAAATAAATTTAGTTCATGATTTCCAAAAGAAAAATAAAGAACAAAGTTTCAGCCATGAAACACATCCCCACGAATAAATAGAAAACATGAAAACAAGAGAAATATAAGAAGGATTGAGCTCCCAATTGATCTCTACAATATTTCCTCTTGTGCAGCCCTTAATCTCTCTCTTGAATCTTGTTTTTCTTTTATTTCTTTGTGCTTTTCTACTTGGGTGACGGCTCTCTCTATTCCTTATGATGTGTGCTTCTTTTATAGTTGAAAATTAGGGTAAACAAAAGGTTAGGGCGCGTATAAGTCAAATTAGGAAACTACAGCTCGAAATTCTACAAGTATCCCACGCGGAATTTTCTCTGTCGTTGTTCCAGGATTGCTACAGCAATGGTTGCTACAGTAACAAATACAGCAACTGCACTGCTCCAGATTTGTTTCAATTCTTTTGTAACCATGTTCTTCCTCATTTTTGCAAGCCTATTGCATCAGCATTCCTTTCATGAATTATAAACTTCTGGAAACCTACAATTATGGACACAATTTGAGCACGAATTACTCTAAATCAAGAAAGAATTATTAAGACTAAACTAAAATGAATGTTTATGCAAAATATAACAAAAATGCAATGAAAACACATTATTTACTCTCTAAATAATATTGATTTAAGTCTAAAACTATCATGATAACTCTCATTTCATAGAGTTTTCACACCCCCAAACTTAAACCATTACTTGTTCTCAAGTAATGACAACAACACTAACACTTTGTTGAATGTTAGAAAATGCATATTTATAAAGGAGAAAATCATCATTTTACATTTCATGTCTTACTAACACCCCTTACTTTTATGTATTTAAGCTTCTTGTAATTTAATTATGTGTGTTTTATTTTAATTAAGTATTTTATGTATTTTAGGGGTATCATGGTCATTTCACAATAAACGAGAGATCAGATGGCAAAACGGACATCACTTTTGAACTCAGGACGGTTGAAAACCTTAGGAGGAGCATAAAAGGAAAAATAGTACTGTTCACATATACAGTACTATTCACATGTACGGGTACTGTCTACGTTACTGTTCACGACACTGTTCACATAGACGGATCGATGACGTGGCATTGACCGATGATGTGGCATTGACTGATGAGGTGTCACGATCCTGTTGGACTAACATTCTTATGCACTGTTGAGCGATGACGTGGCAGCATATCAGTGGATCAAAAATCTTATGTACGGTACATGCAACACACAAGATTATTTTCAACTAAAACGCATCACTGTTCACCCGGGTCAAACCGTGTTACTATTCATCCGCGTGGTCAAACCGTGTACTGTTCACACGGACTGTTGACTAATGACGTGGCGCAATCCTGAGCGTCCGAACTGTTTTTAATCAGATGGCCATGATTTACTCAATGTATATATAAAAAATGGGCCTCCCCCCTAATTTGATATCCCTGAATCCTATTTGCTCTTTCAATATTTGTTCATCTTCTTCGAAAAGGTAAAAGTTGAGATCACCTACGTTATAGCCAAAATCTCATTCTCCTTTTTTAGAAAAAAATAACATGGTCGATCATTATCTTTCCATTATTTGGATTGTAAAGTTTGTGTCCTTTAGAATTATTGTCATAGTCGATGAAGATAAACTTCTTACTTTTGCCATCCAACTTGGTTCTTCTCTCCTCTGGTATATGTACATGAGCCATGCTTTTAAAAACTCTTAGATGGGAGATGCCTAGCTTTTTGTCACTCCATGTTTCTTGTGGTGTCTTGCCCTATATAATTCTTATTGGAGATCTATTTGATAGGTAAACCGCACATGCAATAGCTTCTGCCTAAAACTTCTTAGGCAATCTTTTACTTTTGAGCATGCTTTTTGCCATGTCAAGGAAGATTCTATTCTTCCTTTCTACTGTGCCATTTTGTTAAGGGGGTCGTGAAACAATTAAAGGATGTCAAATTCAATTTGGTTCGCAAAATTCTTAGAATTCTTTGGAAGTGAATTCTCCTCCTCGATCAAATCTAAGTTTTTATCTAACGTCCACTTTTTTTCTCCATTATAGCTTTGAACATCTTAAAAGCTTAAAAAATGTTTAACTTCTACTTTAAAAAGTACACCTAAGTTCTTTTTGAAAAATCATCTATAGAAGAAAGTAATTACTTTGACTAAGGAAGCTTGACTTCCTTGGACCATACACATCAGTATGAATAAAGCTCGAGTGGCTTTTGAGCTCTTAAGTTTGACTGATTTGAAAAGCTCTTCCTAAACTTCTTGCCAGTTCAACATCCATCACAAAGTTGATTGGGATGATTAATTGAACGTAGACCTTTCATCATGTTCTTCTTTAACAGTAACTCTAGTCTTCCAAAGTTAAGATGCCCATATCGAATATGCCAATTCCAGGTTAAATCCTTATGACAAGCCTTGAGACACTTTACAATATTATTATGAATATTGAAAGAAAACATTCTATTTTTCGACATTTACACCTTTATAATTAGGTTTCCCTCTTCAACTTTTAGAAAAATTCTATAATTATTTAAGTGAACATCATAACCTTTTTTAAAAAGTTGACTTTAACTGAGGATGTTGCTTTTCATAGTGGGCACATAGTAAACATTTAAAATCAATTGGTGGCTGCCATCTTTTACACGAAAAAGAATGTTACCTTTGTACTTCATTGTTACTTTTGAATGATCTCTAAAAGCGACATTGCCTTTCACTAATTCATTCAATTCTACGAACATGTTTCTATTTCCCTTCATATAATTGCTAGCACATGTGTCAAGATATCACGTATTTTCTTGACCTCTACTGTGTCATTATATGTTAGTAAAAATGTACTAACTTCATCATTCTTTTCTGAAATACTAATTATACAAGCCAAGAGGGGGGGAGAATTGGGTTTTTAAAACTTAAGTTTCAGCAAATCACACAACAATTTAATCTAATGCCTTAATGAAATAAAAAACAATAGATTTAACAATGCTCAAAAATAAAAGAATAAGGGAAGAGAGAGTAAACACAAAGATTTTTACGTGGTTCGAAATCCCCACCTACGTCCATGCCTCCAAGCAAACCGAGCTTGAAGATTTTACTATCCAAGCCCCCGAAGGCTTCAAGTTCTTACAACTGACTTTCAAGGTGTCAATTGACCTTTACACAAGAGATTACAACAAGTGTTTCTCACACTCAAATTCTTACAAATTTGATAAATAAATGAAGATTACAACAAATAACTCTCTTTTAGAGTGGATATACAAATGATAGCACAATAGAGATTTAATATATGATTATTTGCGAAATGGAAGCTCAAAATATGATGTATGCTCTTCTTCTTTCTTTCAAAAGTTACAAAAAATGAATTGGATTTGAGTTTATATAGTTTTGATACAAAAACTAACATTTATAGACAAAATCAACAAATAGCTAGCTGGCCTCTTATTTAGTCGAATCACTGCTTAGTACAGTTCAAGTTACCGTTGCAAATTTTAGCTTTGAAAATTTGAAAATTTTCCTCAGGCGGCTAGCCACTAACCATTGGCAGCTAGCCTGTAACTCTCTGTCTTCCCACCATCTTTTTATATTTACTATTTGGCCCCAATACTTTTAAAAGTTAAAGTATGGCCTAAATGTTTATAAATGACACTATAGCCCAAATGTTTTATATTTTTGCAAATAGGTCTAAATCCAGAATTTCTAAATAATATTCGTTATTCCTAAAATATTTTAAAATTATGAGCCGGCCCAAAACTTTATAATACTTTTCAAAGATGTTCTTTTCATAATGCTTATTGATTTCAAAACTTTTTCAATTTAATCCAAAATTTGAAAAACACTCAAATCAACGAAATACTTGTCTTATAAAGACAAAACCTTATGGTTTATGAAAAGTAATGATTTATTAAATAAAATCTTGAGCTTCTCAAATGTTCAACTATGCATATATTAAATCATACTGGCTTTGCAAGAATTTGTCACATTAATGACTCCGTTGGGCTAAACTTTGTTCTTGATCAAGTCATTGTGGGTTGAGTGTCCTGAGCTTGATTTCACGTGATTCACTTGCATAAATATTATCCTTTAAGAACTAATGAAAATGTGAAATATAATATTTATCATATCACTTAAGACACATGTTTGTTATTATCAAAATTACAATATGTGTAGCCCTTTAGGATATTTATTATATTCACTTTCTCATCAACTTTGATACAAGGAGCTCTACATTCTAAAGTGTAATGCCCATACCTTTGGCAATTGTAGCATTGTACTTAGGATTTTTCGTACCTCAATTTAGGTTTGCCTTTTCCTCGTCCTCTAATTGAGCTTTCTCCACTTTCATAGTTGGAGTTGTTGTTGTTGGAATTCCAACCTTGTTCACGATCGCGTGCTCCACCTTTTCCTTAGCCTCTACCTCTAAACCATTGTTTTGTCTCATTGTTTTGGCTTGTTGTCTTTTCTTTGATTTGCATCTTGAGGAGCTGCTTATTGATCCCTTGCTTTTTCTTCTGCTTCTCTTCATAGGCTTGCAGTGAGCCTTGAAGTTGCTCGGTTGTCACGACCTCCAAGTCTTTTGTCTCTTCAATTGTCACAACTATGTGGTCAAATTTTAGACTTAATGAGGGAAGTATCTTTTCCATAATTCTTACGTCTTCTATCTTCTTACCATTTCTTTTTAGTTGATTTAAAACGACTAGAACTCTTGAAAAAATAATCAGAAATGGACTCGGTTTCTTTCATGTGCAACGATTCAAAGTCAACTCTTAGAGTTTAGAGATGCACATATTTCACTTTATCTTCTCCTTTATAATAGGTTTGAAGCTTTTCCCATGCTTCTTTAGCTAGAGTTGCACTCGAAATCATCTCAAATCCATCATCATCCAATGCTTGATAGATAAGGAAGAGAGATTTCTTGTCTTTCTTTCTTAAATCCTTTAAACTATCTTTTTTTGTTGAGTCAAAGAAAGCTCATCTCCTAGATCGTTATAGCTTTTTAAAATAACTTACCAAACATCATGAGTTCCAAGCAGGGCCTTCATTTTAATACTCCAATTGTAAAAGTTGCTTCCCTTTAGTGATGGAACTTGGAATGACACCAGCCACTACTTGCCATAACTCTTTATAGAGTCAAAGTATGAAAATTCTAATTGCACAGATGGATTCAGAATGACAAAAAACCTAAGGAGGGACTCGGGCCAAAATTTCAATTTTCAGTCAACGGTCAAAGTTGGTGGTCAATGGTCAACACTAATGGTCAACAATCAACGGATCGGTTCAGCTCGATTCATTTGACTCTGACTCAGTTTATCTTGATTCAGCTCGATTCAGCGCGGTTCACTTTGGTTTTGTTTGTTTTAACTCTGTGAGTCAACTCAGTTTCAGGGCTCTGACAGGCTACTTTTTATAGTGTTTCGTTCCTGTTGTCAAGCTCTTTGATTTGATATGCTACACTACTATGTGGAGCACTAATTACTAGTTCTGATACCACTTTGTTGGATTTGAATGATTACACACTCATAAACACTCTTTATTTCTTATGAACTTAATACAACTCCTCAATTACAATTCTTTCAAAACCAAGAAGTTTTACTACTTATTGCTTAAACCAACTAAGAGAGGAGGTATTTATACTTGTTGCAACTTAATCACAACCATACATTGACCTAACTACCACACAAATTATAACCACACATCTAACCTAACAACCATACTCAACACCATAAATTCTACATATCACATTACCACATTTAACACTACAAATCTTAACTACCCAAAGAAGCTTCCATGGACTAGATCAAAGATCTTTTGGGCTTCAAAGATGGAAACATAATAATCAATCAAATTATTAATTATATCAATCTTAATTATTTATTAAGAAAAATTGGTTATCAATCATCACAAAGATTGATTGACTCAATATTTTCCTAATCTATCATTAGGAAACAGTAAATTAAAAAACCTCAATTGGTTCAAGTGAAGATTCTAAGGCGATTGGTAGTACTGTTCATGGCTCCGTTCATACGGATACTGAGGTCAAACTCAAACATGTAAGGGCATGAGCTCTTTTTATCTAATATTGTGACTTATGTCTTTTGCCACATTTTGGTAGTAGGATTCGATTTATTTTTCAGTTCTTTATTTTTTTTTCTGAGTATGTGGATACTAAAATACTTCACTTAGACAGTTAATTAGAATTGAAAAAACAACAAAACTGCTAAGATAGACGGTTCCTTAATTATAGAGCAAAGTCGATAAGTGCAGTACGATCATATCATAATCTTGTAGCCCATCTCGTGCATGAACGTTCCTCAATCATTGTTTTCATGGTATTACTAGTATTAAGTTGATACACTTTAGGGTGCATCCTGTTAACATATATGTTTTCATAATATTGATTTTGATGATAACAAACAAGATTAAGAATGATTAATCTTTTAAGCTCAAATTATTTTTTATTCTTTTTAATAAATCATTATTTTCACATTATAAATGTTTCATATTTAATGAAAAATGATTTTATGAAATTAGTTGTTTTTCAAGTTTATGATTTAATTGAAAGAATTTTGAAAACTTTGAAATCAACAAATATTGCTTGAAATTTTGGAGGACTTATTTGAAAAGTGTCATAGCATTTTGGGCTATATCATAATTTTAGAAAGTTTTGGGATTAACAAAGCATTACTCAGAAATTCTGAAATTGGACCTATTTGTAAAGTTTCATAACATTTTAGGGCGTAATACAGTTTTACAAAATTTTGTGGTCAAATTGTAATTTTAAAAAATAGTGCACTGTACAGGTTATTGTAGCAAGCGGCTTACCGGATGTGAAAAACCGACAAGCCGGATGTTGGGCAGAATATATCCGAATTGAAAGCGACTTACCGGATATGGTTAAACGGTAAACCGAATTTTAGGCAGTAAGCTTCTGGAGCATAAACGGCTTACCGAATTTCACAAGCGGCAAGGCGAATATTTTGAAATTCAACATTTTACCTTAACGGTAACATTAAGCGGCTAACCGGATGTCCATAAACGACAAGCCGGTTATGACCAAAATGTGCATAACGGCTAGTTTTTGAGCTCAAACTATATAAACTCAAAACCAATTCATTTTGGGTAATCCAAGCAAGCATAAACAAGTGCACACAACTTATATTGAGCTTCAAATTCGAAAATCATCATAGATTAAATCTGCATTGAGCTATCATTTGTATATCCACTCTTAAAGAGAGTTTTTGTTGTAATTTTTATTTCTCATCAAATTGTGAGAGTACAAGTGTGAGAAACACTTGGAGTGAAGAGATTGGAGAGATAATCTCTTGTTGTTGTAAAGGTTCATTGACACCTTGAAGTCAATTGTAAACGTTTGAAGCCTTGGAAAGGCTTGGATAGTGAAATCCTCAAGCTCGGCGTGCTTGGTGGCATGGACGTAGTCGGGGATTGCCGAACCACGTAAAAATCCTTGGGTTTGCTTTCTCTTCCCTTACTCATTTATTATTATGCTTTCATTGAATTTATTGTTTTTGAATTTATTAAGGCATTAGATTGGATTTGTGTGTGGTTTGCCTAGCTTAATTTTTAAAATCCCAATTCACCCCCCCTCTTGGATTACCTAGTTAGTATTTCATTTGGTATCAGAGCGAGGTGCTCTTGTGTAGACTTAACCGGTTAGAGTTAAAGATTCATGGCAACCCATAATGACTCAATCTTTAGAGAAGGACAATCCACAATTAACGTGCTTGGTGGCATGGACGTAGTCGGGGATTGCCGAACCACGTAAAAATCCTTGGGTTTGCTTTCTCTTCCCTTACTCATTTATTATTATGCTTTCATTGAATTTATTGTTTTTGAATTTATTAAGGCATTAGATTGGATTTGTGTGTGGTTTGCCTAGCTTAATTTTTAAAATCCCAATTCACCCCCCCTCTTGGATTACCTAGTTAGTATTTCATTTGGTATCAGAGCGAGGTGCTCTTGTGTAGACTTAACCGGTTAGAGTTAAAGATTCATGGCAACCCATAATGACTCAATCTTTAGAGAAGGACAATCCACAATTAGACCACCGTTCTTTGACGGTAATGACTACCCATATTGGAAAATTAGGATGAGAATTTATTTACAAGCTTTAGATTATGATATTTGGGATATTGTTTGTGATGGTCCATTTATGCCTTTGACTAAAAATGAAGTCAGGGAAGATATTCCAAAACCTTCACGAGAATGGAATGAATTGGAAAAGAGAAAAGCTACTCTAAATTCCAAAGCTATGAATGCCTTGTTTTGTGCACTAGATAAGAAAGAATTTCATAGAGTATCTAGTTGTGAGAGTGCTAATGAAATTTGGCACAAACTCAAAGTTGTTTATGAAGGCACAAATCAAGTGAAAGAGTCTAAAATTAGTAGGTACACTCGGCAATATGAATTGTTCCAAATGGAACAAAATGAGAGCGTATATTCTATGTATACTAGATTTACGGACATAGTGAACACTCTAGGAGCCTTAGGAAAGACTTTTTCAAATAGCGATAAGGTTAAGAAAATCATTAGGTCACTATCTAAGGAATGGAGACCAAAAAGGACTGCCATTGAGGAAGCCAAGGATTTAAATATCTTACATATTAATGATTTAATTGGTTCTCTTATTTCTTATGAGGAAGACTTGGCAGCCGAAAGAGGCAATGAGGAGAAGAA
>MKYO02017122.1:35654-79939 GCA_002013955.2 Citrus medica
TAACAATCAAGTTGTATGTCATTATTGTAATCAAAACGGTCACATGAAGCTTGGTTGTCCTATTAAAAGAAAAGTATATTATGGAGTAAAATGTGTTTGGGTTCCAAAAGAAACCATTGCTAACGTTCAATGACCCAAGAGCATTTGGGTACCAAAGGGCACAACTTGAATATTCTTTTGTAGGTACCATAAATAAAGAATGGTAGAGAGTTCCTTGATGAAACTTGTGAGGATAATCATTTGAGCATGATCTAGGAGAAAAATATAAGGCAAGATGATTTAATTGTTTTGGTAATAATTCTTGCCATATTAATTTTGTTGAATGGATCATGATAAATGGATAATAGCTTGAATTTGTGAAAGTATACTTGTATGTTTACATGATTGAATTATCATTGTGTTTAACATTGAGTGCTTTATCATGATGCATGGTTATATATTTAAGATGATAGCTTGTCAACTCATCATGATAGATTTGTTTGATTTTGATGATTATGTAATGCCTAAGCTTGATAAATGAATGATATGCTTGAATTATTAATCTTTGAATGCTTATATGTTTCATGATTGTGTAAAATATATACATGATGAATGAATTATATGTGTGAATTCTTGTGTCGTTAATTGTGTTATATCATCATTCACTTATAAAATTGACATCATTGTTTGATACGATTTCATATGTTTGGTCTTGTATGCATTTATGTCTCATGTATTAAATGGCTTATTGAAAAGTTTTAAATCTCAAAATGATTTAAAATTAATCAATTTTAAAAGCCAAAAATAAAATGGTGAGTGTAATACAAGTATAAGAGCTAGCCAATATTCAATTAGAGACAAAAGGTTTTCCAAGTCTAAACCGGATTAGCTTTGGTTGCTCTCGGGACAGCATTCGGATAACCAGATTTTCAATCCGGAAAACTAGATTTGCTAAGCCTCTTCTCTACCTCATAACCGGTCAGTCGGTTCTTCAAATCTGGAAAACCGGATTCGAGTGAAGACCTTTCTGGCACATAACCGGATTTCTGGTTAAAGTCAATCCGGAAAGCCGAATTCGTGAAGCCCACATTCTGTCTCAAAACTGGCCAGCCGTTTACGCAAACCGGCAAGCCGAATTCATGCTTCTCACTCTTGGGCCAATATCCGGCCAACCGGATCACAAATCCGGCAAGCCATTTTTTGCTTTTATGATTCTGGTCACTAACCGACTAACCGGTTAGTGAAATCCGGCAAGCCAGATTCGGGCATTGATATTTTGTTCATTCTCTTCTCCTTCATTCAATCAATTGGTTACTCTCTCACTAAAAACCGCTTCCTCTCTCTCGCAATATCTCTCTAAAATCCATCAATCTCAGCCTTTTTCACTTCAAATCCTTTATGCTTGTATTTGAACACACCAACATTTACTAGTTTTTTTTTTGGATTATATGGATATTTGCTATGATTTTAGATTATATGTCTATTTTGAATTATATGGATTTGATATAGTTATATGTTATGTTCTTTACTTATGTGTTGGATAATTTTGACTTAATGTGCTTGATTTGAGGTTTTGATGATTGATAGGGGAGACAAATATGATATGTTTTTGGATAAAATCATTTTGGTTAAATTTTAAATTGGCCATATATTTTGGGGGAGCATATAATATGATTTTGGATAATATACATTTTGAACTTTTTTGTTGTCCAAAGGGGGAGACAAAGTAATATATCATTTTGATATTGTCAAAAGGGGGAGAATAATATGCATTTTGAATAATTGTTTTGATAATTGATATGTGATTATGGTGAGGATTTGATATTTTGAGATATAATGATGATTTAATTTCATGGGTGTTTTATATGATAAATTTATGTTATGAGTAGTTGATTTGGTAATTGATGGAATAATGGTTCATGATATTTTTGTGTGATGATTTGTGTATGGGGTTGGCTTTTATCATGACTTATAATAATTTGGGAGTAATATTACTAAACTTGTATTTGAGGTAATGCTTGTTGTTAGGGGGAGAATGTGTTGAAATTTCTACTCGGACAAACATGAGTAATGAATTTGCTACTCTTATTTTTTTCCTTTAAGTTTTCTTTTTGATGATGAAGGGGGAGAAGAATACATATTTTTAAATTTATAAAACTTTACTACTCTTTTTCTTTGCCAATTAAGTTTTCTTTTTTATAATGAAGGAGGAGAAAAATCTATGTATTTAAATCTGTTAATTTAGCTAATTGGCAAATTGTAAGAGAAGATTATATTTAGGGGGAGCAATTTCTTGAATCATTCTTTAAATACATGAAATGTTTGTCATCATCAAAAAGGGGGAGATTGTTAACATATATGTTTTCCTAATGTTGATTTTGATGATAACAAACAAGATTAAGAATGATTAATCTTTTAAGCTCAAATTATTTTTTATTCTTTTTAATAAATCATTATTTTCACATTATAAATGTTTCATATTTAATTAAAAATGATTTTATGAAATTAGTTGTTTTTCAAGTTTATGATTTAATTGAAAGAATTTTGAAAACTTTGAAATCAACAAATATTGCTTGAAATTTTGGAAGACTTATTTGAAAAGTGTTATAGCATTTTGGGCTATATCATAATTTCAGAAACTTCTGGGATTAACAAATCGTTACTTAGAAATTCTAAAATTGGACCTATTTGTAAAATTTTATAACATTTTGGGGCATAATATAATTTTATAAAGTTTTGGGGTAAACGATAATTTTAAAAAATAATGCACTGTACAGGTTACTGTAACAAGCGGCTTACTGGATGAGAAAAATCGGCAAGTCAGATGTTGGGCAGAATGTATCCGAATTGAAAGCGGCTTACCAGATATGGTTAAACGGTAAACCAGATTTTGGGCAGTAAGCTTTTAGAGCATAAACGGCTTACCAAATTTCGCAAACGGCAAGTCGGATATTTTGAAATTCAAAATTTTACCTTAACGGTAACATTAAGTGGCTAACTGGATGTCCATAAACGACAAGCCGGTTATGACCAAAATGTACATAACGGCTAGTTTTTGAGCTTAAACTATATAAACTCAAAACCAATTCATTTTTGGTAATCCAAGCAAGCATAAACAAGTACACACAACTTATATTAAGCTTCAAATTCGAAAATCATCATAGATTAAATCTTCATTGAGCTATCATTTGTATATCCACTCTTAAAGAGAGTTTTTGTTGTAATTTTCATTTCTCATCAAATTGTGAGAGTACAAGTGTGAGAAACACTTGGAGTGAAGAGATTGGAGAGATAATCTCTTGTTGTAAAGGGTCATTGACACCTTGAAGTCAATTGTAAACATTTGAAGTCTTGGAAAGGCTTGGATAGTGAAATCCTCAAGCCCGGTGTGCTTGGAGGCGTGGACGTAGGCGGAGATTGCCGAACCACGTAAAAATCCTTGAGTTTGCTTTCTCTTCCCTTACTCATTTATTATTATGCTTTCATTGAATTTATTGTTTTCAAATTTATTAAGGCATTAGATTGGATTTGTGTGTGGTTTGCTTAACTTAATTTTTAAAATCCCAATTCACCCCCCCTCTTGAATTGCCTAATTAGTATTTCACATCCTTCTTTTCGAGGTAAAAATACTCATTTAATCCTTATAGAAACCAAATACCTAGACAGTCTTTGCATTTTTTTTAAATTGCTAAGATTAAACACCTTTGTTTATTTTTTTTAGCTGTTGAATCTATTTTTTTAAGAGTAAAATATTATTTGTATTTGTAACTGTTGAATCAGATGATTGATAGTCTTCATCTAATATTCGATTAATAAGTAGAAAACTAATGATGACTAAATATATTTTAGCAAAAACATAAATGACAAGGATCCATTGGGTAATTTTTAAAAAAGTAGGAACAAATTAGGTAATTAACTCAAACTTTTTAAGGACTAAAAGAGTATTCATCCATTTTAAATCAAATCTGTATAGTTATATTTACGGAGATTGGCTGATAGTTTTTTCTTAAAAAGTTTTCAATAATTTACAACATCCAGGATGACATTCCAAACTCAGGATCCAATATTGAGGATAAGGCAAAGACAGTGGATGACAAGAGCTACTGCATGATTTGATTACTGTCTGACTTAGAAAAAAAAAACAATTAGTTCTCTCTGACATTGTTGTCTGACATATAGATATTTCTATGTTGTAGGAAATAATAGATCCCATAACATCAAATTTTTCAAGTGAAGGTTATAAGCTGAAGAGTGACGGAGTTCATGATTCGGTTCTTATGGTTAGCGAGGTCAAACTCATAGATGGTTCAGCTATTTTTATCAGCTATTATGACTCACGTATGACATTTAGGACTTTTTTTTTTTGGGGGGGCACTGGGAATGCATTTGTCTCTCATCTTTTGATTTCTAATTAGACACTAAAATAAATCGTTTTAGAAGCTTGGCCGAGTGGTTTCAAACCGTTTTGCTTTGCTGGCCACCTAAGTTCAAATATTAGAAAATAGGAAGTAAAAGGATAGACTTTGGGGTTTGCCCAACCTTACATATTTCTTCCTTTAAAAAAATAAATCATTTTGGGGTTTGCCCATCCTTACATAATTCTTCCTTAAAAAAAAAGTCATTTAGGCAATTAATTAGAATTGCAAATAGAACAAATGTAATAAGAAGAAAGGTTCCTTTACTCTCTAGCATAAGTCGGCTGGTACAGTATAACCATAAAATAATCACATGGCCATTGGTGGTACTTAAATTTATTAAGTATACCATTTTATTAGTTGGAGCTTACGTTATGATAATTATCAGTAAAGTTGTTGTATGATATGCTAAATACAAAATCGACTTTCAATTTTAATAGAACTTGTAATTAAAGATTTTGTAGTGGCATTCTCTTTGTTTGATAATCACAAGTTCTTTTTTCAAGTTCTTCGCATTTGTAGTCACATAGATTGTCTTATGGCTTTTGCTTGAATATTTTGAACAATTTGCATTATTTGAATCCCGAATATGTAGAGCCATAAACTCTTGATTAAACTCAGCATTATTCAAATCCTGAATATGTGGAGCCACAAACTCTTGATTAAACTCAAACAGATATGCAATATATAACTCTATTTGTTGAATTAAAAACACTTCACACCCTACATTATTTACTTTTATTATTTGTGTTCTCATCTAATAACTAATACATATACTTAAGCATTTATGCTGAATCAATTTGTGAACAAAAAGTTTGTAGAAAAGTTTTCAACTGTGACATTGCACATTTTTTGTTATTATAAAATTTTTGCAATTTGGCTCTTTGTTTTACACACTGTATCTTTCTTGTTCGCTTTTAAATTAGGTTCTACATATATTCACTGAGATTGGCTTTTTGCTTCATGTATTTTCAAATAATTTTCAAGATTCAGGATAACATTGAAAATGAGTTGTCATCAGAAAGAAGTAAAATGGACATCACATTTGTTCTGCCTGCACAGTGCATTTCGTACATCATTTCTCTTACAACTCCCCGGGATGCAAGCAGATTATCATTGGCTTGTCCTGCCTTCAAACCCGCTGTGGATTCGGATTCCGTTTGGGAGAAGTTTCTGCAGTCCGATTACAAGGAGATCATTTCCAACTCGTTATCAGTCTCTGCTTCGTCTTTGATGATCACTTCGTTGTCTAAGAAGGACCTTTACTTTTATCTTTGTCATAACCCCATCCTCATCAACAATCATACGACGAGCTTTTCGCTAGTGCAAGAGACTGGAAAGAAATGTTACATGGTTGGTGCAAGGGGACTTTCCATAGCATGGGGAGATTCACCCCAATATTGGAACTGGCTTTCTCTACGAGAGTCAAGGTTTGTTTTATTCTCCTCCAACTTGGCATTTGTTTGAAGAGTCATACAAAGGCCCAGGCATTTAAATTTTTTAAGTCTTAATTTAAACTAGGATCAGAGTTGTACAACACACTAGAGTTATTACATAGCATTGCACAACTCTGATGATAGCTCAAATTTGGATTGCGTAAAATTCGGACATCCAGACTTAACCATTGTTCGTAACATCTCACATTGCTTAAGAATGACGTGAATGATGAGCTTATAAGGAAAGACCATCCTTGGACTAGTAAGAGGCCTTTTGGGTGGGTCTTGGACATACAAAGATCAAAACCATGAGCGTAAAAGAAACGTATTTTAGGCACAAATTGGACAATATCTTGCTAGTTGGATCCGTCTTTCCATTATTTTTTTTAATATCAGCTACTCATTAGAACAAATTAAAGGCAGTTAATTGCTTCTCTTGCTACAATGCATAGATGATGTGCCATTACATTGGCAGGTTTCCCGAAGTGGCTAAACTCAGGGAGGTGTGGTGGTTCGAAATCATAGCAAGAATTGAGACAAGAATTTTATCATTCAAAACGAACTATGCAGCTTACCTTGTATTCAAGTTTGTCAAAAGTAGACAAGGATTTGATGCTAGACCTATAGAGTTTGACGTCTATTTTGAGGGAAGCAATAATCACAAAAGGCGTAGCGCGTTGTTAGATCCTCCGACAAATGTGTCTCCTCAACTATCTCAAGACAGAGGAGATGGGTGGACGGAGATTGAGATGGGTGAGTTCTTTAATGAAAATGGAGATGATGGGACAGTGGTCTGTAGGCTGTGTGAATCAGGATCTGTGCAAAAGCATGGCATCATTATCCAAGGAATTGAGCTTAGGCCTAAATATGGCTGTTAGAGTGCAATTTATGCACTAGTTTTGCATTGGTTACTTCCCTTAATATCGATGTTTTGCACTTAATAATAGTGATTTACTTGTGTTTTATTTTTGTACGTGCAATTCTATTGATTGGTGCTAAAATTGAGTTACAAGATGATATTTGAGGATGATTGCATTCTCGGAGAAATTATGAGTTTCAAAAGAACTTTGTTGATAAGGCGTGGGCGCGTACTGTCAACTACAGACCTGCAGTTTTTAGTTTAACGTGTTTTGTATTTTTGGTTATTTTTGTAATTACGAATTTAATATTTCATATATTAGTATTTTATTTAAAAAGAACTCTAGAGGAGAAGAGTATTTAAGGAAGGAATCTATTGTGAAAAGAAAGAGACTTTTGAAAAAAAAAATCCTAGATCTAAACTTTTCTCTTCTCTTTATGAAGAACTAAACCTATTATTGTGGTTGAAAGTTAATAAAGTTTTGATTCATCACTACTGTAAGATCTTTCTTATACTTTAATTGTTTTATTACTTTTTGGGTATTTGTTTATTCTCTGTATTATTGTCATGATTATGCTTGTTAATTAGACAATTAGCCACTATTTAATTATCTACTTAATCTATTGTCAATTAAAGGATTCATCGTATGAAGATTTTAATGTTTGTGACAAATAGCATAGCACTGCGTTATGTTATGAGAATAGACAATCTAATTTAAATGAACCATCGTATGCGTTTGTTGATTAGGATTTGGGTCTCTCTGGTTTTTCAGGCTATCAATTGATTAAATGCTATGATTGTATTTAGGGTTGTCTATTGATTAGGGAAATAACCAACGGTCGTACCTTGGTTATGGACTAGTTAAGGAGATATTGGCTATTAGAGGGTCTCAGTAGCTATAACCGGTCTATTCATACGTAGTAATAATTTATATTTAAATCAATGATCGGTAGTCGAATCAAGCTGAGTTAATTCCTTCAACCAGAACTTTCCCCAATTTGAATTACAATTTTAATTTGCGTTCTTGTTATTTTAATTTGATTTTTATTATTGTCAATAATTCCCCATTTTGTATTTTATATTTTAAAAAGATTTAAATAATTACTAATCTCTATGGACACGACCCTACTCAATCACTATACACAATTTATTTAGAGTACGTATTTATTTTTACTGGCTTCGACAACCATCAAATTTTGGTGCCGTTGCTGGGGATTGGTGTCATTTATTTAATCTTATTTTACGTTTTACTTAGTGTATGGTTCGTTCTTCTCGTACGTGTACACTTTCATTTGATCCTGAAATTGAGAAGACAGCTCGCCAGTTGAGACAGCAGACGAAGTGAGCTAAGCAACGATCCTCGTCGCCTTTGCTTCCTGAAATAGATACGGTGCCTGATTTGGTTGAATCATCGAGTGATTCAGAAGAACAAGCGATGGATAAAGTTGTACCTATAGAAAGAACTCTTAGAGAGTTAGCTGAACCAGACTTGAATCAGCAACCACTCTGCATTCAATATATAGACTTGGAGGTAAATTTTGAATTAAAGTCTGGTCTTATTCATTTATTACCCAAGTTTCATGGTTTTGCAGGTGAAGATCCTCATAAACATCTCAAGGAGTTTTATGTTGTATGTTCAAGTATGAGACCACAAGGCGTGACTGAAGAGCAGATTAAGCTGCGTGCTTTTCCTTTCTCTTTAGATGGGCCGACTAAAGACTGGTTGTACTACTTGCCTCCTGGATCGATTACAACGTGGAATGGTTTGAAGAAGCAGTTCCTTGAGAAGTACTTCCATACTTCAACAGCTGCCAACATCAGAAAAGATAGTTATGGGATCAGACAACTTCCTGGGGAGACTTTGTATAAGTATTGAGAGCGATTTAAACAATTGTGTGCCAGCTGTCCTTAGCATCAAATTTATGATCAACTTATTATTCAATATTTTTATGAAGGACTATCATTGATGGATAGGAGTGTGATAGATGCTGCTAGTGGAGGTGTGTTGGTGAACAAGACCCCTACTCAAGCAAGGGAGTTGATCACAGATATGGCTGCCAATGCACAACAATTTGGCAGTAGGTAAGATCCCACTTCAAGGAAGGTGAATGAGGTAAATATTTCTTCTGTTGAACAACGTTTAGATAAACTTACTTCTCTTGTGGAAAAGTTTGTTGTAGGTAATGTGCAACAGGTGAAGACTTGGGGCATTTGTTCCAATATGCGTCATTCAACTGATATGTGTCCTATACTTCAAGAAGAACCCGTTGAACAAGCCAATGCAGTTGGAGGATTTCCAAGCATGCCTCAGATGAGGTATGATCCTTATGCACAAACATACAATTCGGGATGGAAGGATCATCCCAACTTCAGCTATGGAGTTAGGCCGTCAGGATTCTCACAACAATACCCACCAAGACAACCAGCCCCTCCACAGTCAAACTCCAAGTCAGGTATATCTCTTGAAGAAATTGTTAAATCACTTGCGACTAACACTCAACAATTTCAGCAGGCAACTACAACAAGCATTCAGAATTTAGAGAGCCAAATGAGTCAATTGGTGACTACAATGAGCCGTCTAGAGTCTCAAGTATCAGGGAAATTGCCTTCACAATCTGAGGTGAATCTAAAGAAAAATGCTAGTGTTGTCATCCTTAGAAGTGGGAAGGAGTTGCAAGAGCCTAGTAAGAAAGTGACAAACCATGTAGAAGATGAGCTTGAGAAGAATGAATTGATGCCTAAATCTCAAGATGCGCAACCCACCAGAGCGAAACGTCTACCTGTGGTGATACCTCCTCATTTTCCAAGCCAGTTTGCCAAATCCAAGAAGGAGGAACAAGAGAAAGACATCGTTGAGACATTTCGCAATGTTGATATAAATATTCCCTTATTAGATGCTATAAAATAAATACCTCGATATGCTAAATTTCTTGAGGAACTGTGCACCTCCAAGACAAAATTAAGAGGAGATGAAAGAGTTTACATGGGGGAGAATGTTTCAGCAGTTTTCCAAAAGAAACTACCTCCTAAGTGCAAAGATCCAGGTATGTTTACTATCCTTTACAAAATTGGTAGTGTTAGAGTTGAGAAGGCTATGTTAGATTTAGGAGCTTCTATTAATGTCATGCCTCTTTTTATTTATTCATCTTTGAATGTTGGTGCATTAAAAGAAACTGGCGTAGTAATTCAACTAGCTGATAGGTCTAATGCATATCCTGATGGGGTATTAGAAGATGTCTTAGTACAAGTTAATGAGTTAGTTTTTCTTGCTGATTTTTATGTACTTGATATGGAAGAGGAAAACTCCTCTAATTCCGTCCCAATTTTGCTAGGAAGATATTTTCTTAAGATTGCTAGAACTAAAATGGATGTACATAAAGGGACTCTCACTATGGAGTTTGATGGAGAGGTTATAGAGTTCAATATGTATGATGCCATGAAATATCCTAGTGAGGAACAATCAGTATTTTCTATGGGTGTTATTAACCCTATAGTGCAGGAAGTTTTTCATTTGGATGTTGAAGATTCATTGGTAGTTGTTTTAAATAACAATTTGGGCCTCAAAGGATTGCAAAAGGATGAAAATGAGTTTGTTTTAATTATGTATTACAAGAGACAATTTATGAATTAAATTCTTTGAGAACTTTAACTCATCATATGTCTTATATTGAATTACCTTCATCTCATGCAAAACTTCTTCCATCTATTTTGCAGGCACAGAAAATAGAGCTTAAACTGTTGCTGAGTCATCTTAAGTACATGTTTTTAGGAGATGGCGAGACACTTCCGATGATCATCTCTTCAAAACTTAGTACTTTAGAGGAAGAAAAGCTTATTAGAGTGCTGAAGGATTACAAAAAGGCTATTGGGTGGACAATTACAAATATTAAAGGGATAAGTCTGTCCACGTGAATGCATAAAATATTGTTGGAGAAAGATGCGAAACCTTTGATTCAAGCTCAACGCCGTTTAAATCCACTCATGATGGGAAGTAGTGAAGAAAGAAATTCTGAAACTTCTTGATGCAAGTATAATCTACCCAATTTCAGATAGTAAATGGGTAAGTCTGGTACAAGTGGTACCGAAGAAAACTGGTATAACAATTGTTGAGAATTCTTATGGTGAGTTAGTACCCACCCGAGTTCAGAATGGGTGGAGGGTTTGTATTGATTTTAGAAAGCTTAACTCACTCACTAGGAATGATCATTTTCCTATTCCTTTTATTGATCAGATGCTTGAAAGGTTGGCAGGAAAATCTCACTTTTGTTGTTTTGATGGCTATTCAGGTTTTCATCAGATACCAGTTGCGCCTGAGGATCAGGAGAAGACTACCTTCACATGTCCTTTTGGAACTTTTGCGTACCGACATATGCCATTTGGTCTATGTAACGCTCCCGCCACTTTTCAAAGGTACATGGTCAGTATTTTTTCAGACTATGTAAAGAACACTATAGAGGTATTTATGGATGATTTTACAGTCTATGCTGATTCTTTTGATGATTGTCTCTATAATCTGAAGAAAGTGCTTGAAAAATGCATTGAAACAAACCTTGTCTTGAATTATGAAAAATGTCATTTTTTGGTAGATCAACGAATTATTTTGGGTCATGTGCTAGAAGAATTGAGGTAGATAAAGCTAAGATAGATGTTATTAAATCTTTACCTTATCCCACCTGTGTGCAGGAAGTTCGATCTTTCCTTGGTCACGCAGGTTTCTATCGACAATTTATCAAGGATTTTTCGAAGATAACTCAGCCTTTATGCAAGCTGCTTTAGAAAGATGTGACGTTTGATTTTAATAAAGTATGCAAGGTAGCATTTGATAAGCTCAAGGAGTTATTGACTTCAGCTCCAATTATACAGCCACCCAACTAGAGCCTGCCTTTTGAGATAATGTGCGACGCCAGTAACTATTCTGTTGGTGCTGTTCTCGGACAAAGGGTTGGAAGAGCTGCTCATGTGATATATTACGCATCAAGGACACTTGATAGTGCTCAGTACAATTACTCAACAACGGGAAAAGAACTTTTAGCTATTATTTTTGCTTTAGAAAAATTCCGTTCATATTTATTGGGTACTAAAGTGATTGTTTTTTCTGACCATGCAGCTCTCAGATATTTGCTCGCCAAGAAGGAAGCATTGCGCCTGAGGATCAGGAGAAGACTACCTTCACATGTCCTTTTGGAACTTTTGCGTACCGACATATGCCATTTGGTCTATGTAACGCTCCCGCCACTTTTCAAAGGTACATGGTCAGTATTTTTTCAGACTATGTAAAGAACACTATAGAGGTATTTATGGATGATTTTACAGTCTATGCTGATTCTTTTGATGATTGTCTCTATAATCTGAAGAAAGTGCTTGAAAAATGCATTGAAACAAACCTTGTCTTGAATTATGAAAAATGTCATTTTTTGGTAGATCAACGAATTATTTTGGGTCATGTGCTAGAAGAATTGAGGTAGATAAAGCTAAGATAGATGTTATTAAATCTTTACCTTATCCCACCTGTGTGCAGGAAGTTCGATCTTTCCTTGGTCACGCAGGTTTCTATCGACAATTTATCAAGGATTTTTCGAAGATAACTCAGCCTTTATGCAAGCTGCTTTAGAAAGATGTGACGTTTGATTTTAATAAAGTATGCAAGGTAGCATTTGATAAGCTCAAGGAGTTATTGACTTCAGCTCCAATTATACAGCCACCCAACTAGAGCCTGCCTTTTGAGATAATGTGCGACGCCAGTAACTATTCTGTTGGTGCTGTTCTCGGACAAAGGGTTGGAAGAGCTGCTCATGTGATATATTACGCATCAAGGACACTTGATAGTGCTCAGTACAATTACTCAACAACGGGAAAAGAACTTTTAGCTATTATTTTTGCTTTAGAAAAATTCCGTTCATATTTATTGGGTACTAAAGTGATTGTTTTTTCTGACCATGCAGCTCTCAGATATTTGCTCGCCAAGAAGGAAGCAAAACCGAGACTCATCCGCTGGATCCTACTACTTCCATAGTTAAACTTGGAGATCTGTAACAAGAAAAGAGCAAAAAACTTGGTTACAGACCACCTTAGTAGATTGACCACGAGCGAAGAAGCAACACCTTTGAAGGATGATTTTCCAGATGAGCATCTTTTTGTAACTCAATGTATGGTTCCTTGGTACGCTGACGTTGTCAATTACTTAGTTACAAGAACACTACCTAGTGATCTGACAAAGGCTCAAAAAGATAAAATTAAGAGCGATACTAAATACTATGTTTGGGATGACCCTTACTTGTGGAAATATTGCTCTTATGAAGTCATCAGAAGGTGCGTATCTAAGTTTGAAATTCCTTATATAGTTCAGTTTTGTCACTCATATGCATGTGGTGGTCAGTTTGGTCCCAAAAGGACAGCATCCAAGGTGTTAGAATGTGGTTTATTTTGGCCTACTTTATTTCGTGATTCATACATATTTTGTAAGTTATGTAAGAATTGTCAAAAGATTGGTAATTTAAGTCATAGAAATCAAATGTCACTTACCCATATTCTTGTGTGTGAAATATTCGATGTGTGGGGCATTGATTTTATGAGACTTTTTCCTTCATCTTTTGGAAATGCTTACATTCTTTTAGTAGTGGATTACATTTCTAAGTGAGTAGAGGCTAAGGCTACCCAGACTGACAATGCTAAAGTTATTGTAGATTTTGTCAAGTCTAATATTTTTGCCAGGTTTGGTGTACCGAGAGCAGTGATAAATGATAGAGGCAATCATTTTTGTAATCGAGTGGTGGAGGCTTTGTTCAAGAGATATCATGTTACCCACCGAGTGTCTACCGCCTATCATCCACAGACAAGTGGACAAGCTGAGATATCAAACAGAGAAATCAAGTCTATTCTGGAAAAGACGGTTAGTCTAAATCGAAAAGATTGGAGCTTACGATTAGATGATGCATTGTGGGCGTATCACACCGCGTACAAAACTCCCATAGGTATGTCTCCTTATCGTTTAGTATTTGATAAGCCTTGTCATTTACCTGTAGAGCTTGAGCATAGAGCATACTGGGCGGTTAAGCAATGCAATATGCGGATGGATAAAGCAGAAAAGCAGAGGAAGTTGCAGCTGCAAGAGTTGGAGGAGATTAGAAACGAATCCTATGAGAGTTCGCAATTTTACAAGGAAAAGACGAAGACATTTCATGACAGAATGATTTTGAGAAAGGAGTTCTCTGTTGGTCAAAAAGTTCTTCTTTTTCATTCTAAACTTAAACTTTTTCCTGGTAAATTACGTTCTCGCTGGGTTGGACCTTTTATTGTTACTAATGTTTTTCCTCATGGTGCAGTTGCGATTCGGAGTCCGACCTCTGACAAAATTTTTAAGGTTAATGGTCATCACTAAAACCTTTTTATGAGGGTTTTTCGGTGACTATTGTCGAGGAAGTGGCTCTCGAGAGTCCCATTTATGGAGATTAATGCTTGAATGTGTCTAGCCAAAGACATAAAATAAAGACGCTTTTTGGGAGGCAACCCAAAGGATTTATTTATTTTGGTTTTTGTTATATCTTTTGTTTTTAATTTTGATTCAGATTGTTTAAATAATGTTTTTGCTTATTTTGACCAGAAGAAAATTTTTGGTGAGGCGTGCCCACATTTTAACTAATAAGTACTTTTGTGATTTTAAAGAAAAATGGTTTGAAGGTGTGCCCATATGCTTATTAAAAAAGTACTTCTGAAATTTTTAGTGTCTCAAGTGATTCATCACTAAAAAAAATTTTTATTTATTATTATTTTATTTATTTATTTATTTTTTTCAAATACAAAAATAAAAAACCTCGGTTGGTTTTTTATAAAACAATTTGAATCACGGTTGGTTCTTTTTAATTATTTTACCAAGTTTGGTTAATGGATTCTTTAAATGGATGGATAGATCTGCTTTGGAACGTGGTTGGCTAATTTTATAACTAATTTGGTACGTGGCTTGTTGACCATCAGTGCGGACCAGACTAATGCCCATTCGGGTTCATCTCTGAAACTTACGTCGATGGATTCCCGCCGATATACCTGATTAGCTTTCTTTACCAAATAATAATTAGATTGCTCTAAACGTGGTTGATTCTTTTTATTTGAACTTTACAAATTATTTATTTAATTCTTTAGCAAACCTAGCAACAAGGGTTATGTAGAAATAAACATTCATTAAGGTAGGTTACTAAGCATACACAGTACCAGATCCGGATCCCGGAAATGGTGGTCTGAAGGGATGGAGGGAGAGGAGAAAGAGTACGACTGAGGATTGAGATCTGGTCTCGTTGCCTCAGAAGAATGTACAATTTTTATGGCAGATCTGATAGAAATCAGTCTACGAGCATGCTTTGAAAATTTAAAATGCAAAATTTAAATTGCATAAAGGAAATTGCGTTAAAATAAATTGCTTTAAAAGTAAATTACGGAAAATTAAATGGCTTTAAATAAATTACATTGCAGAAATTTTAAAGAAATTAAACGTACATGCTTTTCATTTCATTGAACTGGATTTGGACAATTTTAAGATCTTTCTTAAGAGAAAGGTTTAAAGAATGGAAGATTACAAGACAGAAAGCTCCTTTGATGCCTTGAGCATATTACAAGACAGGGAATAATGCTTTCTGGATGTCTTGACCAGACTTCCGAGAGGGAGAAGAAGAAGAAGAAGAAGAGAGAAGAGAGAGAGAGAGAGAGAAAGAAAAATCCTAGATCTGAAAAATCTGAGGAGTCTAAGTCTTCCTCTTCATTTTTATACATGGCTCTAAAAATTAAACTGTAGCAGGAGCGGAGCTGCTTGGAACAGTAAGCTTTGGATGGTATAGTGCTTTTTAATTTAAATTCAGGTGAAGAGACATGTGCGCTCTCACTTGTGTCCAGGGGACCACCCGAGGGTACAAATATTCGAAAATGAAAATATAATGAAAATACATAATGAAAATTACTCTTTTTTTTTAAACGTACATGATAAATGTACATATTGCTTTACAGGAAAAGAAACACATAATTATTTACAATGCTTTACAGGAGAGAAAATGCCAAAACAATCATCTTCATTTTCATCTCCAAGGGAAATGAATGGCTCTTCGTCTTGATCGTCATCTTCATCAGAGGAGTCAGAAACGGAAGACTTTGATCTTGAGGTGAGGAGCTGTACCATGACTTTGAAATACTCTTCTTCCGATTTGGCACTTGCCAAGAGGGATTGGGCTTTGGATTTTTGAGTAAGGAATGTGTCTTGGGCTTTTTTTGCTTTCATGGTTAGGGCTAAGAATCCTTTAGAACAGAGCCAGTTACGGATTAGAGTATCCGTTAATTTGGACTGCTCATCTAATTTTGACCACCATTTGACTTTAAATGTTCTTTGTAAAATGAGCTGGTTATCTTGGGTATGATATCTGAGGTTCCACATCCATACCTATAGAAGGAATAAGTTTGTACAGAAACAAAGAAAAGGGGGAAACCTTTTCTCGGATTCAGAAGGAATGTAATGGGATTTAAATAGGTTTAAACAATGGGTGGCATTTGGAGTTAGGATTTGAGGGATTGGGCCAAAAGAACTCCACCAATGTTGAAACCAATTTGGAAGGCTTTGAACAGTTATTTTTGAATTGAAGAAAAATAACCATGAATGAGATTTTTTGGGGTTTTGAATGAAAAACGTGTTATACCATGCTTGTTGGTAATCCCAATAAGAATAGGTTAAGAAGTGTGGTAAACACATTTGAAAATTTGGAGGGAATCTCCTTTGTGTGTGGAGTTGGTCACCCCACTGGTTTGGGCTCAAGACTTTTAAAATAGTAGCCGTGGAGTAGGCTGGTTCTTTATGGGTTTCACTGAGAAAGAAATGTTTGAACTTTACTGACTCAGTAACTTCTAAAATGCTTTGATAGTAAGACTGGGATTTTGTAAAATCCCATGGTTTAAAAAACCTTAGGGAAAAACTTTGAAATTGCTTGAAAAAGATCAGTATGGTAAAACCCATCTTCCATAGATAAAATATTTTGAAAATGGGTTTTATCAAACCAATCGGAAGTTTTCTTTGAAGGTGTTGGCTGGGAAAGCACAATTTGGGAAGATGAACTTTCACCAGAGACAACCACATTTTGAGAAGAAGGCTTTGAAATTTCTTTTGAAATGGGTTTTGCTTTTTCAATTTCTTCCTTAGGAGAAATTTGGCTTTGAGAGAGGTTTTGAAGAGCGAGCATAAGGTCAGGAGATTTTGTAACGGAGCTCATCCATTGCTTTATTTGGTTATCCGTAGAAATGGATTTGTATTGGGCTTCATGTTCTTCAATCATTTCAATCCAAGATTTAATGGGCATGGCAGAAGAAAGTAGTTTTTCTTTAGAAAGAGTTTATTGGGGTTCTTTGGAGGTTGCCTGGGACTCAGTGTCTTTAAGAACAACTTTACCTTTGTCCTTCTTTTTTGGCGGCATTATCTGTTTTGAAGAAATTCTCTAGTTAGAAAATCAGGAACATAATTTTTATTACCTTTAATAAATTCAATATCGAAATCAAAAACACTTAAAATAGCTTGCCATCTTGCAAAAATTTGTTTTGAAGCAATATTTTGAACATCTTTTTCCAAAACATGTTTTGCAGCTTTGCAATCAATTCTAAGTAAGAATTTTTTATTTAATAAATCACTTTGGAATTTAGATATGCATAAAACAATAGAAAGAATTTCTTTTTTGATAGTAGAATAATTTTTCTGGCAATCATTCCAATGTGCTGAAACATACTGTACTATATGTTCTTTATCATTTCCTTTTTGCTTTAATATACCACTATAGCCTATGTCAGATGCATCAGTTTCAACTATCTGGCAATCATTCCAATGCAAAACTCAGAATAAGGGTTGTAAATTTCATTCATGATTCTTTGAAATTCTGAGGGTGCATTTTTTAAACCAAATGACATAACAGTCCACTCATACTGTCCAAAAAGAACAGTAAAAGCGGTTTTATAACGGTCATTAGCGTGGATTTGGATTTGCCAAAAACCTAATTTCATGTCAAATTTTGAAAAAATAAAAGCAAAACACAATTTTTGGAGTAAATCCTTTTTATTAGACATGGGATACCTAATCCATTTTAAAGCTTTATTTAAAGGCTTGTAGTTTATTACAAGTCTCGGTGTTCCCCTTTCAATTTTAGAATTTTTATTAACATAAAAAGCGGCACAAGACCAAGGGGATCTAGATTTTACAATGAGTCATTTGGACTCTAAATCCTTTATTTCATCTTTGCAGTGTTGTTCTAAATCCATATTCATTTGAATTGGACGAGCTTTAGTGTGTATTTGCTTTTCATCAAAAGAGCTTTCATAAGGCAAATCAACCAAATGCTGTTTTCTTTCCCAAAACGCGGATGGTAAATCGGCACATATTTCTTTTTCAATGAGGGTTTTAAAATCAGAAATCTTTCTTTGTATAAAATCATTTTTTAATTGCTTTTCAATTCTTTGGAGACTTAAATCCTTTTTTAAACAAAACAAATCAGTTTGTTTAGATTTAAGCATTGCATTGATTTGATTTTGGTAAACTGAACAAGCTTGACAATGTTAAGATTTCTTGTTTTCGGTTTCTCAATAAAAGGGAAAACAAGTTTTTTGGATTTTGCTTTAAAAGATATACTATCATAATTAATAGTATACGGAGTAATCAGATTTATAAACGGGGTTCCTAAAATGACAGTATGGTGTATGTCATTAGTGAGAATAAAAGAAGTCCTGAATTCAAAACCACTGTTGTGAACAGAAGCATCAACTTTTGATTTGATTTCATGTTTTGAATTATTGGCGGCAGAAAGTCTTTTATTAGTTTTCTCATTAAATTTTTTAGGAACAATGTCTTCTTTAATGCAATTCAAATCAGCACCAGTGTCAAAAAGGGTAATGGTGTCAATTTCAAAATCTTTAGAAAAAATTAAAGTAATTTTGATTAAATACTTCCTGGTGGTGATTTGTTTTAAAACAAATAAAAAATCATTGGGCACGGATTCAATTTTTTAAGATTTTGCCTGTTATCGCCATCAGTTTCAACTTCCTTATCAGAATCATCATTTAATTGTTTTTGCAAAATGAGTTGAATAGTATCAGAATCATGCTTTTGTTTTTCTTTTAAATCCTTAATCTCAAGTTTGATTTCTTTGATTTCATTATGAAGATCTTGGATATTATGAACAACCTTTTTTGTTTTCTTTTTGTCTAAAATATCAATAAGGTCATAAGAAGTCTTCTTAACAATTGGAACTTTAGAAGTTTCTGCTTTATTAGAATCGAGGGTTTTTAAAAGCTTATCAAGATATTCCTTTTGAAGATTCGGATCAGAAATATGCTTAACAAGTTCAAGAAAAATCTCTTGGTCTTTAGTCAAAACATTGATTTTCTTTAAATAGGAATCCGAATTGCTGGTATTTGAGTCACTCAAAGAAACAGAACTGGAATCATTTAACTCGTCAACCTGTAGGGGTTCACTGTCTCCCGTCATGGAAGACTCAGAGTCAGAAGACTCTATGAGTAAAGAGGCAATTTTGGAAAGGGTTTCCTCATCAAGGTCAAGCTCATGGAGCTTTCTGCTCATCCTGCAATACTTTGCAGTATGGCCTTTAATACCACATTTATGACATATGGCATCTTTGTAATTGAATGGAGTTTTTGGTTTGGCTCTAAACTCTGGTTTGGCTTTAAACTCTTTCTTTTTAGAGAAGTTGGGTTTCTTATAAGGCCTCGAGGGTTTCTTATAATGATGTTTTCTAAAATTTTGAAAGGGTTTTCTATGGAATTTAGATTTGTGATGTTTTTTGTAAGGTTTTGTAGAATACTTACCATCACAATCTTTAGAAGTAGAAGTCTTAAAGGGGTCGTAATTGAACTGTTTACAGAAGCTGCCCAATTCTTGTTTAGACTTTTTAAGTCCCACTTAAGACGTTTCTGTAATTTCAAATCTTGACAGATCTTTAAGCCTTCCTTATTGACAAAACTGACAAGTTCACCATAGGTGAGCTCATCATAAGGAATACGATTATCATAAAGGGCTTTAATGGAATTTCTAACCTTTCCTCCTAGAAGGGTAGGCAAACCTGCAAGGAATTTCTCCTTCTAAGTTGTATGACTAGCATCATCCCTAAGGAAAAGTCTAGTAAAGAAAGTGGTTTTGTGTGGTGAGTCTTTTAAAAAAGAACCAACCTACCCTAAGACTTATGTTTTATTTTAATCCTTATTTGTGTGGTGAGTCTTTTACTGGTTGTAAGTCCCACCATAGGATAAGTTTTCCGTTTAGGGCAGTAAACCCATACCTGTAGCCATACCGATAGGTCTTAGGGTAGACCATAAGTTTTGAACCATGGATTCCCTGCTCTGTAGAGCATCGTCCTTTTCTAGCTCTTCTTTTGGAAGAACTAGTGATTCAAAGAATGTTGTGAGTTCTGAAGAATTTGTTATCGAAAACTTCAATAAAGCAATTGATAATTGGGAATTACCCAAGGTTAATAAAGATATGATTTATAAAACAAAAAAACTTGATTTTTTAAAGAATGATTATGTCATAAAAATAGAAGAACGTGACATAACCCTTTCAAAGCCTTTTGAAACAATTCACTTGTTTTCTGAGCAATCTTTAAAGAAACTAAGAGAAAAAAGTTTTAATTATATTCATATTGGTTTAATACAAGTCGGTATAAAACCCTTGACCAAAGAAGGTCTTGACATCTTCATTCTTGCAGTCTTGAGAGATGGCCGATTCATCTCTTTCGATGATTCTTTACTAAGTAGCATAGAATCACGTCTATGTAAGGGTCCCATTTCATTTAATTGTTATCCAAATATAACGATTTCTCTTAAAGACAAAAATATTTTAAAAAGCATGATTTTACAAATCAAGACCCATAACTACCACATGATTGAGGGATCCGTCCTTGTAGCCTTGATTTTTAAAATCTCATATAAAGCTATGATTTCTGAATTAAGCACACAACATAGATTTCAGTCAAAAAGAGAAGAGACTCTTCTCTTGCAGACTGGCCTTTCAAAAGACAACACAGTTATTCCAAAACCAATCCAATGGAAAGATGTGAATCTTCCAGACGAATGGATACTTGAAGGAGCCACTGCACCAGTGATTCCAAAACAACTTGACCAAATACAGAGTTGCAAAATGTGACTCAGTATTCAGATGGAAAAGTAAAATTGTCTTTCAGGAGATCTACTTCTTCTAGATTCTCCGATAAGGGCTCAGTTTCATGCATCTCTTCTATAAAGAGAAAATTTATAAAAATACCCTCGGAGGTAAATCTTCAAAGTCAACCTAGGTTTTCCACTTCGGATATACCTAGTTCTTCTATTCATTCAGTTAGTTATGCAACTAGTGTCCCCCATCCCATATACACTAGTCGTCAAAGACAGGAAGAGAATGAACCTTCTCCTCCGACCTCTCCCACGTTTTCATCAATTACTAAAAATATAATAAATGTTATTGAAAAGGCTTTTGAATTGGATAAAACTCTTCTACACAATGATTTTTATTCTGATTCAAATAAAGAAAAAAGACTTTAGTTTTTCAAACATTTTCTGAATCAAAGAAAAGAAATCCAAGAAAAGTATTATGATTTTGTTAATTCATACAAAGTTCATATATTGTTTTTTATTGGTTTGAGATATATTCTTCAAACAACAACATCTCTTATCATTTTAAAGAGTCAAACCCTATTACTATTAGGAAGAAAACCCCTGAGTGGAACCTTTCCGATAGCAATAGAACCATAGAATCTGAACATCCCCCTCTTAGGAGTGTTACTATTGACCATGGTGAATCTCTTATCGAGATTAGAGCCTCACCTTACAAAATCCCTTAACCAAATGATTCTGATGCGAATTTAAGTAGTATTATTCAACAGAATAATTTCTGTAATACTAACTTAAATACCATTGGAAAACAATTGACTAGGATAGAAAGACAATTCCAAAAGTCAACCATAGGTATTCCTACTGTTACATCAAAATCGGATTCTTACAAAGAGCTTAAAGAACCTATTTTCAAACCTTTCCAGGTTTCGAAAACTAGTCAAAAGCTTGTTCAAAAGTCAAAATCAGATTTTGCTAAAGCCATTAGAGAACAGCTAGATAGGATAGAAGCTGCTTCTTCCTCATCTAGTAAAATTCAAATAGCTCCTGATACTCCTCAATCTAGCAAAATTAGAGTCTTAGAACATGACCAAATGTCTATAGCCTCTTCTGACCTAGAAGCCTTTAAAAAAGAACCTGTTCCTAAAGCCAACAAAATCCATTGGGAATTAGCACTCCCAACCGTAAGGTCTCCACTTGATTTGACCATAGGCAACAGGCCTAGTGCATTAAATCAATCTCGATATAATGCATCCTCTGTCTGTGAGTGGAATATAGATGGAATGTCTGAGTACAATATCCTAGGAGTATTGCAGCAAATGACCATGGCAGCCAATGCCTATAAAACTCAGTCGGGAACTTCTGACAAAGCCATTGCAGAAATCCTTATTGCTGGTTTTACTGGTCAGCTTAAAGGTTGGTGGGATCATCTTCTCACCATGACGCAGCAATTAGACATCCTAAACTCCATACGAGTATATGAGAATGGTGCCCCCATTCTTGATGAGTTCAATAGTCCAATTCAGGATGCGGTTGCCACCCTGATTCTTACTATTTCCCTTCACTTCATAGGTGACCCATCTCACCTTAGAGATAAAAACGTCGAGTTGCTACACAATCTTAGGTGTAGAAAACTTAGTGAGTTCCAAAGCTACAAAACCACTTTCTTTACCAGACTTTTCCTTAGGGATGATGCTAGTCATACAACTTGAAAGGAGAAATTCCTTGCAGGTTTGCCTACCCTTCTAGGAGAAAAGGTTAGAAATTCCATTAAAGCCCTTTATGATAATCGTATTCCTTATGATGAGCTCACCTATAGTGAACATGTCAGTTTTGTCAATAAGGAAGGCTTAAAGATCTGTCAATATTTGAAATTACAGAAACGTCTTAAGTGAGAACTTAAGAAGTCTAAACAAGAATTGGGCAGCTTCTGTAAACAGTTCAATTACGACCCCTTTAAGACTTCTACTTCTAAAGATTGTGATGGTAAGTGTTCTACAAAACCTTACAAAAAACATCACAAATCTAAATTCCATAGAAAACCCTTTCAAAATTTTAGAAAACCTCATTATAAGAAACCCTCGAGGCCTTATAAGAGACCCAACTTCTCTAAAAAGAAAGAGTTTAAAGCCAAACCAGAGTTTAGAGCCAAACCAAAAACTCCATTCAATTACAAAGATGCCATATGTCATAAATGTGGTATTAAAGGCAATACTGCAAAGTATTGCAGAATGAGCAGAAAACTCCATGAGCTTGACCTTGATGAGGAAACCCTTTCCAAAATTGCCTCTTTACTCATAGAGTCTTCTGACTCTGAGTCTTCCATGACGGGAGACAGTGAACCTTTACAGATTGATGAGTTAAATGACTCAGACACATCTGTTTCTTTGACTGACTCCGATACTTCGGATTCTTATTTAAAGAAAATCAATGTTTTGACTAAAGACCAAGAGATTTTTCTTGAACTTGTTAAGCATATTTCTGATCCGAATCTTCAAAAGGAATATCTTGATAAGCTTTTAAAGACCCTCGATTCTAATAAAGCATAAACTTCTAAAGTTCCAATTGTTAAGAAGACTTCTTATGACCTTACTGATATTTTAGACAAAAAGAAAACAAAAAAGGTTGTTCCTAATATCCAAGATCTTCAGAATGAAATCAAATAAATCAAACTTGAGATTAAGGATTTAAAAGAAAAACAAAAGCATGATTCTGATACTATTCAACTCCTTTTGCAAAAACAATTAAATGATGATTCTGATAAGGAAGTTGAAACTGATGGTGATAACGGGCAAAATCTTAAAAATATTGAATCCGTGCCCAATGATTTTTTATTTGTTTTAAAACAAATCACCACCAGGAAGTATTTAATCAAAATCACTTTAATTTTTTCTAAAGATTTTAAAATTGACACCATTGCCCTTTTTGACACTGGTGCTGATTTGAATTGCATTAAAGAAGACATTGTTCCTAAAAACTTTCATGAGAAAACTAATGAAAGACTTTCTGCCGCCAATAATTCAAAACTTAAAATCAAATCAAATCAAAAGTTGATGCTTCTGTTCACAACAGTGGTTTTGAATTCATGATTTCTTTTCTTCTCACTAATGACATACACCATACTGTCATTTTAGGAACCCCATTTATATATCTGATTACTCCGTATACTGTCAATTATGATAGTATATCTTTTAAAGCAAAATCCAAAAAACTTGTTTTTCCTTTATTGAGAAACCGAAAACAAGAAATCTTAACATTGTCAAAGCTTGTTCAGTTTATCAAAATCAAATCAATGCAATGCTTAAATCTAAACAAACTGATTTGTTTTGTTTAAAAAAGGATTTAAGTCTCCAAAGAATTGAAAAGCAATTAAAAAATGGTTTTATACAAAGAAAGATTTCTGATTTTAAAACCCTCATTGAAAAATAAATATGTGCCGATTTACCATCCGCGTTTTGGGAAAGAAAATAGCATTTGGTTGATTTGCCTTATGAAAGCTCTTTTGATGAAAAGTAAATACCCACTAAAGCTCGTCCAATTCAAATGAATATGGATTTAGAACAACACTGTAAAGATGAAATAAAGGATTTGGAGTCCAAAGGACTCATTGTAAAATCTAGATCCCCTTGGTCTTGTGCCGCTTTTTATGTTAATAAAAATTCTGAAATTGAAAGGGGAACACCGAGACTTGTAATAAATTACAAGCCTTTAAATAAAGCTTTAAAATGGATTAGGTATCCCATACCTAATAAAAAGGATTTGCTCCAAAAATTGTGTTCTGCTTTTATTTTTTCAAAATTTGACATGAAATCAGGTTTTTGGCAAATCCAAATCCACCCTAATGACCGTTATAAAACCGCTTTTACTGTTTCTTTTGGACAGTATAAGTGGACTGTTATACCATTTGGTTTAAAAAATGCACCCTCAGAATTTCAAAGAATCATGAATGACATTTACAACCCTTATTCTGAGTTTTGCATTGTTTACATTGATGACGTGTTGATTTTCTCACAAACTATTGATCAACACTTCAAGCATTTAAAAACTTTTTATTTTGCCACTAGGAAGGCTGGTCTAGCCCTTTCTAGCTCAAAAATTTCTTTATTTCAAACAAAAGTCAGGTTCCTTGGTCATTACATTTCTAAAGGGACCATTACTCCTATTGAAAGATTACTTGCCTTCACTGACAAGTTTCCTGATAAAATCCTTGACAAAACCCAATTGCAACGATTTTTAGGAAGTCTTAATTATGTTCTTGATTTCTGTCCTAATATCAATAGGATTGCTAAACCACTGCATGATAGGTTAAAAAAGACTCCTGTTGCATGGTCAGAATAACATACTAGGATTGTTAAGCACATAAAGACCATTGTAAAAAGCATTCCATGTTTATTTCTTGCAAATCCAGCATTGCCTAAGATAGTTGAAACTGATGCATCTGACATAGGCTATGGTGGTATATTAAAGCAAAAAGAAAATGATAAAGAATATATAGTACAGTATGTTTCTGCACATTAGAATGATTGTTAGAAAAATTATTCTACTATCAAAAAAGAAATTCTTTCTATTGTTTTATGCATATCTAAATTCCAAAGTGATTTATTAAATAAAACATTCTTACTTAGAATTGATTGCAAAGCTGCAAAAAATATTTTGGAAAAAGATGTTCAAAATATTGCTTCAAAACAAATTTTTGCTAGATGACAAGCTATTTTAAGTGTTTTTGATTTCGATATTGAATTTATTAAAGGTGATAAAAATTATGTTCCTGATTTTCTAACTAGAGAATTTCTTCAAAACAGATAATGACGCCAAAAAAGAAGGACAAAGGTAAAGATCTCACAAACTATTGATCAACACTTCAAGCATTTAAAAACTTTTTATTTTGCCACTAGGAAGGCTGGTCTAGCCCTTTCTAGCTCAAAAATTTCTTTATTTCAAACAAAAGTCAGGTTCCTTGGTCATTACATTTCTAAAGGGACCATTACTCCTATTGAAAGATTACTTGCCTTCACTGACAAGTTTCCTGATAAAATCCTTGACAAAACCCAATTGCAACGATTTTTAGGAAGTCTTAATTATGTTCTTGATTTCTGTCCTAATATCAATAGGATTGCTAAACCACTGCATGATAGGTTAAAAAAGACTCCTGTTGCATGGTCAGAATAACATACTAGGATTGTTAAGCACATAAAGACCATTGTAAAAAGCATTCCATGTTTATTTCTTGCAAATCCAGCATTGCCTAAGATAGTTGAAACTGATGCATCTGACATAGGCTATGGTGGTATATTAAAGCAAAAAGAAAATGATAAAGAATATATAGTACAGTATGTTTCTGCACATTAGAATGATTGTTAGAAAAATTATTCTACTATCAAAAAAGAAATTCTTTCTATTGTTTTATGCATATCTAAATTCCAAAGTGATTTATTAAATAAAACATTCTTACTTAGAATTGATTGCAAAGCTGCAAAAAATATTTTGGAAAAAGATGTTCAAAATATTGCTTCAAAACAAATTTTTGCTAGATGACAAGCTATTTTAAGTGTTTTTGATTTCGATATTGAATTTATTAAAGGTGATAAAAATTATGTTCCTGATTTTCTAACTAGAGAATTTCTTCAAAACAGATAATGACGCCAAAAAAGAAGGACAAAGGTAAAGTTGTTCTTAAAGACACTGAGTCCCAGGAAACCTCCAAAGAACCCCAATCAACTCCTTCTAAAGAAAAACTACTTTCTTCTGCCATGCCCATTAAATCTTGGATTGAAATGGTTGAAGAACATGAAGCCCAATACAAATCCATTTCTACGGATGACCAAATAAAGCAATGGATGAGCTCCGTTACAAAATCTCCTGACCTTATGCTCGCTCTTCAAAACCTCTCTCAAAGCCAAATTTCTCCTAAGGAAGAAATTGAAAAAGCAAAACCCATTTCAAAAGAAATTTCAAAGCCTTCTTCTCAAAATGTGGTTGTCTCTGGTGAAAGTTCATCTTCCCAAATTGTGCTTTCCCAGCCAACACCTTCAAAGAAAACTTCCGATTGGTTTGATAAAACCCATTTTCAAAATATTTTATCTATGGAAGATGGTTTTTACCATACTGATCCTTTTCAAGCAATTTCAAAGTTTTTCCCTAAGGTTTTTTAAACCATGGGATTTTACAAAATCCCAGTCTTACTATCAAAGCATTTTAGAAGTTACTGAGTCAGTAAAGTTCAAACATTTCTTTCTCAGTGAAACCCATAAAGAACCAGCCTACTCCACGGCTACTATTTTAAAAGTCTTGAGCCCAAACCAGTGGGGTGACCAACTCCACACACAAAGGAGATTCCCTCCAAATTTTCAAATGTGTTTACCACACTTCTTAACCTATTCTTATTGGGATTACCAACAAGCATGGTATAACACGTTTTTCATTCAAAACCCCAAAAAATCTCATTCATGGTTATTTTTCTTCAATTCAAAAATAACTGTTCAAAGCCTTCCAAATTGGTTTCAACATTGGTGGAGTTCTTTTGGCCCAATCCCTCAAATCCTAACTCCAAATGCCACCCATTGTTTAAACATCTTTAAAGCCCACTACATTCCTTCTGAATCTGAGAAAAGGTTTCCCCCATTTCTTTGTTTCTGTACAAACTTCTTCCTTCCATAGGTATGGATGTGGAACCTCAGATATCATACCCAAGATAACCAGCTCATTTTACAAAGAACATTTAAAGTCAAATGGTGGTCAAAATTTGATGAGCAGTCCAAATTAACGGATACCCTAATCCGTAACTGGCTCTGTTCTAAAGGATTCTTAGCCCCAACCATTAAAGCAAAAAACGCCCAAGACACCATCCTTACTCAAAAAACCAAAGCTCAATCCCTCTTGGCAAGTGCCAAATCAGAAGAAGAGTATTTCAAAGTCATGGAACAGCTCCTCACCTCAAGATCAAAGTCTTCCATTGCTGACTCCTCTGATGAAGATGACGATCAAGACGAAGAGCCATTCATTTCCCTTGGAGATGAAAATGAAGATGATTGTTTTGGCATTTTCTCTCCTGTAAAGCATTGTAAATAATTATGTGTTTCTTTTCCTGTAAAGCAATATGTACATTTATCATGTACGTTTAAAAAAAAGAGTAATTTTCATTATGTATTTTCATTATATTTTCATTTTCGAATATTTGTACCCTCGGGTGGTCCCCTGGACGCAAGTGAGAGCGCACATGTCTCTTCACCCGAATTTAAATTAAAAAGCATTGTACCATCCAAAGCCTACTGTTCCAAGCAGCTCTGCTCCCGCTACAGTTGAAGAGCTACAGAGCCGCTACAGTTTAATTTTTAGAGCCATGTATAAAAATGAAGAGGAAGACTTAGACTCCTCAGATTTTTCAGATCTAGGATTTTTCTTTCTCTTTCTCTCTCTCTTCTCTCTTCTTCTTCTTCTTGTTCTCCCTCTCGGAAGTCTGGTCAAGACATCCAAAAAGCATTATTCCCTGTCTTGTAATATGCTCAAGGCATCAAGGGAGCTTTCTGTCTTGTAATCTTCCCTTCTTTCAACCTTTCTCTTAAGAAAGATCTGTAAAATTGTCCAAATCCAGTTCAAAGAAATCAAAAGCATGTACGTTTAATTTCTTTAAAATTTCTGCAATGTAATTTATTTAAAGCCATTTAATTTTCCGTAATTTACTTTTAAAGCAATTTATTTTAACGCAATTTCCTTTATGCAATTTAAATTTTGCATTTTAAATTTTCAAAGCATGCTCGCAGACTGATTTCTATCAGATCTGCCATAAAAATTGTACATTCTTCTGAGGCAACGAGACCAGATCTCAATCCTCAGTCGTACTCTTTCTCCTCTCCCTTCATCCCTTCAGAGCACCATTTCCGGGATCCGGATCTGGTACTGTGTATGCTTAGCAACCTACCTTAATGAATGTTTATTTCTGCATAACCCTTGTTGCTAGGTTTGCTAAAGAATTAAATAAATAATTGGTAAAGTTCAAATAAAAAGAATCAACCACGTTAAAAGCAATCTAATTATTATTTGGTAAAGAAAGCTAATCAGGTATATCGGCGGGAATCTATCGACGTAAGTTCCAGATATGAACCCGAATGGGCATTAGTCTGGTCCGCACTGATGGTCAACAAGCCACGTACCAAATTAGTTATAAAATTAACCAACCACGTTCCAAAGCAGATCTATCCATCCATTTAAAGAATCCATTAACCAAACTTGGTAAAATAATTAAAAAGAACCAATCGCGATTCAAATTGTTTTATTAAAAGTATTCAATTTCATTTTCCTTTGAAAGCACACCTCTTTTTTTTCTTCTTTTTTTAAAAATAATAATAATAATAAAACAAAAACAAAAAAAATTCATTGTTCACAAAATCCCAAATTCACAAAAATATGTTTCTTTTCCAGCAAGCTTTAGCTGCAGCACCAGCTTTCTCCAGCCGTGCGCGCAGCACCAGCGTCCCTCACGCGGCACCAGCATCGTGTAACAATCCCGCAAGCAACCAGCATCAGCCCAGCAGTGCGCATCCGCAACCAGCCCGTGCACGCCCAGCTCCAACCCGCGCAGCACAACCTAAACCAACAACCGTGTACCCGCAAGCTCCAGCCGAGCAGCAATCGTCCGCAACCAGACCATACCCTGCATTCTAGCCGCGTGAATCGAAATTTGTGAGTGAAATTATTGTAACAATGCCGAAGAGGAAAGCATCAACTTCCAAGTCATCAATATCTACAAAGACACCCGTCGCAAAGTAATCCAAGATTGCCGCTCCCACTACGGTTCCATGGAAAATAATTTCAGATTCATGCCAACCCGTGAGACAAAGATCGAAACATCGAAAGGGCATGAGTGTTTTGACACTTGCGGAATCCAATCTCGGAGGGTGCCTCACATTAACGACTCAACAAGAGAAAGAAAGGTACAAAGATATTTCCAAGCTAAAAATACTTCTAGCTAGGTATATTCATTACCCGACTCTTGAAAAATTGAATGTTGAGAATAATTTTGATTCTTTGATAGATAAGATTAGTTTGCGTAAGTTTGTTGATGTTGATTGTTTGGGTTATGTTGAGCTGATTAGGGAGTTCTATGCTACTTTTCAATTTAATATACCGAATGATTTTACTTTGCATACTTCAGATGTTATAAAGTTTAGGTTAATGGGACGAAATTTTTCACACTCTATCATGGATTTTAACCTAGCTTTAGGATTCATTGATGATGATTATTCTTATAGTGATGCACATTTAGGGATAACTTGTGACTGTAGCAAAAATTTTGAGACTTATGATATTTGGCATAATATATCTTTTTATCACAATGCCCACGGCCCGAGTAAATCAAAGAACTCTTTCTTATGTGATCCTGTTTTGAAATATGTGCATCGGTTCTTAGCATATAATTTTTTAGGAAAGAAAGATCACTCGGGAGTTTTCTCTAAAATGGAGTTTTATTTTATCTGGTGCATGTTAAATGATGTGAGGCCTAATCTAGGGTTTTGGTTAGCATATCAATTTCAGAGTGTGCTTAAACGATATAGGACTTTATTTCTTCGTCCATACATTACTCTGTTAGCTATAAACTTATGTGTGCTTGATCCTGACAATAATGATTTGCATCCAGCTTGCAAAAAGGAATTTTTGGATATGTCTGTATTTGAAAGAAGAGGTGTGGTCGAATTCAAGGAGGGGAGATTTCAGTTTACTGAACCAGGACCCACTCAACTTCCATAGAAACTTTATGCTAGGAGTGGTGCTACCTTTGATGACGAGTTTAATGACGAAACTGCTGCCCCACCAACTATTCCTTCTACATCCGCACTACCTTTGAGCATTCAGTTAGAAAAAATGGAGCACAAGCTGAACAAGATGGAGCAGAATTTGTCTGCATACTTCGAGAGTGTGGGATTTATCCCACCATTTCCGCCAAGCCTATAGACATTATGTGGATCAAAGCTCACAATTAAGGGAAGTTTTGCCTTTAATCTTTTATCCTTACGCTTTATTTTTTTTATGTGAGCTTTGATTATCTTACATTGGGGACAATGTAAGTTCTTGGTGTGGGGAAGGGATTTTTGCAATATTAATGTCTGGAAGTATTATTTTCACTCTGCTCATCCTTAAATGATTTTGGAGTTAGTATGCTTCATATATTAATATTTTTCTTTTCTTTTCTTTCTCACTACTCTTTTCCCATCGATATCAAATTATTTACATCTATTTTTATTCTATCATACTCTTTCATCACTCACATTTTATCTTTCACTTTTTATATTACTACATACATCTTTCTCACTTCTTATCCTTTTTACCTTTACTTTTATATATCACTTATACCTTCTTCTCATTCTACACCACTATTAATAGTTGATTCATTTGAAGAGTGTACATGATTTGATGGAAAATTTACCAACTTTGTGGATTTGAGCCTATGAGCAACCACTTTGCACTAATTATTTTTGTTATGTGAATATCAATCTTAGTTTGTTTATTCTAGAACTTGCTTCATTATGCTGGTTGAAGCCGCATTACGGGATTTTATGCATTAAAATGATAAGGGCAAACCACTTTCCATTTTTCTATTTTCGCATTTTTCTTCTTTTTCTCCACCCGAAGACCTTTATTTGTTATCTTTGTTTGAGCCTTAACCATTACCCATCTAATTCTCTCCATCTACTTACCCATTTTCTTTCTTTTTGAGCCTCAATTTAAGGAGATTTTTGGACTCATTGTTTGGATATATTTTGTATATATTTTGTTGCTCTTGCTACCTTGAATTAATGTTTCTCAATTAGATCAACAAGCATTATGCTTGAATTAAATTGTGCAAGGTTCATTTCTTTTGTTTGATTCATCCAAAAAAAAAACAAAAACAGAAAAAAAAATCCAAAAAAAAATGTTTACATTCTTGGCGACTTGAGTAGAAATAAGCGTTTTGATATCATAAGGTTCATTCAATAAGTTCATTCTTCTCATTTTGATCTTTTTTTCTTTCATAAACCTTTCTTTTTCATTTAACCCTGTTACAACCTTTTTAAGACCCTTAGATTTTTGCATTTAATTCATGTTGTGTGGATTGAGATGTGATATATAAGCAAGCTTATGGTAATAGCATTCTTTGATTTGATTTGAGTGCATAAATAAAACCCTAAACACTTTAAGTGCATGGAGTGAAGTCAATGAGAGGGCTATTAAATCTTGTTGCACTTGACTTTTGAATGAATTTTCTTGGTGGTTGAATGTTTTTATTCTAGCTTATGAGATTTTATACTTTAAAATCCTTGTCTCTCGAATGTTGATCGACTTAAATTCTTGAGGTATGCTTGCTTAAGATTGTTTTTGAATGAGTTGAGATGAGAATTGAGTGGAGATTTGGGATTAGTCTTGAGTTATATACTTGAGCACGAGCATTATCTTGGTGTGGGAGAATTTGTTATAGTGCAATTTATGCACTAGTTTTGCATTGTTTACTTTCTTTAATATCGATGTTTTGCACTTAATAATGTTATTTACTTGTGTTTTATTTTTGTAGGTGCAATTCTATTGATTGGTGCTAAAATTGAGTTACAAGATGATGTTTGAGGATGATTGTTTTATTGGAGAAATTATGAGTTTTAGAAGAACTTTGTTGATAAGGAGTGGGCGCGTGCTGTCAACTACGGACCTGCAGTTTTTAGTTTAATGCGTTTTGTAATTTTGGTTATTTTTATAATTACGAATTTAATATTTCAGATATTAGTATTTTATTTTTAAAAAAAAAACTTTAGAGGAGAAGAGAGAGAAGAGTATTTAAGGGAGGAATCTATTGTGAAAAGAAAGAGACTTTTGAAAAAAAAAACCCTAGATCTAAACTTTTTCTCTTTTTTCTATGAAGAACTAAACCTTTTATTGTGGTTGAAGGTTAATGAAACTTTGATTCATCACTACTGTGAGATCTTTCTTGTACTTTAATTGTTTTATTACTTTTTGGGTATTTGTTTATTCTCTAAATTATTGTCATGATTATGTTTGTTAATTAGACAATTGACCACTATTTAATTATCAACTTAATCTATTGTCAATTAAAGGATTCATCATATGAAGATTTTAATGTTTGTGACAAATAGCATAACAGTGCGTTGTGTTATGAGAATAAACAATCTAATTTAAATGAACCATTATATGCGTTTGTTGATTAGAATTTGGGTCTCTCTGATTTTTCAGGCTATCAATTGATTAAATCCTATGATCGTATCTGGGGTTGTCTATTGATTAGGGAAATAACCAACGGTCGTACCTTAGTTATCGACTAATTAAGGAGAGATTGGCTATTAGAGTGTCTCAGTAGTTATAATCAATCTATTCATAAGTAGTAATAATTTATATTTGAATCAATGATCAGTAGTTGAATCAAGCTGAGTTAATTCCTTCAATCAGAGCTTTTCCCAATTTGAATTACAATTTTAATTTGCGTTCTTGTTATTTTAATTTGATTTTTATTATTGTCAACAATTCCCCATTTTGCATTTATATTTTAAAAGAATTTAAATAATTACTGATCTCTATGAACACGATCCTACTCAATCACTATACACAATTTATTTAGATTAAGTATTTATTTTTGCTGCCTTCAACAACCATCAATGGCAAATAACCAAATGAAATACTTCAAAATACTGATGATATTTAGATGAGAATATATAGTTAAACGAATTACTTATAATACTAGAGTTATTGTTGTGAATGATATTGTCGTAAGTCTTTATTTTAATTTTTCCTGGAAGAAAAATAAAAAGACATTTGAAACCAAAGATCGATTCATGGCTGCGAGCTGAGATTTAATTAGTACACACGCACTCACCCCATCACCCCACCATACTTAATTTGAATGGCAAGATGAAGTCCTAACGATCGTAATTTACACTTACTCACAATTAGTTTCCTGTTATAACAATGATTCTTCCTTTTCCTTATTTTACTTTAGTCTTTGACGTTAATTAAGTTTAGGATTCTATTTTCTAAATTATTTAGGATTTCCTTTTCTGATGTTTCTACGTTATCTCAAAAATCGTTATTCCTTATTTTGCATATTTCTTTATCTCAATTATTATCTCTTAAAAACAATGTCTTCCCATTAAATATCTTTTAATGTTGAGTAATGAACTAATGTCTAATGATAGAGATTAGAAAGCCCACTTCAAACCCCACCTCAACTCTACACAAAAAAAAAAAAATCAAAGTAATAATTAACATTACCCCAAATTTTAAATTAATCACGATCTTACCCAAAAAGTTTGCACTGGTTAGGTGAGCATATTATTTTCCTTTAATGTTAGTCTATGTGTTTGTCAAAAAGAAAGGATTTTTTTTATACAACAATAAAGTTCGAACGTTAAAATTATAACCTAATTAGCGGTAAATATGAGATAAATCAAGTACCTTTGCTAAAGCATTATGGAAGTGGCTTGCTGATATGTTTAACACTCATCTCCTGATGGCTCTATGTTTCCATATAAAATCTGGAACATGTGGTTGGTGGCTCGCAGCAGCATTGTTAATGTGATTCGGAAAGCTCGTAACCTAATTCGATTTCAAGATGTATCTCTCTTAGTTCACAATGCTATCAAACTCTTTTACAATATCTAGGATTTATTACTTTTTAATTTTTCGAAACAGACTATAAACTTCATCATAATGGTGGCTTAAAAGTAGTAGTGGACATTAATCTGGATCGAAACAGTTGCATGATTCCAGTTTGGGATAGTAAAAAGTATGGGCCTGCTCGACATGAGCTCAGGCCAATCCAAAAAGTCCTGTCTCGGACTTCAAATATCTAGATCTCGTGTGGGACGAGCTCAGTCATGGGCCTGACTCAAGCCTGCCCATTAATCTTATATTTTTATTGGGCATAATCATTATTTTTTTTCGTAATCATTAATGAAATAGTGATACTTCTTAAAAAATGTGTTGTCAATATATAAAATGATAATATTAATCTTATGACATTAAAAGCAATTAACGGATGTTAGCATTTAAGTAGAAGGAAAAATGAAACTTCCACACCAATGATAATTTCCCTTAGTTTTCTTTTTAACTATTAAATATTCAAAAATTAATTTTTTAAAAAATAAAAAATCTAAGTTTAAAAAAAAATATAGAATGAGCAAGCAAGGTTGAGCTTGAAACTATCTAACACTTGGCCAAACCCAACCTACTCCATTCGCCATCCCTAATTATTTTGTTACTGTTTGGATATTATCCAATAAATAAATAAATAACATTGATGTCTCATCTATGAATATTTCTTTACTGTAAGAATTATAGATTTAATAAATGTTTCATAGGTATGCTGCCCAAGCCTTGGCAAAATCCAAAAGAAGACTAAAAACATAATAATCTACCAAATTTACATTTAGCCGTTAGTCAAAGATATCTCTAAAGTCATTTTAAAGGGTTTTAAATACCGGTTATGTTCGATAATTAAGGAGGTAATTATAAAATATTTTGTATTTTACAATCTATTAGACATATTTTATTATGTTAAAGTAAATTCCATAATAAATGAAAATATAATATTAAAATAAATGTATTAAAATATAAAGTCTTTTGAATATTATGTAAAATAATAATTTTAACATTATTAGTATGTGAGTTTTTTTTATTTTAAAATATACTTAACCCAAATATTTATTTAAAATCTCTACAATAAATACAAATATATTATTAAAATTAAATATAATAATTTAAATATTTAAATATTTTGATATTTTGATATTTCTACTAGATAGATTATAAATATTTATTTTAAATATTTAAAATAATTTTAATATTTTAGTACAGAATTGTCTCCAAATGGGAGTCAATTAATTTCAATTTGAAAAAAACTTTTTGTGTCAAGTGTTTGGCTGACTTTCATTTAGCAAACTAATCGATTATGGTACAAAATTAAAAAATAAAAATAAAATAATCTGGAAATATGAATTATATTTTATTGGGCAAGCCTGCCCATTAATCTTATATTTTTATTGGGCATAATCATCATTTTTTTTCGTAATCATTAATGAAATATTGATACTTCTTAAAAAATGTGTTGTCAATATATAAAATGATAATATTAATCTTATGACATTAAAAGCAATTAACGGATGTTAGCATTTAAGTAGAAGGAAAAATGAAACTTCCACACCAATGATAATTTCCCTTAGTTTTCTTTTTAACTATTAAATATTCAAAAATTAATATTTTTAAAAATAAAAAATCCAAGTTTAAAAAAAAATATGGAATGAGCAAGCAAGGTTGAGCTTGAAACTATCTAACACTTGGCCAAACCCAACCTACTCCATTCGCCATCCCTAATTATTTTGTTATTGTCTGGATATTATCTAAAAAATAAGTAAATAACATTGATGTCTCATCTATGAATATTTCTTTATTGTAAGAATTATAGATTTAATAAATGTTTCATAGGTATGCTGCCCAAGCCTTGGCAAAATCCAAAAGAAGACTAAAAACATAATAATCTACCAAATTTACATTTAGCCATTAGTTAAAGATATCTCTAAAGTCATTTTAAAGGGTTTTAAATAATGGTTATGTTCGATAATTAAGGAGGTAATTATAAAATATTTTGTATTTTACAATCTATTAGACATATTTTATTATGTTAAAGTAAATTCCATAATAAATGAAAATATAATATTAAAATAAATGTATTAAAATATAAAGTCTTTTGAATATTATGTAAAATAATAATTTTAACATTATTAGTATGTGATTTTTTTTTTATTTTAAAATATACTTAACCCAAATATTTATTTAAAATCTCTACAATAAATACAAATATATTATTAAAATTAAATATAATAATTTAAATATTTAAATATTTTGATATTTTGATATTTCTACTAGATAGATTATAAATATTTATTTTAAATATTTAAAATAATTTTAATATTTTAGTACAGAATTGTCTCCAAATGGGAGTCAATTAATTTCAATTTGAAAAAAACTTTTTGTGTCAAGTGTTTGGCTGACTTTCATTTAGCCAACTAATCGATTATGGTACAAAATTAAAAAATAAAAATAAAATAATCTGGAAATATGAATTATATTTTACTACAATAAATAATTTTTTTATAACGGCTTGATTAGCGATTAATAAAATCGTTATAAAAAAATTATATTTACTTCGACAAATTAATACAGGTTCAGTTTTAAAACAAGTACGTCATTCATGACAAAAGTTTAAATAAAACGTTATATTATCCTAGGTTATTAGATTTTTAGTTTCTCCCAATTGAAATAAATATATTTCACTTACCCCCTAATATTTTTGTAATGCTTAATAACTCTACTAACACCATGATTTCATAGTATTACCCTTATTTTTAAATAAGTTTTATTCATATTTATTATGAATAAAATAAATTGAAATTAAAATAAAAATTTAAAATACTAAAATAAAAATAATTTTCGGTGTGAAAAAAAGACCTTAAAAGCAAGATATTTTCTTGTTTTTCTATAATTATTTTTTATTTTTTTGGTTAAAATAAATATATATTTTGTATTTCCAAGATTAATTATCAAGTAAATGACTATTTTACCCTTTTTCCCTTTAACTTTAATATGATAAGGAGGTTAATGGATATTTTTAAAATAATATGGGATAAGTAATATATATTGGTTGCAACAATAGGAAACTGGCATTCTACATTTAAAAGCTTTACTTTTTAGCTTATGAAACTAACTCTATAATCCATATAAAATATGATAAAAATTCATGATTAATTCACACATCAATAAAATATTAAAAGTAATGTGCAATAACAACTCCTTCCATTTTGATCAAGTTCTAAATTAGTGCTAATTCAAAAGCCACAACTTTTCATGTAAAAAAATGGATATATAAGAAGAATAAAATTAGTTGATATGATAATAATATGGAAACCTATTAATTTGTTTCCTACGATGGTATAGAAGTTCATGAGCATAATTCGTCCTAAAAACCTTACTCAAGAGTTGGAGGTAGACTATTAGCACGCCTTTATGAATCTCATATAACCCCTTGTCTATTACAATTATATTTAGGGCCAAATACAAGTAGAATTAATTACATTTATACTTCTGTCTCACATCTATACAATATATTGCTTTGTACAAACATAAAGAATTAATTTTTTTTTCTTTTTTAATGTTGCTTATTTCTATTTTTGGAAGCCACTGTTTTTAGCTTTGTAGAGAAGAGAAGAATGGAGATATCAAAATTGCAAAAAACATTTAAGAGTGAGAAAATTTCTAGAAATTCAAAGATTTATAAATAAAAAAAAGTTTATTAGCAAAAAGGGTACTTTTGTCACCATGTGGAGAATAATTGAAAAAATGGGGGTTTAAGAAAATTTTGGAGGGGTGCCAACAATCACACTCCAAGGGTTGAGGGTTGTCCTAAAATTATATCATTAGCTTGATAGCAATTCTCAACCAATATAGTATCTTCGCTATCTCTCCCTGTTATGTGTAGGTTGGTCTTTTACTAATGTTTGTCAAGTTGTAAAGTAATGTGGGACTACTCATATATGAGTTTAATTTTGATACCATATAGAAGTTCATGAACCTAACTCATACTTAAAAGTTAGCTCGTTACCTAACCTATTTATTATTCACAGCCATGTGAGATATTTTTCAAAATTTTCAAATCATATGGAATTTGAACATATCTATGATTCCGAAGGATTCGGGATAGCAACAAATCATGATTATTAAACTTGGGAACAAACCAACGTCGTTGAATCACATTCGAAAAATAAATTATTACAATCTTTCGACGAAGCTACTTCAACAACCAAGATTATGACCATAACCTCAGCAAATAAACTAGTATTAATACAAAGAGGAAAATCAAACCCACCAAGACACACTCCTGAAGCACGTCAAAAACTAGTATTGGTACCTTGATCATGAAGTAATCGACTTGTCCGTTGCGACCATCTTCCATTTTCCCTTCCTGCTTCTTCCTTTTGTCAGCTATATCTGCCGCATTCAGCTGCTGTTGTATTTCAACCCCATGGTTGGAATCCAAGTGTGACGGTTTCCCAAATGAAGTGTTATCCTGATAGATCAAACATAGAACGTTTTATAATTTGAACTCTACATTTGAGATAATCAAAAGATTTTACAAGGTTTGGTACGTCTAGTGAAATGGTGCCATAAAGAAAAGATTGATAGAAGCATAGTGACCATGATTGGTTTAATCCTGCTACAATCTGCATCATTATTTTTCTTCCCTTCCTTTGTATCAGCCTCTTGTACTGTATTATTCTTCTTATACTCCGGGTCCAAGGATAATTGTTCATTTGATGATGAAGTAATGATATTATCCTGCGTAAAATAAATAATTAAAACTGATCTACACCCATCCCTTATACCAAATAAGCAATCCATTTTTAATATTCAATTTCATCCCAGGTGTTCGAATCATAGAAAAAACTCGCTGTTAACTTTTAATAAATAAACTATTTAAGTACATATAAGTTATATATTAGTTTCGTATAATCAATTATAGTATAAAAAATGTCATGTTTATCATTCATCGGTGTATTGTTTCTACTACTTTTTAACACTCAGGATGAAATGAAGTATTAAAAAATCTATGAGGGACTAAAGTTGTAAAAACAAACATAATTGTAAACTTACCGTTGCAAGTAAACATTCAACATGAGAAAAAAAGTTCCGTTCCTGGCAGTAATAAACATGATCTTCAGAATTTCTGGGCTCCTTGCAAATCTCACAGTGCTGGTCATCCGAGTCATACTCCACGACTAGATCTAAGAGGATGAGAGTAATGCGGTGGATAGTCTGTTTCATAAGGACCACAACTCGTGGTAGAGGAATGCAATCAATGTGGAAGTTTATACAACACTCGGGACATCGGTAAAAACCCCCTTTGCATATTTCAGAACACTTTTGGCAGCTGAAGTTGTGCTCATCTTCTACAAAATAGAACAGATTGTGTGTGTGACATTCACGTTTTAGAACCCGTTTCAGTGGCTTATGAGCACATGACACATGAAGGCTAAAGCTGCAACTCGAACAGTTGTACTTGATGCCAGTAATCTCCTTCGTACAGGCATTACATGTAACTGATTCTTGTTTGCTCACACATTTAGCAGCCAACAGCCTATGTTGCGGATGAAATTTGTGTTCAACTCCCGAATGTTCTTTGCTCAGCTGATTTTCCATGAATCTATTAATTTCCTCCTCTCCATCACTCTTGTATTCTAAATCACATTTTTCAATCTCCAAAGTACCCTAACAAAACAAACACTAATTATTATGCATGCATCTATGTACGCTCGTATTATTTCAAAACATAGCACTATTGATAATAAAATTTCCTGCTCTACTAAGTGAGCAGGGTCCTAATTCACAGGGAGACCCAGTTTAGGCGCATTAGAAAAGAAATTCTAAAATAATGAAAAAATAAGGTTAACAATTGACACCCACAAACTCAATGTTTTGTATTTTGTTGAAGATAACAATGACCGGTTCTTTCTGATTAAGAGGCACACATATTTAACAAACGAGTTGCGCAGACAATGAATACTAATTATATCTCCTACACATCTAAAATTACAAAATGACTAAAGCAATAAGACTTTGAATATTGCTAATGGATGTGGGGAAAAAAAAAAGTTACATACCTCATTTAGTACACACTCCACATGAGCTATAAACTTGCAGTCGTCACAGTAATAAACATGATGCCTTGCAGTCCCTCGTTCCCGACAAATATCACAACAGTACTTCTCACTATCGTATACGAGTTGGAGTGAACTAAGGAGCAAGAGAGGATGCTGGTGAGCTTTATCATTCTTCACAACACGTGGTAGCGGTATGCATTCAACATGAAAGTTCACATCACAGTCCACACAGCGGTAAAAATTAGAGCCCTCGAATTGCTTGCAGCAGAATTCACATTGCAGAAAACTCGATAACGATTTATCACTAAAATAAAACAGGCCGTGCTTATGACCCTTGTGTTTGAAGGCTCGTTGGGAGGAATATCGATATCCCGTAGTAACTATTTCATCCGAATCTCTTTGCTTAATATTATATACAACTATCGACATAATACATGAAACATGAAGGTGAAAACTGCAGCTGGAACAGCTTAAACTAACTCCTCGGATTGATTTCGTACACGCTTTGCAATCCCTGGATTTACCCTTACTCAAAGGGGTAATATGAAGACAGTGTTGCCTGCCGTGGAAAAGCCAGGATTAGATATCATAATACTTGGGGGAAGGACCGACGAGAAATATAAATATATGAAGATATCGAGCAAAACTTAGATGGAAGTTTAAAAATATATATAATTATATTTTCATAAACTTAAAATAGAGGGATCTAGTTGTTAGCCCTCTGCTAGCTTCGTCACTTGCCTGTGAAATGGGTGTTCAATTTGATCGACTTTTTCTGGAATCTCCTCACAGCATATATGAACGAAGAATTCACAGCTAATGCAACAATATGCAGGAACTGGAGCCCTGATGATCTGGTTGCAATAGTTGCAAGACACTGTGTAACCATCATTGAAACTGCATAGACTCAGCTTATGTGTGTGGCCGAAATGGGTTTTGGTACCTTCTAACCCCAGTGCCTGCAATTTCTGCTCATTGATCTTAAAAATTTGGTTAGCCATCGCAGATCGATAGGCAAAAATTCTGGTTGAAGCGTTGACCCAATCGCTTTTTATGAGTACTTTCTTCCTGTTTTAAGAAAAATACCTCGGTCAACCTTAAAATGTCACGGTGGTGCGCTTTTCCAACACTAGCCTACTATTTTTATAGAGGTAATATAATTAATTAATGTATATATATCATGTATAATTAATTTATTAATAATTAATTTTTTTAAATTTTTTTAAAGTGTATATATATATGTAGGATAATTGAAATGATATGTTATTGATATTTTAAAATTTGTCAATAATCAGATTTCCTGAACTTTCAAGTGGGAACATCTGCGAAAATTTACGAAAATAACCATAAATATTTTGTTATTTTCACAACTAACCCTCTCAACTTTTTTCTATCAACATTAGCCAAACACAAGCCTTTCTCCCCAAATTACCCTTCTTTACAGACGAAGCTTCCCGCGACAGGGAGCCTGTCGCACAAAAACTTGGTACGACAGGTAACTTGGTGCGACAGGCACCTGTCGCCCAAGGCTTGGTGCGACAGGCAGCCTGTCGCCAGATTCATCTACGACTTGCAGTTTACTGAAACTCTCGAGCAAGTTCAGAAAATAACTCATACCACTATGTATTAATGAAAATAAATGAAATAGCTAACTTAGGTTTTGTTGAATACTATAGATGGTAGATCGGACGCCGATGAGGGATGAAGCCGCCGCCGACGAGGGCTGATGTTACCGCCGATGATGGGAGTTTGTTCGGTTTGGGAGAGATGCGTGAAAGAGTGTTGGGGGAGAGATGAGAGAGAGGAGTATTTTGGTCTCAAAGGTTCTTTTGTAGTTAATATTGATAGAAATTTGTTTGGGAAGTTAAGATGAAAAAAGTCAAAATTTTTATGGCTATTGGTGTAAATTTCCCCAACATCTGCTTCAATGTATGAGATCCACCGATTTAAAGGCAAAAAGTTAGTGGATGACATAGCAGGACCCAGACCTATTAAAATGACAAATTCTTATTGAATGGACAGATTTAATATTTTTTTCCTAATTTAAATGCAAGCACGATTTGTTACCCACCACAAGAAAAGTCGCATTTGTCTGCGACAGAAAGAAATGTCCTAATTAGACAAGGACAAAGAAATTTAATCTAAGCACTATAGAGCTAGATTAAAATATTGGATTAGGGCCGACTTAAGGTAGCTAGACTGACTAAAAATGTGGCTTGCACAGCGGTGAGGTTCCATCTGCATCCTAAGTCTACAAAAGACTATAAAGAAAAGATTTAATTTAGAAAAAAATGCAAAGTTTGACATAAAGAAATAAAAAAAAAATTAAATAAGGAATACAAATAGAAATTTCCTAATTAATTAGATATTTTCAGATGGACAATGGTTGCAGAAAGATTGTAGTTAAGGCCATATCTCTAAGGTCAATGAATGATTACAAAAATATAGTAGTTAGGTCAATGTAAATCAAGTTACATTAAAATAATATAAAAATTTTTTAAGAATAAAAAAGGCAAACAAAGAAAACCGATGCCATGTTAACATTCTTAGAAGACTATGATTTTGAGCTTAGATTTAATAAAGAAATTAGAGACGACCTGAAAGTAACTTTGCATCCATAAAAAAGATGCAGCAATATCAAGAATTTATTTAAATTAGAATTCCAGTGATGGGAATAATCACATTAACTACTATTTTTTATTCTTAAATAATTAAAATTTTTATGTATTATAATTAAGGTTATATAATTTTTGGGCGTATGCTACACTGTACTGTACTGTAATGGCTTGTGTTGTGTTATATTGTCTTAAGTTGTAATGGCTTCTCTTCTAGTTTTCTCTGAAAACATAATGGAGTTTGGGAGTGAGTCGCGATGACTGTCAATTCACCCACTGAGTGTTGGCTGTTTGTGGGGGTTTTAGAGTTAAACCATAGGATTTGGTCTCTTTTTTCAATCTTTTCTTCATCGAAGGGGGTGTTGAGTGTTAGAAAATGTATATTTATAAAGGAGAAAATCATCATTTTACATTTCATGTCTTACTAACAACCCTTAATTTTATGTATTTAAGCTTCTTATAATTTAATTATGTGTGTTTTATTTTAATTAAGTATTTTATGTATTTTAGGGGTATCATGGTCATTTCATAATAAACGAGAGATCAGATGGCAAAACGGACATCACTTTTGAACTCAGGACGGTCGAAAACCTTAGGAGGAGCATAAAAGGAAAAATAATACTGTTCACATATACGGTACTATTCACATGTACAGGTACTGTCTATGTTACTGTTCATAGCACTGTTCACATAGACGGATTGATGATGTGGCATTGACCGATGATGTGGCATTGATTGATGAGGTATCACGATCCTATTTGACTAAAATTCTTATGCACTGTTGATCGATGACGTGGCAGCATATCAGTGGATCAAAAATCTCATGTACGGTACATGCAACACACATGATTATTTTCAACCAAACCGCGTCACTGTTCACCCGGGTCAAACCGTGTTACTATTCATCCGTGTGGTCAAACTGCGTAATGTTCACGCGTACTATTGACTGATGACGTGGCACAATCATGAGCGTCCAAACTATTTTTAATCCGATGGCCACGATTTACTCAATGTATCTATAAAAAGGGGGCCTCCCCCCTAATTTGATATCCCTGAATCTATTTTTGGACTCCATTTTCCGTAATTCCCTCTTCATCTTGTATTTTCTACGTATTTTAATAAATTTCCTTTTTGCCCCTAGTTCAATTATGAGTAGCTAATTTTCTTTCAAG
>MKYO02017122.1:89799-176557 GCA_002013955.2 Citrus medica
AACAACCCTTACTTTTATGTATTTAACCTTCTTGTGATTTAATTATATGTGTTTTATTTTAATTAAGTATTTTATGTATTTTAGGGGTATCATGGTTATTTCACAATAAACGAGAGATCAGATGGAAAAACGAACATAACTTTTGAACTCAGGACGGTCGAAAACTTTAGGAGGAGCATAAAAGGAAAAATAGTACTATTCACATATACGGTACTATTCACATGTATAAGTACTGTCTACGTTACTGTTCATGGCATTGTTCACATAGATGGATCGATGACGTGGCATTGACCGATGATGTGGCATTGACTGATGAGGTGTCACGATCCTGTTGGGCTAAAATTCTTATGTACTGTTGATGGTGACGTGGCAGCATATCAGTGGATTAAAAATCTCATGTACGGTACATGCAACACACAGGATTATTTTCAACCAAACCGCGTCACTGTTCACCCAGGTCAAACCGTGTTACTGTTCATCCGTGTGGTCAAACTGCATACTGTTCACGCGTACTGTTGGCTGCTGACGTGGCACAATCCTGAGCGTCCAAACTGTTTTTAATCTGATGGCCATGATTTACTCAATGTATCTATAAAATGGGGGCCTCCCCCCTAATTTGATATCCCTGAATCCATTTTTGGACTCCATTTTCTGTAATTCCCTCTTCATCTTGTATTTTCTACGTATTTTAATAAATTCCCTTTTAACCCCTAGTTCAATTATGAGTAGCTAATTTTCTTTCAAGATTAGGTTGAAGGTGAAGTCTCAACATGTGTCATGGGCTTTATTTGGTAAATTTATTTTCTCTTCCCCTCTAGTTTTTGTGGATGTTTTGACTTCTCGTCGACAAATAATACTAATCTTGTCTAGTACCGCCTTGGTTTCACCGGCCCCCTAGTACAAGATTATTATTATTTGGCACGATAACCCTTAGCACCATGTTGATTAGAGCATGGTTCATGAGGTGTGGATTCCCCTCTCATGATTTAATTGGCATTAATAAGGAATATTTAGCCCATGATGCATGTTGATACGGATCCAGATACCCAAGTACATCATTTTAATAGTTTCTCTTCAATTTATTCTTGCTATTTCAATTCCAATTTTTAGAATTTATTCTCGCCATTTCAATTCCGATTTTAGGATAACCTAAGTCATTTCCACCACAAAATCCAACCACTCATTTACAAAATTAATTCTATACACAATTAAAATCCACTTTCTCGTGGGATCGACACTCATCACCATTAGTCTATACTATAATAGATTCGTACGCTTGCGAGTTCAACAAAATTTGCACAACAGGGGGTAGTAAGGATAGGGTTTGTGCCACTAGAACATGATAGGAAGTGAACACCTCAATAGTTGTGCATTCAGTATCAACCAAAGGATGGACACAGAGGAGCTAATAAAAAAATGCAAAGCAATCTCCCTGAACGGAGAAACAAGAGGGAAAGTAACCCTCAAAGGCAAAATGAAGGAAACAAGAGAGAACATACGTGCAAGATGCTTAGTGGGAAAAGTGTTACTAAATAGAGAAGTAAAAAAGGAAGGTTTCAAAGAAGCTTTACTTCCTGCGTGGAAAACAATGAAGGAATTTATAATCGAGGAGTTAGGGGAAAAAATCTTTATTTTTCAGTTTGTGAGTGAAGCTGATAAGAGGAAAGTTTTTGCAAGAGGGCCGTGGCATTTTGACAAAGCATTAATTGTGTTGATAGAACCAGTAGGAATAGGGGAAATAAAAAAACAAGATTTCACTCATGTCTCATTCTGGGAATAAATTTTCAATGTACCTATTATATGCATGAACACATAGACAATAAAAAAACTTGGGGAAGCCATTGGAAGAGTGGAAGAAGTGGCCACAGATATTACAGGGGCATGCTTTGGTAAATACATCAGATTGCACATTTTGGTGGATATTACTAAACCATTGATCAAAGTTTTGTACCTGAAGCAGGAGGAAGATGAAAACGAGATGGATAGGGGTGAACCAGAAGGAATGGAGAAAGCAAACGGGGAAAAAGAAGCAAAAGAAATCCCTATGCCAATAAGATATGAAAGACTGCCAGACTTTTGTTATGTGTGTGGTCAGATTGGCCATCAATATAGAGAATGTGCTACCTATAAAAATCAGCTAAGAGAGGAGATGGTATCTGGCCATGAATGAAGGCTCCTACAATGACAGAACAAATAAAGCAAAAGAATGGGAAGGAAAATGTTAGAACAGAGCAGAGACAGTGAAGTCAAAGCTACTCAACGATGGAGGTTCAAGACAGACAGGGGAAATCAGAAACAAACAATGGATCAACCCAGAAGCCAGAAAAAATGGGTATGGGTTAAAAACCACCTAGGGATAGGGATTCCTAAAAAATGTCCAATTAGAGTAGCAAAAACTTGTCAGTGACAGCAGGAGATGAATTGACGTGGGGAGGGAAGCAGTTGGAGGTAAGAAGTGAAAAATAGAATTAAAGGGAAAATAAAAGTGAAGAGGAAATTTTAATTAAGAAACAAGATGAAAAGGAAAAAAATGTTAGTAGCGAACAACCTAAAACCAAGAGCCCAGGGAGCGATGAGCCCAAAAATAGACCAGTAAGTCGAAAATGTGATAGAAAGGAGTGGGCTGGAAACAACAAAAGGAAAGCCCAAGAGATGCAGGTGGAAACTACAAGCCAGAAATGCTGAAAAGTCCATTAACAAAAAGATGGATCAAAAGCAATGAAAAGATCCAGTGACAAATTGTTTTGGGATAGCCCCTTAACGAAAAAGAGAAAAATGGGAAGCCCGAACCAAGAAGAAACATTGTCATCTCCAAAAGCCAAGGGCAAGTTAGAGTTGGAAATACATAGCAATAAAGGTAATAAAGGTGAAGCAATGCTTACGGAAGAATCAATGACGGTGGCTGGTTACTAGCCCCGCCAAAAATAATGAGGATAATCAGTTGGAACGTTTGGGGTTTGGGGAATGACCGAGCGTTCTGAGAAGCCCAAAAAATTCTTTACATGCATAGACCGCAACTGATATTTCTTTGCGAGACAAAGCTGAGGTCTAAACAAATGATGGAAAAAGGTAAGAATTTAATTTTCAACAACTGCTTTACTGTTGAAAGAAATGGTTTGGGAGGTGGCTTGGCGTTATTGTGGAATGATGAAATTGTTGTGGATATTAAATCGTATAGTATGCACCACATTGATGTTGTAGTTCACACGAATAATGGATGTTATTGGAGGTGTACGGGTGTTTATAGACATCCTGAAAGGGAACAAAAACATCACACATGGAAGCTGTTGCGAAGGTTAATGAGTCTTTCATCACTGCCTTGGCTTTGCTTCAGGAATTTTAACGAAATACTGCATCTAAGTGAAAAGACTGGAAAGAAATATGTGTAGCAACAACAAATGATTTTAGAGAAGTTATTAGATTCTGTGGCCTGAGTGACCTGGGCTATAAAGGATATCCATTTACATGGTCGAATAGGCGGTTTGGATCTCATTTGGTGGAGGAAAGATTGGATAGATTCTTAAGTTGTGAGAATTGGAGAAGGGTTTTCCAGGATAATTCAGCTACAACTCTGCTAACTTGGACATCGGATCACAATCCGATAATGATAAAAGTTGTAGAGAAGGCTAGAAGAAGCAAATACAGCAGCAGATATTTCACGAGGATCCACCATGAAGACATGTGAAGCCCTTATGAGAGGTGCAAAGAGATTGTGAGGAGCGAGTGGAAGGAGGGCAGCAAGTGGAATTGTGATAATCCAGTGCTTTTGTTTAAAGAATCGGCAAAGAGATCGATGGTCGAGCTAAAAATATGGAGCATGAATGAATTTGAAAGTAGTAAAAAGAAGCTAGATGGGTTGTTTCAGCAACTCCGGAACATCAAAGAAAGTTATGGGGAGTATGTTGGTAGGGAGGAAATAAAGAAGATTAAAAGGAAAATAGATGAGTTGCTGCTAGAGGAAGAGATATATTGGAGGCAAAGGTCAAGAGCGATCTGCCTTCAGGAAGGGGATAAGAACACAAAGTTCTTCCATTCCAAAGCTCCAGCTAGGAAAAAGAAGAACACTATTGAAGGCATCTATAAGCCTGCCCATTAAAGAAAACCCAAGACAATGGGAGAATATTTTACTGCAAGCTAAATTTGCCTACAACAATGTGCCAAATCGTTCTAGCTGTAAATCTCCATTTAAAGTTGTTTATATTCGTCCACCATTGCACACTTTAGATTTGGTTCCTTTGGCAAAACTTTCTGGAATGAGTATCATTGCTGATCATCTAATTGACAATTTGATCGACATAAATGGAGAGGTCAAAAAGAAGTTGTAAGAATTTACCGCATAAAACAAGGCCATTGCTAATAAGCATAGAAGGTTCAAATCATATAAAGTGGGTGATTATGTCATGGTACATGTGCACAAAGAACGAGTTTTGCAGGAGAATACAATAAACTCAAACAGAAGAAAATTAATCATTTTTGCATCTTTCAAAAGATTAATGATAATGCCTAAATCGTCGATCTTCCCAAACACCATGCCATTTCAAACACTTTTAATGTTCAAGATTTGTACGAGCATCATGGTCCAGAACAAATTTCTTCACTAACTTGAGGGCGAGTTCTTTTCAAGAAGGGGAGAAACTTATGCAGCATGAGACATGAGGGCCCAAAATAGTGGAATAGAGTAGGTGTGTTTTGTTTAGCGGATTGTAGTCGGTGTGTCTGTTGAGTGCAGTGTAGTAGGTATAATTGAATATGAATACCATAAATATGTACTAAACTCTTTATAATAATCAATCTATCTTTAATCAAAATTTGAGCTTTCTTGTTTTAAATTCTAATTCCGAATTTGTTATACATTCTTCTCTTCGTGAGAACGCAAGTTAAAGCGAAATCTAGCAAAATGTTGTGTCATATTCCTACAGAACTACATGTACATTTTGTTGCCAATTACAAGAAGCCTCGACTTCAACAGGGGAAAAGAAGGATTCAATCATTAAATTGAAAGAAACGAAGGTTGCAAACACAATTCATTGATCTTGATTTGTCCAATTCAAGCCGGTGAACTAACTTTTATTTTTTAATTGGATTATTAAAATTGCAATAAGTAGAGCTATTTAAACCCGACATTCTATTATTGTAATTAAAAAAATGAAATTTGTCTGCAAATTATTTTTTTTAAAAATAATTTAGACAAGTGTTTTTAATTCTAGCATTAATCTATTATAAGTCCTTTTTATACTAAAAAATATATTGATTCTTGTTGATTTCTAATTGTAACTATCAATAACAATAACGTTATGCATCCTAATGGAAGAGCCCCAATAGTTATGATTCATTTATCAATTGGATAGTAAATTTCATAACTGATATAAGAAATATTTTATCATCCAATAGATGAATACCATAGCAGTTGGGAGGAAACTATTGAGATACATAGCATTACTGTTAACATGTATATGTCTATAAAATTGATTTTGATGATAACAAACTTTAATGCTTTTTATTAAAAATGTTGGAGTATTCCTTAATAGATAAATTCTTAAAAGCCGTATAATATTTCTAGACATGTTTATGAATTTGGATAATTGTTAACTTTAATCAAAAAATCATTCTCTGCAAAGGACTATTAAAATGCTGATTCTGGAAAATAATGGTGAACCGTTTACTAAAAACGATTAACCGATAAATTCCAGAGAGCTATAAATTTGTTATGCAGGTTTTTGAAAATAAACGGCTAACTGATAATATCAAACGGCTAACCGATAATTTCTAGAAATAAATTACATTCTAACCATAAACCATTTAGCAAGAACGGTCAAGCCAAATTTGTTTTGCACAGTTCTGGAAATTAACGGCTAACTGATAATTCCAAACGATTAACCGATTATTTGAAATTTCAGCTCAACGGTCATTCGGACTAGTCAAAACGGTAATTGATAGCAGTTAACAGCGATCCAATTTTGTTCAAAAAGTCAACAACGGCTAGTTTTTAGCTCCAACTATAAAATGCCTCAATCAAATTCAAATAAGAAGTGATCCAAGAGTTATTATTGAGTTTATTATTGAGAATACAACCTTCATTGAGCCTTAATTTGTACTTGTTTTATTTATTCACACTTTGAGCTTTCATTTGTAACCATATACATTGTGTGAGAGAAAATTCATTTGTAATATTTATTTTTTGAGTGATGATTGTAAGTGTTGGGATACACTTGGGTTAAGAGATTGGGGATAATCTCTTCTTGTAAAGGTCTATGGACACCTAGGAAGTCAATTGTAAAAATTGTTGAAGCCTTGGAGGCTCGATTAGTGAAATCCTCAAGCCCGATGAGCTTGGAGGTGTGGACGTAGGCACGATTGGCCGAACCACGTAAAAATCACGTGTTTGCTCTCTCTTACTCTATCTCCTTATTTTTTATTGCATATTAATTTTTTTATTTCGAATTTGATTAGTTTGTTTAATTTGCATTTAGTTTTAATTGCCTAATTTTTAGAAACTCAATTCACCCCCCTCTTAGGTTTGCCTAGTTACTATTTCATTTGGTATCAGATTAAGGTGTTCTTGTTTAGGCTTAACCGTCTAGAGTTAAAGATCAATGGCAACTCAAAATGATTTCACATTTAGGGAATGTCAATCAACCATTAGACCTCCATTTTTTTTATGGAAATGACTATCCTTATTGGGAAACTATAATGAGAATTTATTTGTAAGCTTTAGATTATGAAATTTGGGAAGTTGTTTGTGATGGTTCATTCATGCCTATGACTAAAAATGAAGTAGGAGATGATATTCCAAAACCTTCAAGTCAACGGAGTGAGTTAGAAAAGAAAAATATATATTTAAACTCCAAGGCAATGAATGTTTTGTTTTTTGTGTTGGGAAAATATGCTCTTTAAAAGCATATGTGTTTATTTAAATTGTAATAAACATATTTTCTGATTAATAAAAATAATGAGGTATTTTATGCAAATATCTTAATTGCATTAATATTTTTATTAAAGTCCATTTAATCATACTATATGTATTTATGTGATCACCATATGGATTCACAGAAGACATAAATACAAGTTATCTTATGATTAAATAAATTTAGTTCGCAGTTGATAAATAAAGTTGGGTACTTTATTTAGGTATAGATTGTAATAAATTCGTTGAATGATTTATCTTAATCATGTATGAATTTGTTGATGTAGTACGACTACATTGAACAGGATCACATATGAGATTTAATTATCTTTGTAATAACTATCAGACTTATTAAATCTCATAGGCATTGATTTTGTGTAATCTTAATTTTGAGTTAATTATGATTTCATGATTGTAATTGTTATTCCATTTGAGTTACCAATGGGCATGACACATACTTGTACTCTAGATTACCTGATATCTTGGTGAGAGCATTTATGAATATTGGAGTTATAGATTAACAATATAGAATTTGTATAACACATCTCTTGATGAGTTTTTGGCACTTGATCATAGAATTCTCTGGCCAGAGTGTGTCAACATATTTGATGGGTTTTGTAATCATTTGTTCCCATGATATAATGCTATTAGCAGGCAATGTATTAAGCTATGAACGAGCTCTATCCTTTAAAGAAAATGAGAATAATCTGAGTTTAACATCATGGTCTGAAAAATTCTCGTATTTAAATATTTGACAAATAGCATGAAAATCATTCAGATGATTATATGGGTCCTCATTTTCTAGGCCATAGAATGTTGGGAGACAATTTAGCATACTAAATTTTAGTTCAAAACTCTTAGCAGCTACATTTGGGTATCTTATGCATGATGTGCTCAAATTAGCTAAAGGACTGAAGTAGTTCTTAAATTGTCTCTCCTGTGGTTGCAAATCCATTTTATTTTTAACGTGTTTGTGAGTGCGAAGTGTTTTCTCAAGTTCAAGGTCTATATGTTCAAGATTAGGTAATAATGATCTACGACCATGCATGCAAAGAACAAAAGATAAATGGGAACAAAACGAATAAAAATAAAGAAAAAGGAGAAATTATGATACTAACCTTATCGCGCTATTACAACCTTACTATAAAAATACACAAAAAATTACGTGAAATTAATTAACTAAAAATAAAATAATAAGATAAACAAAAAAATTACAAAGAAAAATAAATTGAAAAATAAATTACAGAATTTTAAAGAAGAAAAAAAGAAAAGAAATATTAACATTTAAATGTAGATTCACTTTTTTTCTTTTTTTAAAAGAAAAAATACAAGAAAAAAATTAAATTGAATTATTCACAAAAATTAATTCTATGAATTAAAATTATTTACCTCCCCGGCAACGGTGCCAAAAACTTGTGCAAATTTTATTGAACTCGCAAGTGCACAAATCTATTGTTGTATAGATCAATGGTGACGAGTGTCGATCCCACGAGGAGGTGGATTTTAATTATATGTAGAATTAATTTTCTAAATGGGGGCGGTTGGATTTGTGGTGAAAATGACTTATATTATCTTAAAATTGGAATTGAAATGGCAAGAATAAATTGAAGAGAAATTATATTGAAATAACCTTGTACTAGGGAGCAGGTGAAACCAGGACGGTATCTAAACAAGCTTATTATTATTTATCGACGAGAAGTCAAAACATCTACAAAAACTAGAGGGGAAGAGAAAATAAATTTACCAAATAAAGCCCATGACACATGTTGAGACTTCACCTTCAACCCAAGCTTGAAAGAAAATTAGCTACTCATAATTGAACTGGGGGCAAAATGAAATTTATTAAAATACGTACAAAATACAAGATGGAGAAGGAATTACAGAAAATTGATCCCAAAAATGGATTCAGAGATATCAAATTAGGAGGGGGGAGGTCCCCTTTTTATAGATACATCGAGTAAATCATGACCATCAGATTAAAAACAATTTGGACGCTCATGATTGCGCCACATCATCAGTTAACAGTACGCGTGAATATTACGCGGTTTGACTACGTGGATGAACAGTAACACAGTTTGACTCGGGTTGAACAGTAACGCAATTTGGTTGAAAATAATCATGTGTGATGCATGTACCGTACGCGAGATTTTTGGTCCACTGATATGCTGCCACGTCACCATAAACAGTACATAAGAATTTTAGTCCAACAGGATCGTGACACTTCATCAGTCAATGCCGCATCATCGATCCGTCTATATGAACAGTGTCGTGAACAGTAACGTTAGACAGTACCGTACATGTGAACAGTGCCATTTTTTCTTTTATGCTCCTCCTAAGGTTTTCGACCGTCCTGAGTTCAAAAGTGATGACTGTTTTGCCGTCTGATCTCTCGTTTATTGTGAAATGACTATGATGCCCTTAAAACACATTAAATACTTAATTAAAATAAAACACACATAATTAAATTACAAGAAGCTTAAACACATAAAAAGTAAGGGTTGTTAGTAAGAGTTGAAATGTAAAATGACAGTTTTCTCCTTTATAAATATGCATTTTCTAACACTCAACAGATACCAAAGGCCGAGATCTATAGTTTCACTTAAATAACGGAAGATTCGTTTTACAACAAGTAAATGGGATTCCTTGGGACATTATTGAAATCTTATACACAAACATACACTAAACATGATATCGGGTCTACTTGCAGTTAAATAAAGTAAAGATATGATCATACCTCAATATTTGTCAAGCTTGGTTATTGTGCTCATCGGAGTATTTTTTGTCTTTGAGTCATCAATGCCGAATCTTTTCAGTAGATCTTTTACATACTTGGCTTGATTTATGAAAATTTCTTCCTCATTTTATTTTATTTGCAGCCCAAGGAAGTACTTCAACTCTCCCATCATACTCATTTCAAATTCATTACTCATGCAAGATGAAAATTCTTTACACAACAATTCATTAGTAGAACCAAAAATAATATCATCAACATAAATTTGAACAACAAGTATGTCTTTGTTCTTATGTTTGACAAAGAGAGTAGTATCCACTTTACCAATTGAAAAATCATTTTCTAACAAAAAATTCTTAAGCCTATCATAACATGCTCTAGGAGCTTGTTTTAAGCCATACAAAGCTTTAAATAACTTATAAACATGATTTAGAACTTTTTCATTTTCAAAACCAGGGGGTTGTTTTACATACACTTCTTCCATAATATAACCATGCAAGAAAGCACTTTTCACATCCATTTGAAATAAAATGAAATCTTTATGACATGCAAATGCCAACAACATTCTAATTGATTCTAATCTAGCTACGGGTGCAAATGTTTCATCAAAATCAATTCTTTCTTCTTGGTTGTAACCTTGAGCCACTAATCTAACTTTATTCCTTACAACCACACCGGATTCATCCATCTTATTTCTAAATACCCATTTAGTTCCTATGATGGATTGACGTTCCGGTTTAGGAACTAATTCCCACACATTGTTTCTCTCAAATTGATTTAACTCCTCTTGTATTGCCATAATATAAGATTCATCAGTTTCCGCATCCACAAAGGATTTGGGTGCAAATTGAGAAATATATGCATTATGCTCACAAGTATTCCTAAGTAATGATCTAGTTGTAATACCTCGAGAGGGATCTCCTAAAAGTACATATTTAGGATGAGAAGAAACATAACTCCACTCCTTGGGGAGTGCTTGAGAAGTACATTCATGTTGCTCCATATTTGTTTACTCTTCTTGTTCATCTTCTTGATTTCTTTGTGGTGCATTCTCTTGTTTATCCTTTGATGATTCTTCTTGTAGCTCTCCATCTGCATCATAATAAATAATTCATTTCTCCGCAGAGGAGGGGTTAAACTCATCAAATGTTGTATGCATAGATTCTTTTACAACTAGAGTTATTTTATTATAAACTCTATAATCTTTGCTTGAATTTGAATATCCAAGAAAAATACCAACATCGGATTTTGGATTAAATTTGCCAAGATTATCTTTTGTGTTCAAAATAAAATATTTACATCCAAAAACTTTGAAATAACCAATATTGGATTTTCTATTTTTCCATAGCTCATATAGAGTTTTGTTAAGATTAGATCTAATCAACACACAATTTAAAACATAACAAGCGGTGTTGACGGCCTCGGCCAAAAAATACTTAGGCAATGAATTTTCATTCAGCATAGTCCTAGCCATTTCTTAAATGGGTATATTCTTTCTCTTAACAACTCCATTTTGTTATGGAGTTCTAGGTGATGAAAATTGATGCTCAATACCAAAATCATTACAAAAAGTCTCAAATGCATGATTTTCAAACTCTCCTCCATGATCACTCCTAATGCATGCAATACCACACCCTTTTTTATTTTGAATTTTCTTACAAAGCACTTTAAAGGCATCAATAGCATCATCCTTATTAGCTAAGAATAATACCCATGTATATCTAGAATAATCATCCACTATCACAAATGCATAATATTTGCCATTTAGACTATCATATCTAGAGGGCCCAAATAAATCTATGTGAAGAAGTTGAAGTGGTTTTGAAGTAGAAATATGATTTTTATTTTTGAAAGATGTTTTGATTTGTTTTCCAAATTGACAAGCTTCACAAATCTTATCTTTTTTAAAACCAATTTTCGAAAGACCTTTAACTAAATCATTTTTCAAAATTTTTGAAATCAAATTCATCTTGCATGTCCTAACCTTTTATGCCATAACCAACTATCATCATGCAATGCTGAAAAATATTTATCAAGAGTAGATGCCGATTCTATGTCAATGATATAAACATTACCACATCTATTCCCAACAAATAAGACCTTGCCATCACATGAATTCTCAATAACACAACTAAATTTATCAAAGATAACTTTATAACCTTTGTCACATAATTGACTAATACTAATTAAGTTGTGTTTCAAGTTCTCAACCAAACATACATTCTCAATTAGAGTTGAGGAAACTTTACCAACATTTCCAATTCCAAGAATTTTTTTCCTTTTGAGTTGTCTCCAAAACATACGTCTCCACCATTTTCAATTTTGATGAAGCTTGAAAACCATGCCTAGTTTCTGGCCATGTGCCTTGAACAACCACTGTCTAAGTACCATTTATTTTTCTTCATCTTCAAGGCCTACAAAGAAAATCCCAAGTTTTAGGTACCCAAAGCTATTTGGGTCCTTGAGAGTTAGTAGTGATTCCTTTTGGAATCCAAATGCATTTCATACCATAATATGCATTTCTTTTTACTGGACATCTATTTTTCATATGACTATCTTGATTACAAAAATGACATACAATTTGATTGTTACTAGATGTACTCTTCACAAAGTAGTTTTATAATATTTTTGTTTCAAGTTTGACTTATAACCAACACCTCCTTTGTCAAACACACATTTTTGTGAATTAAACATGTTAAGCGTTTTGTTTAACTCATTGTTCTTTTTCTTAAGCGTTTTGTTTTCATTTTTCAAATCATCTATGTGTGACTCTAAATGCTCATGTGAGATGCTAGGCTTCTCATTTGATAATGTAATTTCATCATGCAATGTTTTGTTTTCTACTTCTAGGCATGTAATTCTTGCATTTAGAGATTCATTTTCATTTTTAAGCTTTGCCATTTTTTTAAGACATACATTCTTTTTACCAATCTTCATCAACTCATTAGGTAATTCTTTAAAGCATCATGCAATTCATCATTGGTGAGATCACTTACCTCATTGAGATCATCATCCTCTCATATTGTCATAAGCACTAGGTTTGATACTTCTTGCGACCTTTCTACATCACTTGAATCTTCCTCGCTATCATCCCAAGTTGCAACCATGACTTTCTTCTTGAGTTTGTTGATAAGTGGGCACTCTGATCTTATATGGCCAGGCTTCTTGAATTCATAGCATGTGATTGCCTCTTTCTTCTCCCTTTGGTTCTTGAAGTTTTTGAAATTTCTTCGTTCTCCGGTTTTTTTGAAGAATTTTCTAAACCTCCTTGCTAGCATGGTCAATTCTTCATCATCCGGTTCACTCTCCCCATCACTCTCGTATTTTGAAGCTTTGAGAGTAATGCTTTTCTTCTTCTCCTCATGCCCTTTTTCTATTGCCAAATCTTCTTTATATGAAATGAGAGAACCAATTAAATCATCAAAAGGTAAAGTATTTAAATCTTTTGCCTCTTCAATAGCGGTTCTTTTAGGTCTTCATTCTTTTGGAAGTGACCTAATGGTTTTCTTAACTTTTTCGCTATTTGAGAAGGTCTTTCCTAGGGCTCCTAGGGTGTTTACTATGTCTGTAAATCTCGTATACATAGAGTACACACTCTCATTTTGTTCCATTTGGAACAACTCATTTTGTCGAGTGTACCTACTAATGTTTAACTCTTTCACTTGATTTGTGCCTTCATAGACTACTTCAATTTTGTACCAAATTTCATTAGCACTTTTACAACTAGATACTCTATGAAATTCTTTTTTATCAAGTGTATAAAATAAAGCATTCATTGCTTTAGAATTTAGAGAAGCGTTTCTCTTTTCCAATTTATTCCATTCCTTTGAAGGTTTTGGAATATCTTCCCTGACTTCATTTTTAGCTAGGGGCAAAAATGGACAATCACATACAACTTCTCAAATTTCATAATCTAGTGCTTGTAAATAAATTCTCATCATAATTTTCCAATATGGGTAGTCATTTCCGTCAAAGAATGGTGGTCTAGTTGTGAACTGTCCTTCCCTAAAGGTTGAGTCATTTTGGGTTGCCATGGATCTTTTACTCTAGACATTTAAGTCCTAACAAGAGAACCAAGCTCTGATACCAAATGAAATACAAGTGTGCAACCCAAGAGAAGGGGTGAATTGGGATTCTAAAAATTATTTGATTCTAAAACAAATTATTATGCAAATCTAAAATGAATTTAATGGAATAACAATTAAATCAATTACAATATAAAAAGATAAGGGAAGAGAGATTCAAACACGAAGATTTTTTTGTGGTTCGGCCAACCTTGCCTACGTCCACGCCTCTAAGCTTTCCGAGCTTGAGGATTTCACTAAGTAAGCCTCCAAGGCTTCAAATGCTTACACTTGACTTCCAAGGTGTCAATGAACCTTTACAACAAGAGATTATCCACAATCTCTTAACCCAAGTGTATCCTAACACTGTCAAGCACTAAAAGTAAAAGATTAAAAATTATTTTTCTCTCACACAGTATTTAAGATTACAAATCAATGCCAATGTGTGAATAGATGAAGCAAGAATGTGTTTTAAATCTCGATGAAGATTGTATTCTCGAATATAAGCTCAATGGTCGTGTTGTGATCAATCTTGTTTGAATTTGAATGAGATTATTTATAGTTGGAGATGAAAACTAGCCGTTATTGACTTTCTGCACACTATCGGATCGTTGTTTGACTAGTCAATATGACCGTTGGGCTGAATTTTCAAATTGTCGGATCGCCGTTATCTATATGTCAGATCACCGTTAGTGTCCAGAGACTAATTTTCAATTCTGTTCGACGTCGGCGAGTCGTTATCCAAATATTGGATCATCGTTTTCTATAGTAACTGCTACAGTGAACTATTTTTATAAAATTATAGTTTGATCTTAAAATTTTATAAAATTATACTATGGCCCAAAACTTTATAAAACTTGTCAATTAGGTCTATTTTCAGGATTTTAAGCAATACTTGTTATTATCAAATATCTCAAAGCTTTTTTAATTGAAACCATGAACATGAGAATAACCAAAAACATTTTCATAGAATATAACGCCTTTATAAAATGAGAATGATGATTTAAAAGTATATGAAAACTATTTTGAGCTTTTAAAAAATTAATAAATCTTAATCATGTTTGTTATCATCAAAATCAATATAAAGAAATATTTATGTTAACAATAGCCACAATTAGGAAAATCATCAAGTGAAATTAGAGAATACCCCACAATCCAAATACCATCCAACATATAAAATCATCCAAAATATACAGATAATATCATCCAAAATATTAGATAAGAAATGTATGTGCGAAACCAAAGGGAAAAACTAAAGACATAGGAGGGTAAACTACAGAGGTGGCTACGATACAGACTCAGCGGGAGGGAAACCAAGGGCAGTGAGGATGCGCCTTGGACCATCACGAAGCTCCTGCTGTTGATCTAAGATGAACTCTTGAAAGGAATTAAAGCGAGATGCAAGTTGTTGCTGCTATACCGAGAGAGTGCGAACCTCGCTAAGAATGTACGCCAAAATTTTTATGAAAATGGCAAGCCGTTAGTTAGAAGTCAGCGAATCATTATCTTCCTAAATATTTTCCCAGTTTCTGTCCCAAAATGGTTATTCATTTGTTGAATAAACAACAATCCGTTTTCTTTAACTAAAGATTTTGCACATCTATTTTAATTTTGGTCAACAATTAATTCATTTCTAAATCATTTCATGGATCCAAAATGTCTTAAAGACCAATTTAATGCATGATTCACAAATTTATACAATTCAAACAACTAATAGCAATCTCATCACAAACAACAAAATAGATTAATATCACATAAAACCAAGCTATTGTGCAACATTCAACATTCCAAGCTCATGTTTAATTTTTTTTAAATTGTTCTTCATTAAGGGGTTTTGTGAAAATATTAGCTAGCTTTTTTTCTTTGAAACAAAATTCAATGAAAGATCTCCTTTTAAAACATGATCTCTCAAGAAATGATGTCTAATCTCTATATGCTTGGTTCTTGAGTGTTGGATAAGATTCTTTGAAAAATTTATGGCACTAGTATTATCACACATAATTGGTAGTTTGTTTAATCCATAAGGCTTGAGCACAATAACTTCCAGCTACAATATACTCAGCTTCGGTAGTTGATAGTGCCACTAAATTTTGTTTCTTGCTAAACCAAGAGACTAGAAAGTGGCATAAAAAGTAACATGTTCCACTAGTGCTTTTCCTATCAACTTTATATCCAGCAAAATCGGCATAACAACTTAAGTTTATATGTGTTCCCCTAGGATACCAAAGGCCAAGATCTATAGTTCCACTCAAATAATGAAAAATCCTTTTTACCGCAAGCAAATGAGATTCTTTAGGACATGATTGAATCTTGCACACAAGCATACACTAAACATAATATCAGGCCTCCTAGCTGTCAAGTAAAGTAAGGATCCGATCATACTTCGATATGTTTTGACATCAATTTCTTTACCTTTTTCAGCCTTGTTAAGCTCAATGGTTGAGCTCATTGGAGTACTTTTTATCTTTCCAACTTTAAATCCGAATCTCTTGAGTAAATCTCTTAAATATTTGACTCGATTGATGAAGATTCCTTCTTCGGTTTGTTTTATTTGAAGTCAAAGAAAGTACTTCAATTATCCCATCATACTCATATCAAGTTTCTTACTCATACAAGATGAAAATTCCTTGCACAAAAACTCATTAGTAGATCCAAATATAATATCATCAACATAAATTTGAACAATGTGAATATCTTGATTTTTATGCTTAATAAAGAGAGTTGTGTCAGCCTTACCCATTGAAAAACTATTATTCAGCAAGAAATTTTTAAGTCTATCATACCGTGCTCTAGGTGCTTATTTTAATCCATACGATACTTTTGACAACTTATAAACATGATTTGGAAATTTTCTTTTTCAAAATTAGGGGGTTGTTTCACATACACTTCTTCCATAATATAACTATTTAAAAATGCATTTTTGACATCTATTTGATATAAAATAATAACATCCTAATGGATTCTAATCTTGCTACAGATGCAAATGTTTCATCAAAATCAATTCTCTCTTCTTGGTTGAAACCTTGAGCCACTAATCTATCTTTATTTCTTACAACCGCACCGGATTTATCCATTTTATTTCTAAATACCCATTAAGTGCCTATAATGGATTGATGTTCCGACTTAGGAACTAATTCCCATACATTGTTTTTTTTTTCAAATTGATTCAACTCCTTTTGCATTGCCATAATCCAAGATTTATCATTTTCCGCATCCGTAAAGGATTTTGGTTCAATTTGAGGTAGGAATACAGCGTGCTCACAAGTATTTATAAATGATGATCTAGTGGTTACACCTCGTGATGGATCTCATAAAATTAAGTCTTAAGGGTGAGAAGAAACATACCTCCACTCCTTGGGGAGTGTTTGAGAAGTACCTTCATCTTGCTTCAAATCAGTTTCTTCTTGTTGCTCCTCTTGATTTTCTCGTGATGTATCATCTTATTTGTCTTTTAAATATTCTTCTTGTTGTAAATCTGCATCATCATCAACAACAACTTTCTCCATAAAGGAAGGGTTAGACTCATTAAATGTAACATGCATAGATTCTTCCACAACCAAAGTTCTTTTATTATAAACTTTGTAAGTTCTGCTTGTGTTTGAATAACTAAGAAAAATACAAACATTAGATTTTGGATCAAATTTACCAAGATTATCTTTTGTGTTCAAAATAAAACATTTGCATCCAAAATTTTGAAATAACCAATGTTAGGTTTTCTATCTTTGCAAAGCTCATTGGGAGTTTTATTAATATAAGGTTTAATCAATACACAATTTAAAACGTAGCAAGCGGTGTTGACAGTTTCAGCCCAAAAATACTTAAGTAATTCATTTTTATTCGAAATGGTCCTAGCCATTTCTTAAATAGAACTATTTTTTGTCTCAACAACACTATTTTTATTGTGGAGTTCTTAGTGAAGAGAATTGATGCACAATGCCAAGATTTTTAAACTCTCCTCCGTGATCACTCCTAAAGCATACAATACCATACCCTTTTTCATTTTGATTTTTCTCACAAAATACTTTAAAAGCATCATCCTTATTAGCTAAGAATAATACCCATGTGTATCTAGAAAAATCATCAACAATTATAAAAGCATAAAGTTAGAATATCTTGAAGGTCTAAATAAGTCTATATAAAGTAGTTGAAGAGGTTTAGAAGTAGAAAGATGATTGCTTTTAAAGAAATCATTTTTTGAATGGCTAAACTAAGAATCATAGAATTAATATCATTTCATTCTATTGTCTACTGTGTTGCTAATAGTTAAAGATAGTCACTACTAGAAAAATGTGCTACCAGAGAATATATGTCATCCGACCCCCCTTATGACAAAGTTTCCATTTGTCATTGTTGCCCTTCTCACAAATCTGTGACAACATTTTATCTATCACATGTTCCTATGACAATATTTATCCATCACACATGTCATGAACCAAGTGATGTTCGATTTGCAAAGCTTTCAAGAATTAATTGAAAATTTTAACGGGTAATTTAAATTATTTTGAATTTGGCGGGTTTCTTCAAAATCTGTCATATATTAATGATTCACATTCTCTGTCAAAAGATTTAAGGTTTAAAAACATAAAATTATTATTTTCAATTTTGAAATTATATTAATACTAATTAACATTATTTAAATTCCAGAATTTTGAAATGGAAATAGCAAAAGCTACATTTTAAAACTTGAATGAACAAAAATAAAATTACATTCAAATTTATAAAACTATCTACTACCAAACAGCACCATACACTAAAAATTTCAATCACTTGAAACTTCCAACAAATAGCATCATCAAAATACATCATGTATCATATCTCATAAATCCTTTACAATATCCAATCATCAGCCTATCACTATAAAAACAATTAATCCATAAAAAACACTGATATTAAATTCCCGCAAGCCACCAACATCACCTGAAAAATAGATTAACCAAAAAAATAGAGATTAACATGTTGACCACAAACAATTAGTCAAATTCACAATAAAGTTTACCAGTGTGTAATTAATTTAATCAGCTTTGATACCAAAGGGAAAATGAGGATAAATAGCCCCCGAGGAAAAAAAATCACATTTTACAATTGACATAATGAAGCGGTAAACCTCATGAGTTGTAAAAGAGAAATAGGAAAGGGAAAATAAGGGACATCTTCAATGTATGTAGTTTATATTAACCTAAATAGGAAAGGGAAAATAAGGGACATCTTCAATGTATGTAGTTTATATTAACCTAAATAGGAAAGGGAAAATAAGGGACATCTTCAATGTATGTAGTTTATATTAACCTAAATAGGAAAGGGAAAATAAGGTACATCTTCAATGCATGTAGTTTATATTAACTTTTTTTTTTGTTCCTAAAGATGTATTAAGAGGAAAAAGGATATTCATTCAATGCCTGCATCTCCAATTTGTTAATCTAATTATTCTCCGATTCCTATTGGTTAATAAGGGAGTCAATAAGATTTTAATTTAATAATATAGCAGTGACAATTAACTAGGTCTTCATTAAGAGATGTTGAATTAGAAAAGATTTAAGTATAAACAAACTATTGTGCAACATAATACATACTGAAGAGAAATATCAAATCAAGTGCAATGCCAAATACAAGAAAAGAGAATTTTTAGTCTAGCCGTCTATAGATTTCAATTTGGAATTTCTTTATGCACCAAACTGAGTATATTTCAAAGACTATAAATTAATTAATGCAAAACATCTAAAAACATAACAACTTTCCATACATAATTAAACAAAATCCACCAAAATCAAGCTAATGAAAAGAAAGGTAAAAGTTCTAAAAATCCAAAAGAGGAAATATCAGAAAATTCTGGAATCACCAGAATCTCCCCATTCTATCAACCTTAATGCCATGCTTGTAGGCTTGTGAACACTGACCCTATCCAACTTAAAGAAAGAAGACGCAAGCTAGTATTCTCATCTGGATTACATCACATTAGCATTTGAGATATTTTTACTTTAATGTTTCAAAGAGAAGAATTTTTGTTAAAGCAAGATTTTCAACAAATATGTTAAAAGGAATGCTCATTGTCCAAGGATTTAAAAGGATACCGAGTATAAGTTTGTTTACAATATATTTTTTATTTTTCTTTTTTCTTGTTAAACTACGATAAACTGAAAAATACATGTATATCTTGATTTTAAAAATCAACCAAGACAAGAAAATAGAATGAACAACTATTCTTATAGGCAATGAATGGAAAACCTCTAAATGTAGTCATTGGTTTAGTAAGGACAGTTGGAACCATAAACAGTGGATAAGTTTCTAATGAAAATAATAAAATCCATCATCTATATAAGTTGAGAAAAAATAAATTTCATGTCAAAGATCTAAAAAATTTGAAGGAAACCTGATAGTAAACAAATATTCAATTCATAATAGTATGAATAATAAAAACATTATTGTCAACTTGAAACGTAAAGTTGCTTTGTGTTTTTGTCAGCCAGTCCTATTGTTTTTAGCAAAACAACAAACCTTAGCATTTTAATTGGTAACAAATCAGAACCAACATAAAAATAAAATTAGAAAAGATATAGAGATGTATTCTACCATTGTGCAATGTTGGTATCGTCACCGTCTATTCAATAAAGATCAATGACCCCCTTAGACAGGACATAACTCGAGTGATAGGAAAAACAAAATTAAATAGTTGTCATGAGCTATCGTAAACTTATGCAATCAAATATTTCAAAGACGTTGCTAAAACAAACCAATGTAAAAACATTATTACCTTGAACCATTATCACCAAAGCAGTGAAGTCAAACCACAGTGGCTTGCTGTCTACCTTTGCCTAACTACATAGGTCCTTCCGAACTGATCTAGTGTTTTTCTAACAGTTTTAACCCTTGAAAAGAAGTCATCACAAAATTCAATAATCAAGATTAATGATGAAGAATTTTACATACGTAACAAAAACCCATAATTACTAACAAAAGAATTTCATAATGAAATTTTTTTTAATAAACCTCAACAAAGCTTTGTCAAGAGAAAACATAAATTAAAAAAACTATAGAGTATAAAATAAATAGGGGAGAATAGAACAACTAAGCCCCTTTACAACAAGTATCGAAATGAACTAAATAATAATGGCACATGTTAGCTAAAACGATAATAGAGGTTCTTTAATTTTTTTTTTTTTGAAAAAACCCACGAGTCTCTGGAGGGTCAGTAGTTCTTAGAGAAGAGCCCAAGTTTTCCAAAGTTACTGTACTAAATACACAACAGGCTGAATCAAATTTTATTGGAAGAATTATTGTACAAAACCATTGCAATTAACCCCAAATTACAACCAACCAAGCCCTAGTAATTTAATTGAGAGTTAATATATAAAAAATGCAAAATTCAACACTATCACCTCGATCGATACCTAACCTGCAGGGAGGGAAACAGAAGACCATTTGTACGAAAAAGCTCACTTCGCTTTGAACAGTGACAGTGAGGTTGGGGAATCAAATTCAAGGTCGCGTGCCTGTAGCCCTCCTGACTTGCTGCGAAATGTGCAATTTGAGTTTCGACTCTGGTCCCCGGCCCCATTGCAATGTCTGCTAACTCAACCTTTCCTCTCAAATGTTTATTTTTTAGGGTATTATTACTCAATATATGAAAAATCCAATTGAGGAACAAAAGAATAGAGAAGAACGAAATTTATTTACCTTCATCAACCGGAGCGATAGTGAGGGTTTCTTCAAAAAAGATCGGTGAGTTTGAAGGATTACTCAATAGCAAAGGATTTAGGGTTTGGAGGAGAACAACAACTTCTGCATGGCAAATAACAACGATTTTGAAGGATTAAGGGTGTATTTTCGTCTACTTTATTAGTGAGGGAAGAGCCTCAAATTTTGACTTAGGGTTTTTATTTTGGATTTCTCACTTGCAACGAGGAATCTGATCTATTAAAGTTGTACAACACTTGGAAATTATTTTAGTTAAGTGTCAAGCTCATAAATGACGTAGTTTCCTCTTTGTAAATTCTATTTTGATTTTAGTTTAATTAAAAGCTTTCAATTGTTGCAATAAATTAATGAATTGACGTCATTCTTTTTTGTTGAAACGACGTCACTTTTGTTAACAACTTAATAATAAATTAAAAATAAATCGAAAATAAATAAAATATATTATTTTTTTATTATAACTTGTGATAGAAATTTAGTTTGTCAAATAAGTATCATGTAGCTGTGATACATAAAAAGTTTGTCAAATGTCTATCATACATTGTTGATAAATAACTAATTTTCTATTATCTATCATAAAAAAATCTGTCATAATAAGTCATTTTTCTAGTAGTGAGTGGACAAATGACGTTAGGAAGGAAAAAATACAAACAGAAATTAAGCTCTGCATTTTTTTAAGCCTCTGATGTTTTTTAGTTCATTAATTTCAATAAACAACGAAGACTCAACTAACAAAAACCATTTAAGAAACACTATCGGGTCAAGTCTGGCATACAAAGTATGTCAAGATTCTAAATAATAAATTGCCTATTTAGTCAATTAATAGAGCGTCAAAGATTGTTAAGTCAATTAATATATCAGGTAACTGTACTGAGTAAAATAGCCTGCTTATTTATCAAATAATAAAGAATATTTATCGATCCAACTGAAATTAAAGAACCCAAAACATAAGATCAATTGTGATTTATTAATAAAATTTCCAAATACAGAATCAATCAAAGACCTCGCGAGAATTCACATCTCAACCACCACTTCTATATATCATCGTTAGTCCAGGGAAAGGAGGTAGATACAACCTAGAACATTGATAGGAATTCACAAATATGGCTGATGTCAAAGTCATTATACATGTTTATATGGCAAGAATCATCGCCGTTGTAACTTTATGACATGCATAAATGGTAAGAAATCATAGCCATTATGAGTTATATGTATTGCATTCTTTGAGCAATTTGAAATCATAAGAGTAAAATTCTCCATTGCTGTATGTTTCTCAGATATCATTCCAGTATTTCAAATCAATTACGAATGTGTACAGAAAAATCGACAACAATTTATATTCTACCGGAAACGTAAATTCGTAGATTGATTATATCTAGAATTGAACTCCCAAATACAAATCTAACAAAGGAATAACCTCATCCAGATTAAACTGTCCAAATGAATTCCATCCTTACTCGAAGTTTATTATATATATATATATATCCAGAACAACCAAAAATAAAAAATAAAAAGCCTATTTTAGATCCTTAACCACAGAAACGATAAGAAATTCTACTTCAACGATCAAAGTATCACCATAAAGATATCCTCCTTTGTGGAGATCATCAAGCGACATAAAACAGGGGTAACCGCTCTCCCGAATTTCACTTGAAAACCAACAGCCGCCTGTAAAGAAATAATTTTTTTTTTAACTTAATTTGTCGTGTAAATATTTTTAAAAGATTATTATAAAATAAATGAAAATATAAAGAAATTTAATTCACTTCTTTGTTCGTCTATTCTGATCCGAGGATGGTCTAGCACTCGCATCTTGTATTCAGCGAACAGCTTCCTCTTAGATTGGAAGATATCGTCCGAACCTTGCAGTCTTATGTAAAATGATAGATAATTTCCCTTTGCTTTATCATCTTTATCATCTCCCATAGGACAAATCACAATTCTCCTGTGAATCCATAGCCAAAAAAATCCCAAGTAAATGTAAGTATTTATCAAACACTTCAGGTGTTGTCCCCTTTCAAATGAAGTTAAGTAGGGAGTATGAGTTCGAGTCCATGGAACTTTTTTAAACTTTGAATATGAGTAGCTATCTCTCTTAATAAGGGTAATTCTCGACAGACTTCTTGACAACATGTACTACAAAGTGTATGTATCTGGAATCTTTATCTTTTAGAGAGAGAGAAAAAGAAAAGGAAAATTTCAGCTGAAAGCACAAAAGTATTACCATTCTCTTCCTCCAGCATTAAACTCGCTAGAGCAGTACTCAGGATCTCTTAAATTTGAGAAATTGGCGATTTTCCATCGGAGAATATTTCCAGCTTGGGCAGGCACCTTAACAATGGAAACGGCTTCTCCTTTGCCAGTAGGCTTAATGACAAAAATCTCAGCTCCAAATACACAAGAGTCGTCAACAAGATATCCATTAGAAGGTTCTTTGAAAGCTTGAAGAGGAATTAATTTGTCAATACCGCATTCTCTCTTCATACTATGTAAACGTATTACCGCCCCATCATCATCTACACAAATTTAAATTAAATAAAATCGTTTTCATAATTAATTCAATAAGCGGGGTGCATGGAACTAATTGCCATAACTAAAGAATATATTGCAGAATTGATATATCCTAATTGTCAATATGGAGATCATAAATTCTTACATCGGATGGCCAAGTACTCTGATAGAGAACCAAGGAGGTCAACAAGGGTCCATAAGCCTAAGTCCAGATATGAGGGGTTTGTTTGAACATTCGTAAGAGTCTCATGCAGCCATGCATGTGGTCATGCATGTTGCATGCAATACCATGCAAGACTTATTTACGTATGAAATAAAGAGTAGTTGTTTGTTGGAGCAAGGCAAGGAAATTACCACGTCAAGCCACATTGCGGATCGTGTGGAGAATCAAATCAAGTGGGATTCTATTTATGTTTCTAGTTTGTTATTTAAGATTGTTTAAATTGATTTTAGCCGTGAGTTGTGGCTACAAATCATTAGTAGTGTTTGTATTAACTACTATAAATAAGCTCCAGCAATTAATAAAAGGATTATCCAGAAAATTATCTCAACTTACTATTCGTGGTCGTTCTCACCATAAGAAGAACAATGTATACTTAGCCATTGTTGAACGTTTTTTTTTATTGGGACCTATCATACTCGTTCTTGATTCGGTCTTGGACAAAGAATGTGAAGTTAACATAAACCTCCCAAGAATTATTAGGAAAATAAGTTCTTTCATCTAGTGCCAAATAAAGTGAAATATGGCCAGTCCCTTGCCCTTTTTTGTTCCCATTTGGGTATAGAATCAATCTCCTACCGCCAAAACACGAAATTTATGATTTTATTGTTAGTGAGCTAATTAATTAATTTGAACTAAAATCGTTAATTAATAACTACGATCAAAGAAAAGTAAATTTAAGCAAGTGAAAATCGGAACTCACCAGTTGCAATCTTGGGATTCATTTTTGGTTTTAAATATGGCAGATTCATATCTGTCTGCAACTGCCTTTGATAGTTGTGAGTACTTCTTTATTTCTAGCGTGTAGTGAGCTGGTGGAAGACCTCTTTTAACACTTGAAATTTCTGGGGAAAAAAAAAAGTTCAAGGGACAAAATTAGTTGGATTAGCGTGTCTTTTTGTTTTTAGTTAATTGTATTAGAATCTCTTTTTGTAATTTAATTTCTATTTCAAATATACTTGAATTAATGACATAAAAAAATTTGCAGAAATCAAGCGGAATTGGGCAAATATTAAATCTTAGATCAGATCTAAGAACTGATAAGAAGAGAAAGAAAGAGGATACCTTGCCCTATAGCCATAGCAGAATGGAGAGAATTAAGCAAAATACAACTCAATTTGGCTAATAGCAATCGTATGCGGATTAAATGATTTAAATAAGACTCTGCATGTATAGAGTCAATTCATTCTGGCATATAAATGAATGGAAAGAGCGCAAAAGGTCAACGTTAATCAAGTAACGTAATTCTGCAAAGAATTTATGTGAAAAATTAAAATTAAGATTTTTTTGTAAACCTTGATACGTTGGGAAAGGGACTCACACAAACAACTACAAATTAAACAGAAACAAAATTATTTCCCTATTTGTATGATTAAAATAGGATGTGTACCACAAATAAATAGGCAACAAATAAATAAACCAACAAAATCCAAAGAAATAAATCAACCACAAAAACACATATTTTTACTTTGAAAACCCAAAGCGAGAAAAACCACATAACTGTAATCCAATATAATCTTCCACTATATTAATGAGATTACAGCATAAATTCTTCTCTAGATAATACTAGAGGCTAATAACATCAAGAATCTCAATAATCTTTGGCTTACAGTAACAACCTAATATTTGTCTCTTTAATAATTATCTCAAATAACAACTAACGAGATAATAAAATAAAAATCAAGACCAGTAGGATTGTAGAGGGCGATGTCAGGAACTTACCCTAAAACTTTGGGAGAAATTGAAGTTACTTTTGTCTTCCGATCAACCAATTAAAAATTGAAAATCTTACCCCCAAATTATAATAGTCAGCCATTGTCCTCTTCTCTGCTTCGTCTTTTGCCATGCACAAAAAGTTGTTACTGCTTGCTTTTTGTTCTTGGGAAAAGGACATTTCTACCCTTAAAGTTTAGAAAAATAGTCACCAACACCCCCAAGTTTTCAAAGAGGGACAATAAGTCCCTCTTTTGACCATTATATTATTTATATCTATTATTCTAAAAAATTGACTTCAAAATTTTTAGTAAATACAAATACCATATAAATAATGTAATCTATGCTACGGCTAACAATATTAAAATATTTTAATATTTTAACAAAATTTTAATATGTAAATTATTATATTTATTTTACTAATATATTTTTGTTATTGTAGAGATTTGAAATAAATATTTATATTAAATATATTCTACAATTAAAAACATTCTCACATAGTAATATTGTCAAAAATATTATTTTACATAATATTCAAAATAATTTAAAATTTTAATACATTTATTTTAATATTATGATTCTATTATCATAAAATTTATTTTAATATAATAAAATATATCTAATAGATTATAAAATATTATAATATTTTTCAAATATTTAAATTATTTTAAAATGTATATATTATTACACTTATTTTAATATTATATTTCTATTTATTATAAAATATTAGAGTCAGTTTTTGGGGCTAATAGAGATAAAGAGTATAATGGTAAAAAATTGGTCTTCTTATCCCTCTTTGAAAACTTGGGGGTGTTGGTAACCATTTCCCCGTAGATATCTTTTTCCCTTTATTTTTCTTTATATAGCCACGTTTTCAAAACCTAATTTCATGACAAATTTCATCCAAGTCCAAATTTTAATATTAATTACACATTAAGCATGCATTTTTAGACCTTGGGCTTTTGAGCCCCTAAATGAGATGCACCCAACTTGACAACAATACAAGGGGATTCCATTAAATAAGAAAAAAAATACTTAAACCAGTATGTAATGAGCCTTATTTAAGCTAAGCAAATGATAAGATTGTAAATATTAACAAGGAAATTACTAATAAGGACATCCTTGGCGTCATTAGCTAAGCTAATGCCCAAAATAAGGTTTAGATAAAGGGATAAGGATTCAAAGCCTATTTGATATGACTTATTTAAGTTCTTTCTGTATTTTTTATTATTGTTTGGTTACTTTTTTAGTAGAGATTTTGAAGATTAATAAGTTATTTTGCCTCTGTTAGCAAAACTCACATTTTGGACTTTTGGGAAGTATAAGTTGAAAAACTTTTTAAAATGTTAAAATATCAAAAATTTCCTTTACTTACTTGACAACCTTTTTTCACTCCTTTCATAACATAATTTTAAAGAACTTATCTGTTAAATTAATTTGATAGTTTTTAATAAAAGCTCTCATTGACAACTTAATAATTAATTAATTTTTTTTATAAAAACTCGTAAAAGTTCTACTAGCAAAAACTCTACTTAAATGAGCTCTATTTGAAAAGTTGTATCAAATGAAACTTTAATGTTGAGATGAGTTTTTGCTAAGCATTAAATCAATAATTGTTAGGTAAGAGAAATTTAATAAAGGGAAATTATCAGCCATAAACCCTTAAATGACACCAGTATCAAACGTGCTACAACACTTTTTAAGTGTATCACTCGTATACCCTAAGTTAACAAAACACTTATGTCATCCACCAATCTGTTAACTTCCGTTAGAAAGTTAACAGAATTGTGGCAAATTGGCTATTTTGCCTTTGAAACTCAAAATGAGATAAAAAGATAAATTTACCCCAAAAATTAACGTAAATTTTCAATACACAATTTTTTTTATTTTTTTATTAACAATACATTTTTATTAAAAAAATAAATTATTAATGGTACATATTATTACAATTATCCATAAAAAATATCCATATTATACCATAAAAAATTATTAACAACATATTATTTACAATTATACATATTATACCATAAAAAAATTCAACTGGAGCTTGGAGGAGTAGATCTTCAAAATTTTAGGTTAAATTTTGGAGAAGTAGATTCAGTTGTAAAATAGTTTTTTTTAGTAATTATTAACAATTATCCGATAAATGAGATGACATGTCATTTTTATCAATATATATCATATGACAGATCATTGTTTACTAGATAAATGGGATGACATGTCGTTTTAAAAAAAAGACTAGATTACCCTTATGATGTCAGCGCTTGCAAATGACAGTTAACATATTGGTGGACGGTAGAAGTGTTTTGTTAACTTAGGATTTACGAGTGATACACTTGAAAAGTGTTGTAGAATGTTTGATACTAGTGTTATTTCAGGGTATACGGCTGGTAATTTTCCTTTAATAAAATAGAAAAATTTTAAATAATTTTAGTTATTGATTCAATACTAAAAAAAAAACTTAACTCACATTGAATATTATAGAAGCCTATAGGCCTAACTCAATCAAAAGCTAGCTTAATAATTGAGGATTGTCCAAGTCTTGTATACTTAACCATACTCAGTTGATGTAGAATATTTTTCCTAGCACCAATATCATGTGCAGGTCGATCTTTTTGATGGGTCCTTACCATGTGGTAAGGTAATGTGGGTTCACTCTTACATAAGTTTATCTCTGATATCATATAACAGTTAACGAGTCTAACTCAACCCAAAAATTAACTCAAAAATTGAGGGTTATCCAAGTCATTTATACTTAACTCAAGTTCAATATTTAGTTGATGAAAGATATTTTTCCTAACAGATCTTAATACTAAAGAAAGACCATTTTTAAATGCCAACTTAAAATCAACAAAACGTTTTGTGCACCTAGTACTAGAAAATGATTAATAAAGCTAAGCATTAATAACACATCAAGAAAAACATTAATAATTTGTTGATATTTGCACTCAATGGACCTGCGCCACCTGACTAAGTGTTTTCAAAATGTTTTCTTTTACTAATCACCTAAGTTCGAAAGTAGGATTAAAAAATCAATATGGATTTACCACTCCTATCTTTAAAAATAAATAATGAGTAAAACTTTGTTGATACTCCATAATGGCAACTTGATCTAGAATGACCTTAATTTGATCACAGGCTTATTGTATTTGTATTTATGGGGCAATTGCTTATATATATTTTCGAAGAACAAAATATACTAGCAAGGAGTTGATCTGATAATGATGCAGTGAAGAATTTGGAGAGCCTTGTCATTTTCTTAAGGTGTTGATATCTTCAAATGATGTGAACTGCCGAATTTGTCCTCGAATTTTTGTTGAACGTCTATGGTATTTTAATCGCTTTAGTATTGTTATCATATTTATATTTAAGAATGTATGCTAACCACCTTGAAAAAAAGTTATAACATTTCTTTAATTAGTTTATTTGAAGTCTTTGTTTATTTGTTTAATTGGCAATTGTTGACTTTATTGTATGCAGTGCATCTCTAACAAATGAAACGTTCTAATATTGGCTAATTAGTTAATTAAAATTGACCATCCCTAATTAAAAATTAAAAATTAATCACCTAATCAAAATCGTTAAAGAATGAAATCTATTAATAATATTGGCCAACAGAGGCTAAATTTATTATAATGACCTAACCTAACAAAAATTATTAAAAAAATGAATTTATTATTAATATCCGTATTGGGTAATGATTTTATTGGCATTAATTACCGATCATGCTCAGTCATTCTTTAATGTCAATTTCTGAAATTTTCAAATGTATGAGAAGTCTCAACCTAAATGGGCTTAACTTGTGGGTAACTTGTGGGTATTTGATAATAGATAGAGACTTGTATCGCTTTCATTTCTTTGGTCTTTGTTAAATCTTAAAATTATATATATAACTAGGAAATAGAACCGCATTTCGTGCGGTTTTAAAAAAAGAATTTAGTATTATTTTTTTTATTATTTTGCATTCGATGAAACTGATAAAAAATATGAATTTTTTTTTAAGATGACGAAACCGTAGAAAACTAGTGTTATTTATAAAAGTTTATTATTTTTTGTTAACATTAAAAAAAATATTATTGTGTATAGTTAAGTGTACATAACCTTTTCATCAATAACAATCATGTTCACACTAATCAACTCTCTATTTTTCTTGGTATTAACAGACTCCCAAATCTTACAAAGCCTAACCCTTATCATCCAACCATCTTTATCATTGTTTAACTCATGAAGAAAATAGTACTCCATGAAGCACACAATACAAAAAATTTAAATAAGTCAAAAAATAAAAACACAATAACATTTTTAAAGAGGATGTTCGTTAAATAATTAAAAAAAACTTAAACATAACAAATCCTAAATGCTTAATATTTATAGAGTTTGAAGAAGCCAAAAGACACTAAATAAAAAGTTGTATAATTAAATATAGGATTATGACATTAAAATTAGGTCTTAATGCCATTGGTGAGGGAAGATGAAGGAACATTCCTTCCTATATTAATTAGTTGATATATTTTAAACTACTAAAATTTAGTTGTTGGCTTAATAAAATAAATGAATGTTTCAAAGCTTATAATTAATTTATTATTAATGGTTACATATTGTTGAATTTAAATAGAAAGAGGAAGAGACATGTAATCTTTTGTAATCTATTAATTATTTTCTATTTTTAATATTTTGTAATGTAATTATTTTTTAATCTCAACCAATATATTACATAATAGAGAATAAAAAAAGATGAGAAATAATGATGCCACAAATCTTAACTACTTAATATTTATAGAGTTTGAAGAAGCCAAAAGGCACTAAACAAAAGATTGAATAATTAAATATGAGATTATGACATTAAAATTAGGCTCTAATGGCATTGTTGAGGGAAGATGAAGGAACATTCCTTCCTATATTAATTAATTGATATATTTAAGCCACTAAAGTTTAATTGTTGGCATAATAAAATAAATAAATGTTTCAAGATTTATAATTAATTATTATTAATGGTTACATATTATTGAATTTAAATAGAAAGAGGAAGAGACATGTAATCTTTTATAATCTAATAATTATTTTTTATTTTTAATATTTTGTAATGTAATTATTTTTTTAATATCAACCAATTTATTAGATAATAGAGAATACAAGAAGATGAGAAATAGTGATGCCACATCACCTCCTCTAGTCCTAACTTTATATATATATATATATATATATAGATAGATAGATATAGATTTTTAATATTTTGTAATGTAATTATTTTTTAATCTCAACCAATATATTAGATAATAGAGAATAAAAAAAGATGAGAAATAATGATGCCACAAATCTTAAATATTTAATGTTTATGGAGTTTGAAGAAGCCAAAAGGTACTAAACAAAAGATTGAATAATTAAATATGAGATTATTTTATTAAAATTAGGCTCTAATGGCATTGTTGAGGGAAGATGAAGGAACCTTCCTTCCTATATTAATTAATTGATGTATTTTAAGCCACTAAAATTTAATTGTTTGCATAATAAAATAAATGAATGTTTCAAGACTTATAATTAATTATTATTAATAGTTACAAATTGTTGAATTTAAATAGAAAGAGGAAAAGACATGTAATCATTTATAATCTAATAATTATTTTCTATTTTAATATTTTATAATATAATTATTTTTTAATTTCAACCAATTTATTAGATAATTATATATGAACTGATATCTTTATTATTAATATATTTTTTTATCTTTATTTTTTTGAGTGTCATAATATGATATATGTACAAAGAATATCCACCAATATTTTAGATATTTTAGATAATAGAGAATATAAAAAGATGAGGTTGAAGGAAGATGAAAGAACCTCTCTTCCTATGTTAATTAGGTGATGTATTTTAAGGCACTAAAGTTTACTAAGCTATGGTCGGCTCCTTGGCTATTTAGCTAATTAATAATTTATCTGTTTGATTTTGCTTTCATTTAAGTTTGACTTGTGTTTTAATTTGTGTTGGGTATAGTAAAAAATTGTATAATGGGATTAAATTAATACGAACCTAGCTAGTCAAAACTTAATGTACGTCAAAACTTGTGCAAAAAGCAAATTCAAATGCTGATTGGGAAAATAAAAAGCGAAAAAAATTTCACAATTCATACTTGACACCAGCAGTCTTGATAGTAGCTGCAAGAGAGCCAGCCACATGCATGGATACTTCCTACTCTTCCTTTTAGCAGCAGTACTTCTTCTACCATAAACAAAAGAAGGCTCCATAACTTCATGCTTATCACCGGTGCCTAAACTCCGTACACAACACACACGTTGGCACTCAGAACACAAATAATTTAACATAAACCACAAGATGAGTGATTGCAAGCCTATAAACACGCCAGTGGAATGCGGAGTCAAGTTATCCAAATATGATAAAGGCGAAGATATAGATCCAACATTCTTTAAAAGTTTGGTTCGAAGTCTACGTTATTTGACATGCACATGACCAAATATCCTTTATGTTGTTGGACTTGTGAGTCGATACATGGAGAATCCAAAGACCACTCATTTTAAAGCTGCAAAAAGAATATTTTGCTACATCAAAGGTACAATTAATTTCGGCTTGTTATAATCATTTTCTAATGACTACAAACTTGTTGGATCTAGCAATAATGATTGGGGTGGAGATGTAGATGATCGAAAAAGCACCGCAGGATTTGTGTTCTTCATGGGAGATATTGTTTTCACATGGATGTCAAAGAAGCAATCTATTGTCACGCTATCCACTTGTGAAGCTGAGTATGTAGCTAGAGATGGCAAAAGTTCGGGTCGGGTCCGGGTTTTGGGCTGCTCGGGACTGACCCGGATATCAAATGTAGCTACCCGGACCCGCACCGTGCCCAGAATATTTCTATGCGGCCCGGGCACATGCCTGACACTATTCAGGCACGGGTTTTTTCCAGGTTTTCTCTACCCGAATTTGAGTGGTGATGAATTTGAGTGGTCATAATATATGGGACAAAATCAGAAACGCACATATTACATATAGCTTCGAAATTCACTGATTAAACATATTGAAATGAGGATTCATTAAAAGCCCTTTTCCCACTTGCAAACCCAACTTGCAAAAACCATAATTTCTCACAACACACAAAAATTAAAAGGCAAATCACACGCCAAAAAGGAATAAATAAAAGGTGTCAAAACAATTGTTTACTCTAAATTCTAACAAACCATAAGTCCATAACAGTCCAAAATCAAAACATCTTAACTATAAGCAAACATCTAACAGAATTATCAAAATTAAAAAAGGAAAACATTAGATAATAAATTATTTCANAAGTCCAAAATCAAAACATCTTAACTATAAGCAAATATCTAACGGAATTATCAAAATTAAAAAAGGAAAAAATTCTATAATAAATTATTACAACATCTTAACTATTTCAATTTCAATCTACTTTATAAATTTAAGTAAATAACTAATAAAAATCATTTCAATCTATTATCCACTACCTAAATTTATTCAATTTCTAAACTAAATTCATTCAATCCCTGTCAAAAATTTAAATTGAACATCACAATAATCACCAAATAAATCTAAATAAATGTAGCATACTAACACCCAACATATTACATAATACATATCATAATAACTCCAATATCAATAACCAACATAACATATAAAAATCCCAAAATATCAAACACACATAATTCATAAAAGAGTTTAAAATAACATATTATGTCAAGCAACTCGACGATTGTGCCCCATCATCATCTGAAATTAACTCCTCCCCAGCAAAAATCTCATTTTCCGGAACTCAACCTAATAACAAAAATAACGGATTAAGATTTAAAAACATTTTGAGCAAACAAATAATACGATAACATAATTCAAATAACTTTATGCCTCGAGAAGAAGCCCAAATCCAATTTTGAGCACACATTAAGGATTCCAAAGTGTTAGGATGAAGTCTACTACGATGCGGACTCAAAAATCTACCCCCGGTACTAAAAGCGGACTCAGAGGCAACAGTGGATACAAGAATGGCTAAGATATCCTTGGCCAACTCACCCAAAATAGGATATTGGCCTGTGTGCATCTTCCATAAAGCTAAAATATCAAAGTTCGGAATAGTATCTAATAATTCATCATCTAAATACCTATCCAACTCCGACTTAGTCACCTTAACATGCTTATTTCGACTCCGAAATGTTTCAAACTCATCTACATCCCAATACTTATTCGGATTCAAAGAAGATTCCAAAGGAACATTATCACCAATGTAGCAACATTAATGTTGCTTGAATAACATAAGCTCATTCAATGGATATTTCTCAACAAGATAGAGCGTCTTTCTGTCCATCCCAGCAAGTCAAGATGTAATATCTTTTAATTTCAGTACAGTTGCATAGAGTTGTTCAAAAGCAAAAAAGAGAACGACACCTAGAGAAATCTGAAGTACCTGAACTCTTGAGGGTACCAAATAATCCCAGGCACCTTCTGGAGTAGACCTAGAGAGTACTGGAGTGACGACTGTGCTTTGCGGTGGCTACCGCTGAGAAGCTGACCAAACAGTGAAGAGCTCTTTGACGGATTGACGAGTGACGACTATGCTTTGCGGTTCGTTGAGGGAGAGGCGCGGTCAACTGTTAATATTACATCGCCATCGGTGAATGATAGATGGTGGCTGTTGGTAATGGTGGAGAGACGGAGGGAGGAGGTGCCGATTCTAATTTCTGAGACTTGTCGCGAATTCGCGATTTAGGGTTGATTGGCCGGTTGGGTTTGGGGGAAATTGGGTAAAGGAAAAATGTAATTTTCTTTTATATATATATATATATATATTTTTACTTAATAAAAAAGTGGGCACGGGTCCGGGTTCCGGGTTCTTGGTGTTGTTACCGGACCCGTGCCCGGAAACAGCCGGGCATTTTTTCAATGCCCGGATCTGCTTTTTTCACGCATACGGGCCGGATTTTACCCGGACCGCATGTACTGGATCCGGTCCGGGCGGGCTTTTCTGCCATCTCTATATGTAGCTGCCATATCAAGTGTTTATCATGCAATTTGGCTCAGAAACTTAGTGAATGAGTTGGGTTTACCACAAGAAGAGCCAACCGAGATTTGTGTTGACAACAAATCAGCAATTGCCCTATCCAAGAATCTAGTCTTTCATGATCGAAGCAAACACATAGACACTCGCTATCATTTCATAAGAGAGTGTATTGCAAGAAAAGAAGTGCAAATCAAGTATGTAAAATCACAATATCAAGCAGCTGATATCTTCACCAAGCCGCTCAAGCAAGAAGACTTCGTAAAATTTAGAAGTTTGCTTGGTGTCACAGGATCAAGTTTAAGGGGGGTGTTGGATCATAAACTTGATCCAAGATGAATAAATTCAAGCCCAACTCATGGAAGATTCCATGAGTAAGTATGGTTGGTGAGGTTTGAATTACTTGTGATAGGTGTGGTAGGTATGGTTGGTGAAGTAGGTAAGTGGTATGTTTTAATGAATGGTAAGGATTTATAGTAGTTGAATAAATGAATGGTAAGTGGTATGTTTTAAGCATCAAGTGAAGTAACAAAATCTCTAAGGTGTAGAGAGTGAAAAATAAGAGTTGTAATTGGTGAAGAGTGTTGTTGAAAAAATAAAATAGTGTGTTTTTTTTTATTTATTAATTCTCCAACAAGAATAAGGCGGCTTGGCTTTTGTTTTAATTCTTTCCATATAAGGATTTAAAGGCCACAATTGAAGCAATATAAAAGGGCCAAGCGGAATCAACGGAGGACGGAATTAAGAGAGGAGGGCAGCCGCACGAAATTGGAGCCAAGAAGAAAAAAAAATAGAACAGCAGCCGCAAGTCTTAAGCCAAAACTGAGAGCAGCAGGAGCAATTTGGAGGAGGAAGAAGACACTAAGCTTAATTCTTGAGTTTTTCTTTCCTTTGTCTCTATTATCTTACATGAATGTTCCTAATTAAATTTATGAATTCTCTTTATATTCTCATGAACTAATTTATTTTGCTAGGGCTACGATGTAGCCTAACTATGAAGATTTAATTCCATGAATTAATTTTTTTTAATTTACTATTCCATGGTTGAGTGTTCATTATTGTGCTTAATGCTTTTAAATATCTGGCCAATATTTGAATGACTTGAGGATACATAATGAGACCGAGAAGAGATTTATGTATTTTTATTTTGTGTAATGGATGCCATGAATTGAACAAAAGACAGAGATGTGCCAACATGATTCGTACAGTTTTATCTAAGAATTTCCATAGAACTTAATGAATCTTTGCATATTTAAATTTACATAGAGATATAGTGGATTAATATGTGAAGGTATTTTTGATATTACTCAAGAGAAACTTTAATAGTATAGACTAGGGAAATTCACTATCAACATAGGTAATAAACTTTAATAGTATAGATGGAGGATTAAATTGGATTGGTTATGGTGAAATCGGATGTCCTAGTGTTTTAATCGCTTGGTTTTTTTTACTGCATGCATCTTTATTTAATTTTTAGTTATTTTATTTTAATTTAAATTCTCTTATTCAATTGTTTGAATAAATTAGGGTTAGAATAATTTCGGTAGCTAATAGGATATACAATCACTGTGGGACGATACTCTACTCTTCATTATATTACTTGTGCCGACTAGTACACTTGCTAATTTACGCATCAAGTTTTTGGCGCCGTTGTCAGGGATTGTTTGGATTAGTATTGATACCAAATAACCTTAGTTTAATTTGAATTTTATTTTTATTCTTATATTTTCATTTTCATTTTCCTGTATAATTTTATGAGACGTTCCAGAAGTTTTAATCTATTGCCTTTTGATCCAGAGATTGAACATACTTGTAGAAGGTTTTATAGAGAAATGAGAAAAGCTTTACAGGAGCAACAACTAATCATGGCTAACGAACCATTACACGGAAATGAGGATGCGAGACCTTTAAGAGACTATGTTGTTCCTACAATTAATCATGCTCGCTCAAGCATTGCACACTGATAACTCTATGGAATGAGAGTTATTACATCAATTCTAAACTTAAATCAAGATCACTTAGAGAACAAATAAGGTATTTTTATTACATTGTGGTTATATTTTGCTCATTTTAGTTGAGTCTTAATAAGTTTTGCTTGAATCAAAGTAATTTGTGCTAAAAACAGGTGCATAATTGTAGGTTTTCATAGAGTCTTAATTCATGAGGGATGGTGAGACATTAGATGATCATTAGAGAGGAAAGAAGATGGCTGCAAAAGAAGTAAAGCACAATCGAGAATAGGGTAGAGTTGTAGCGGAGGTTAGAGCAACCAGTGTTGTAGCAATCTGGGAGCAATGCGGGAGAAAACTCAGGTGCGGGCCAGCGGCAGAATCGTGATATGCATGTTTCCTATTTTAACTCATGCAAGCCCACGAACTTTTATGTTACCCTAATTTGTAATATAAAAGGGAGGCGTGCATGAAATAGAAAGGCGGTAAGGGAATTATCATTAGAATAATTAGAGAGGAAAGAGGAGAAGATCAGAATTGAAGATTGTTGTTTCGGCAACATTGAGGAATCTGGCAGACTTATTGGATTTGTCCTTCACCATGCTCAACTTATATTTATCTTCTTCCTTTGATTGCTCTAATGTATCCCGTGAACAACATATTTATGTTTGCTTTTCTTATTCAGAATATGAACTAGATTTACTTGTAGTTGAGTGACAAACAATCCAATGGGGTCTTGACTGTTTTTTTGTGTTGTTATGTCATTGCTATAGCATTTTACTCTAGTAGCTATTATTAATATAACTGTTATTTCGGTTGATCACCCATTTAATAGTTCAAGTTAAGATAGAGCTGCAAAAGGGCATGTCTTAACGGATATTATTAGAGTATTACTTGGTCTTAATTTAAGTTTCCTGGATTAAGTTATCTTGAATCCCATAAGGGCTATACTTGAAGTTAAGATTTGTGACACACTAGAAATAGGTGTTCACTGTTGAGTGTTAGAAAATATATATTTATAAAGGAGAAAATCGTCATTTTATATTTCAAGTCTTACTAACACCCTTACTTTTATTTATTTAAGTTTTTTGTGATTTAATTACGTGTGTTTTATTTTAATTAAGTATTTTATATATTTTAGGGACATTATGGTCATTTTACAATGAACGAGAGATCAAATGGAAAAACGGACATCACTTTTGAACTCAGGATGGTCGAAAACCTTAGGAGGAGCATAAAATGAAAAATGACAATGTTCACATGTACGGTACTATTCACATGTACGGTACTGTCTACGTTACTGTTTGTGACACTGTTCACATAGACAGATCGATGATGTGGCATTGACTGATGAGGTGTCACGATCCTGTTGGACTAAAATTTTTATACACTGTTGATTGGTGACGTGGCAGCATGTTAGTGGACCAAAAATTACGCGTACAATACATGCATATACATAGAATCATTTTCAACCAAACCGTGTTACTGTTCAAGCCGGGTCAAACTGTGTCACTGTTCAAACCGTGTGGTCAAACCCCATACTGTTGACTGATGACGTGGTACAATCCTGAACGACCAAACTGTTTTTAATCCGATGGCCATAATTTACTCAATGTATCTATAAAAAGGGGGCCTTCCCCCTTAATTTGGCATCTCTGAATCTATTTTTGGACTCCATTTTCTGTAATTCATTCTTCATCTTATATTTTCTACGTGTTTTAATAAATTCTCATTTTGCCCCTAGTTCAATTATGAGTAGCTAATTTTCTTTCAAGCTTGGGTTGAAGGTGAAGTCTCAACATATGTCATGGGTTTTATCTGATAAATTTACTTTCTTTTCTCCTCTAGTTTTTTGGATGTTTTGACTTCTCGTTGATAAATAATAATAATCTTGTCTAGATACCGCCCTGATTTTACCGGCTCCCTAGTACAAGGTTATTATTATTTGGCACGATAAGCCCTTAGCACTATATTGATTAAAGTGTGGTTCATGGGCTGTGGATTTACCCCTCATGATTTAATTGATATTAATAAGGAATATTTAGCCCATGGTGCATGTTGATACGGATCCAGATACCCAAGTACGTCATTTTAATAGATTTCTCTTCAATTTATTCTCGCCATTTCAATTCCAATTTTAGGATAATCTAAGTCACTTTCACCATAAATCGAAACATCCATTTAGAAAAATTAATTCTATACACAATTAGAATCAACCTTCTCATGTGATCGACACTCGTCACCATTAATCTATTCTACAATAGATTCATGCACTTGCGAGTTCAATAAAATTTGCACAACACTCACCTTGTAGGGTGGAGAGACTAAAGATCATAATGACATACCATAAGTAGATTAACAACTGGTCATTGTTAATATGCGATAGCAGAGGATGCAGATTAATTCTGCCCAGTGCTGCAGCACTTACCGTAACAACTGATGTTAACATGATGAAAAGTGGTCAACCCATAAGGAGAGTTTGATCATTCAACTACCATAATCTCAATTGAATCATAGACACATTTAATCTAGTTTATTTCATTATGGTATTGTTTTACTTTATTCTCTCACAATCATCAATTACAATAGAACTCAATTTACGATTGTTAGCTTCAACCTTAAGTTGATTTGCATTATTGTGATTGCTATAGCATTTTGAGTAACATCAATACCTGTGGAGACGATCTTGAATATTCATCACTTTATTACTTCTTGTGTATACTTGCACATTGGCATTGGTAGCAATTGATTATAAAAATAACCAACAAGTTTTTGGCGCCATTGCCAGGGATTGATTGTTTATTTTTGAAGTGTAAAGTAAATCTTGATAGCACCAAATTTGATTTAATTCAATTTATTTATTGGCAGATTAGTACATGCATGCAGAAAGACAGATCTGTGGTATTTCAATTCGATCCTGAGATTGAAAGGACTGTCAGGAGACTGCGAGGAGAACAAAAGAATTCAAAAATTGTTTCAGGCATGAATAACTTGTAGGATGTGAGAAATTTGAACCCTCACGGGCCCTTACAACCAGTCAACATTCAAGGAGAGTAGAACGAACATGTTAACGAGAGACAACCAGGCAATAACAACATTATTTATATGGCTGATGATAGAGACAGAGCTATTAGAGATTATGTCGTGTTAACTCCTCAAGTTGTACACCCTGGGATAATCAGACCTAAAGTAGAAGCAGCAAACTTTGAATTGAAACCAGTGATGTTTCAAATGTTGTAAACAGTTGGTCAATTCAATGGATTGCCAAATGAGGATCCTCATCTACATCTTAAGTTGTTCTTGGAAGTGAGTGATGCTTTCAAGATTGCTAGAGCAACACAAGATGCCTTAAGGCTGAGGCTTTTTCCTTATTCCTTAAGAGATCGAGCAAGAACATGGTTAAATTGTTACCATCTGATTCCATCACTACATGGAATGAGTTGGCTGATAAATTCCTAATGAAATATTTCCCACCGATAAAAAATACAAAGTTGCGGAATGAGATTTCTTCCTTCCATCAACTTAAAGATGAGAGTTTGTATGAGGCTTTGGAAAGATTCAAAGAACTGCTCAGAAGGTGTCCTCATCATAACATTCCTTGTTGCATTCAATTGGAAACTTTCTACAATGGGTTGAATCCGAGTACAAGGTTAATGGTGGATGCTTCTGCAAATGGAGCCCTGTTATCCAAATCTTACACTGAAGCTTATGAAATTCTAATGAGAATTGCCAATAATAATTATCAGTGGCCATTAACCAGGCAACCAACAGCAAGAGGATCAGCAGGGGTACATAACATAGATGCAATTACAGCCTTATCAGCACAAGGAACCTCATTGACTAACATGGTAAAGGCCATGACATTTGCTCCAGCAACAGTAAAGCAAGTTGCTGAACTTTCTTGTGTATATTGTGGTGAAGAACATGACTTTGATAATTGTCCTGGAAATCCAACTTCAGTAAACTATGTGGGTAATTTCAATTGACAACCTCAGAACAACCCATAGTCAAATACTTACAACCCTGGCTGGAAATAACGCCCAAATTTTTCTTGGAGCAGTCAGAAACGAAATGCTCCAGCATTAAATGGACAAAATAGGAACACTCAACCATCTGGTTTTCATCAGTAGAGTCAGGGGCAAAAACATATCAGTCAGGATCCAATCACTTCACTGGAAGCACTGATTAAGGAATATATTGCAAAAAATGAAGCAATTGTGTAGAGTCAAGCTGCATCCTTGAGAAACCTGAAAAATCAAATGGGATAACTTGACACGGCAATGAGTAGCAGAACTCAAGGAACCTTACCTAGCAACACAGAAGACCCTAGGAGAGAGAGCAAAGAACACTGTAAAGTAATTAATTTGAGATCTGGAAAGAATATTGATATCCCAGTTGATGTGACCAAAAATGAGATGGAATTCAATTCAACACGAAAACCACCTCAAAATGGAAGCATGTTACAACAACACACCCATCAAGACACAGGTTACATGGGCCAAGCTACAGCAACTTCAGAGGGAATTCAACCAGAACATGCTGAAAAAGAAGTTGCAACACCAGTAACCACGACCTACACCAAACCAAATAAACAGAGTTTGGTACCTCCAAAAGCTACCCAACAGTTTACACATCCACCACCTTTCCCACAGAGGTTCCAGAAGTAAAAACAAGACAAGCAGTTCAGCAAATTTCTGGAAGTGCTGAAGCAGCTACATATAAATATACCTTTTGTGGAAGTTTTGGAGCAAATGCCAAATTATGTGAAATTTCTAAAAGACATTTTAGCACGAAAGAGAAGGCTATGAGAATTTGAAACTGTTGCTTTAACACAAGAGAGCAGCCATATGTTCCAAAGTAAGATTCCTACAAAAGTGAAGGATCTAGGAAGTTTTACAATACTCTGCTCTATAGGAACTAGGTATGCTGGCAGAGCACTTTGTGACTTGGGAGCTAGTATTAATTTGATGCCATTGCCTATATTTAAGCAACTATAAGTAGAGGAATGCAGACCAACAACAATCACTCTGCAATTAGCTGACAGATCTCATGCATATCCTGAAGGAAAAATTGAAGATGTACTGGTGAAGGTGGACAAATTCATCTTCCCAGTAGACTTCATTGTACTAGACCTCGAAGCTGATAAAGACGTACCCATTATACTTGGAAGACCTTTCTAGCAACTGGAAAGACTCTGATTGATGTGCAGAAAGGAAAGCTCACAATGAGAGTGAATGGTCAGCAAGTCACATTTAATGTACTAGAGGCTATAAGGAGCCCTAATGAAGTAGAAGATTGCAATTTCCTAAGTGTCATGGATTTTATTGTAGCATACAGAATGGACAGATGCTGCAGGAATGAAATCAACAAAGTCACCACCTTTGAGGATGTAGAAGAGCAAGATGTTGCGCCAAATCAAATAGATTGGATGGAAGAAAACCAATCTAATAGGCACAACATGTTTATTGAGCATCTGAATCTTTCAGACAGGGAAGTAAAAATAATTTTACCATCTATTGAATCACTTCCTAGTCTTGAATTAAAATTGTTACCTTCACATTTGAAATATGTTTATCTTGGTCAAAACAACATACTTCCTGTAATCATTTCTTCTACTCTGGATGTAGGTCAAGAACAGAGTCTAGTATATTTGCTTGGAAAATACAGAAGAGCAATTGGATAGACCATGGCAGACATCAAAGGGATAAGCCCATCAATACGCATGCATAAAATCCTGTTAGAAGATTGCTACAGCAGTTCAGTGGAGCACTAGAGAAGGTTGAACCCTATTATGAAAGAAGTGGTGAAGAAGAAAATCATCAAGTGGTTAGATGCTAGAATCATATACTCAATATCATACAGTTCGTGGGTGAGCTCAGTTCAATGTGTTCCAAAGAAGGAAGTGATAATAGTAATAGCTAATGAGAGGAATGAATTTATTCCTACAAGGACAATGACTGGATGGAGAATATGCATGTATTACAGGAAGCTCAACAAAGCCACAAGGAAAGACAACTTCCCACTTCCATTCATAGATTAGATGTTGGACAGACTTGCTGGAAAATAATATTATTGTTTCTTAGATGGGTATTCAGGCTACAACCAAATTGCTATAGCTCCAGAGGATCAGGAGAAGACTACATTTACTTGTCCTTATGGAACATTTGCCTTCAGAAGAATGCCCTTTGGATTGTGTAATGCTCTAGCAACTTTTCAAAGATGCATGATGTCTTTTTCTGATATGGTAGAGCAGACTTTAGAAGTTTTCACGGATGACTTCTCAGTTTTTGGAAAGACATACAATGATTGTTTACACAACTTGAAAGAAATTCTTAAAAGATGTGAAATGACTAACTTAGTACTCAATTGGGAAAAGTGCCATTTCATGATGCAAGAAGGAATAGTGTTGGGTCATAAGGTATTCAAGAATGACATTGAAGTAGACAAAGCCAAGATAGAGGTAATCGATAAATTGCCGCCTCCAACTTCAATAAAGGGTATTATGAGTTTTTTGGGTCATGCTGGATTTTTCAAAAGATTCATTAAGGATTTTTCCAATGTAGCTAAACCATTATGCTTATTGTTGGAACATAACAAGCCTTTTCACTTTGACAAAGATTGCCTTCAAGCATTTGAAGAATTAAAGAAAGCTTTGATCACTGCTCCAGTAGTTATATCTCCAGGCTGGACTTTACCATTAAGGATTTTTCCAAGGTAGCTAAACTATTATGCTCATTGCTGGAACATGACAAGCCCTTTCACTTTGACAAAGATTGCCTTCAAGCATTTGAAGAATTAAAGAAAAATCTGATCACTGCTCCAGTAGATATATCTCCAGACTGGACTTTACCATTTGAACTGATGTGTGATGCTAGTGATCATTCTATGGGAGCAGTATTAGGGCAAAGAAATGATAAGGTTTTTCACTCTAAATACTATGCAAGCAAAACTCGTACTCAAACTCAAATCAATTACACCACTACAAAGAAAGAGTTGCTAGGAGTAGTATTTACTTTTGATAAATTCAGAGCTTACTTGGTGGGTATTAAAGTGACTATATGCACAGACCATGCAGCCATCAAATACTTAATTTTAAATAAGGATGCCAAACCAAGATTAATAAGATGGATCTTATTGCTTCAAGAATTTGATCTGAAAATTAAAGATAGAAAGGGGACTGAGAATCAAGTAGCAGACCACCTGTCACGGTAGGAAGCAGACACTAGTACATTGACAAGGAGGGACATCAATGAAACTTTTCCTGATGAACAGCTGTTGGTAGTACAGCAAGCACAAATGTTGCAGCAGTCAGGATCTCCATGGTATGCAGATTTTGCGAACTACTTAATAAGTGGGATGCTACCACATGAGCTGAAGTTTCAGGAGAAAAAGAAATTTCTTCATGATGTTAGAAGCTAACAGTGGGATAATCCACATTTATATAAGTTATGCTCAGATCAGGTAATACGAAGATGTGCTTCAGAAGGAGAAATCCCCTACATATTGGAGTCATGCCATGCTGCAGCATATAGAGGACATTTTGGTGGTCACAGAACAGCTGCTAAAGTTCTGCAATTAGGTTATTACTGGCCTACTATTTTTAAAGATGCTTATGAATTTGTTAAATATTGTGACAGGTGTCAAAGGACAGGGAACATAACTAAAAGACATGAAATACCATTGACTAACATTCCAGAAGTGGAAGTTTTTTATGTCTAGGGAATAGATTTTATGGGACCTTTCACACCATCCTTTGGGAACTTTTATATCCTTGTAGCTGTGGATTATGTCTCCAAGTGGGTAGAAGCTGCAGCATTACCTACCAATGATGCTAAAACAGTGGTGGCTTTTCTTCAGAAAAATATTTTCTCTAGGTTTGGCACTTCTAGAGCAATTATAAGTGATAAGGGTACTCATTTTTGCAATAAAGTCTTTGCTGCAGTTATGGTGAAATATGGATTCAGACACAAGGTAGCAACAACATATCACCCACAATCCAATGGTCAGGCTGAAGTGTCCAATAGAGAAATTAAAAAGATCTTAGAAAAAGTGGTGAACCCAATGAGGAAGGATTGGTCTTTGTAGTTACATGACTCTCTATGGGCCTACAGAACAGCATACAAAACTCCACTCGGCATGTCTCCTTACCGAATTGTTTATGGAAAGGCTTGTAATTTGCCACTAGCACTAGAGTATAAAGCACATTGGGCACTGAAGAAATTAAATTGAGATATTCATGCTGCAGCAGAGCAAAGGAAGCTTCAACTTTGTGAGCTTGATGAATTACGGTTATTTTATATGAAAATGCAAGAATCTATAAAGAGAGGACAAAACATTGGCACTACAAGCATATTTAACACAGGCAAATCAACCCTGGTCAATTAGTGTTGCTCCACAATACAAGACTAAGATTATTTTAGGGAAAGCTAAAATAACGTTGGTCTGGCCCTTTCAACCTGTTAAAATTTTATCCTCATGGAGTTGTTGATCTTCTAGATGAACAAACAGGTCAAGAAGTCAAAGTTAATGGACACAGGGTTAAGTATTACATACATCCAGTGGCAGATTGTTCAAAGGAGGTGTTACTCCTTAAAGAACCCAGTTATTGAGCAATGAAAGAAGGTCAGGCTGAAAGACCTTAAATCAAGTGCTCGATGGGAGGTAACCCATTGTGGAGACAGCCACCTCAAACCAAGTTTGATCTCCTTTGGTTTTGTTGACAACTCTCCCTCTTTTCCATTTTATTTAATTTTGTTCTTCCATTCTAGCTATTTAGTTTTATCCTTTCACATTATTGCATTCTTTACTTTTGCTATCATTTGATTTCTTTATTTTTAATTAATTTTAGAATTAATTTTAGTTTGTGGGAAATTGAATTCCATATTGACAAGTGAGGTTGCATGGTGGCAGAGTGCAGAGGCGAGCCACGTGTCAGAAGGTATTGGAGTAGAGTATGTAACCGTTGCTGGAGTAAGCAAATGGGTGCTGCAACAACCAATTTTACCGTTACAGTAAATTAAAAATTAGAGCTTCTCACTTACTGTTGGAGATAACTTATGACAGATGGATGCATATCTTTGGATAGTAATTGTGAAAAAATCTCTGAAATTAATGCGTTAATTTCGTTGGCCTATGTTTTAGGGATCTGCACATTAAATTCAAAATATTTTCTTCCATCATTTATCTCTATTTACTGTATTTATCTTCAATTAAAGTCCACTATAAAACTGAGTCACTGTGCGTAGTGCTCCACGGCATTAATTCCCATCTCCTTCGTAAGTACAACTCTCATAATTTTTAACCTCTTCTTCTCACTTTACTCTCAGGGACATTAGCCTCAGTTTGTTACTGCTACAGCAATGCCGAGGTATAAGAAAACAGCCAGCTACCTCAAAGATCTGTCACACTTCCAGAGTTAAGATGCCGAAGAAAAATATAAAGAATTCATAGAGCCGCGGAAGATTTTGGAAGAAAAAGGGTTTCAATTTCCAGAATGACTCACCGAAATTGTGCAAAGAATACACAATGCTGCCATAAAGTGTGGATGGTTGGACTTTTGCAACCATCTTCGAGATCATGTGCTACCAGTAGTCAAGGAATTTTATGCCAATTTGGTAAGCCCTGATCAGCACAATATTTGGGTAAGAAACACACTGGTTCCATTATACTCATGCGTCATAAATGCTTTCTATAATTTATCTGCCGAAATTAATTGTGAGTATGCCAAATTGCTTGATAAATTGACCCCAAAAAAACGGAACACCATCTTCACAACTCTTACAATCGAAGGGGCATCATAGGCTAACGATGAAGGGCATGTGGTTAATAGGATAGTTTTGAAAGTTATTGCTAAGGTGTGGGTGAAATTTATAAAATCTAGGCTTATGCCAACCACTCACACTACTATGGTTTCACAAGAAAGGTTGGTCTTGTTATATGTCATTGTTCGAGGGCTTCCCATAGATGTGGGTAGCATCATCGAAAAAGAAATCAAGGATTGTGCAGTTAAGAATCACAAAACTGCTGCCTTGCTATTTTCTTCACTCATCACCAGCATCTGTGTAGTATCTGATGTTCGTCTTGACGCAAGAGATGACCATATCAAGAATGATGGTGCCTTTACGGCACGTACCATTGAGAGAGTTGCTGGCGAGAGTGCTGCTGGTGAGAGTGTTTGAACAACAACTGAACCAGCTATTGTAACAGGAGCACGACGAGCAATTAGTTTAGAACAAAAAATCCAGGCGCTCAACACTAGTATAACTCAATGTATTGAAGCTCGGCAGAAGGAAAACAATCGGTTTTGGAGTTATCTACAGCACCTGGACAACCAACTACACCAATTTTCTCTGTACATGAAACGCACTCATTGGAACCTCCCTGATTCATTGCTCCAGCAGTACAATTTTGACACCAACACCACCAGTGCTCCAGCAGAAGCCAGTGAAGAAGCCACTACCACAGATGAACCAGAAGAAGAAGCTGCAGCCGAACCACAAGCAAAAGTAGAATCAGAAGATGTTAAACCATCTGATCAACCTGAGGGAGAAGGTGACAAGTCTGCGACTGATAACTCACCCATAGAGGCATAAGACAACTCTAAGAAAGAACGTGAGGAACCTTCTATCCCAACTCATTCCAAAATCAGAAAAATGCACATTATTCAAGAAGAGGAAGAGGAAGACCTTGAAGAGGACCTTACATTCTAGTCCTTGCGGGCAAAGGCAAGGGCAAAGACAAGGCAAAAATAGCAACACCTCCAATCTCTAAAGATGAAATAGACCAAGTCGATGCAGAGCTGGCTGCTGCAGCAACCAGAGTTACGTCTACACCTGCAGAAGCCAAACAGCTACTTGATATCATTGCTGCCATCACAACTGAGGGCCACGCAGCTGATGCGTCAACTCCAATTCCTCACAGCAAACTCCCAACCAATATGGTAGTACCAGTCCGCGCAACAAGTTTAAAGGCACTATTACAGCAGTCTCGCCACAACCAAAACGGACCAGATCGGTGTCCACGCAACATACCCCAGCCGCAACTCCTCTCGCCAGCCCAGTGAGGAAAAAGACCAATACATTGCCAGCTACTTCACCACAAGTTTTCCCAAAGGATAAGTTGCACAGTGCATCCAAGAAGCGTTGATATCATCCCGCCATGTGCAGCAGTCCCAACCAGAGGGAAGTATTCTTTCCTTGCTAGTTAATTTCTTTCATCTTACAAAAAAAAATTCTTTCAGTATGTTTTTCGATTTGTGTGGTATTTTCTAATGTCTTCCATGTCCTTGTCAACTTGTGTGCCTTTGTTATGTATGCTTGTGAGGACACAAGAACTCTCAAGTTTAGGGGGGTTGTGTTTTCGAGTGCATGCATGTGTTTATGTTTGTGTTCTATGTTGTATGAAGCTCTGTTATCTAATATTTGTGTATGGATTTAAAAACCTAATGAAGATAAATTGAGTGTTATTTAGTATTTATGAGAATACCAAGTAGAGACAGTTATGGATGGAAGTGAATTCTGTCCCGACACTTAAACTTTGGTTGAATTGTATGATACTGCTAGAGCAGAGCCAGAAGAATAGAAAAGATCTTAAGTTTGGGGGGAGAAGCAAGTTTGATCGACTGTGATATCTATGAAATAAACTCTGTTCTAATGGCTCAAGTTGCTGAGTAACCAGATCTGAGTATGTACCCCATATGTAGAATTGTGTTCTTATGAGCAATGTTGTAGCATGTTAAAAAAAAAATCCTCTGTCTAAGGCATTAAGTAGCCAAGTCTGTTCATGAGCCCCATGTTCAGCCTTGAGTAAAAGATACCTCTAGATACTATTATAGTACAAATCTTGTTGCAGCAACTTTGATCTGGGCATGGTTTGAGTAATTGGGTGTCATCATTACAATTGATTGACATTCACATGAAAGATAAATGTTGCAGTGAGGAGGTTGAATACTCTCCAGTTTTTCAATCTTAAAATCATCACAGTTTGAGTATGTGAAATTTATGCTACCCCATATATGAATGAAATTTTGTCATTACTGAAATTCATGCAGTCTCTTGGTGATGTTATAGCATCTCTAGAATTCAATCAAAGTAGCACACACACATTATGGGCAGAAAGAAGCTTAAGTGTATAACCGATTTACTATGGTCATTTTGCATGATTGAGATTGTGATCTAAAGGTGGAAGAATCCTTGCAAATTTGATAAAAGAGCTAAAGTAGTGTTGCATGATTGATTGCATGAAGTGTTAGTATGTTGTCATTACTTGAGGACAACTAAGGGTTTAAGTTTGGAGGTGTGCTAACTTTATGAAATGAGAGTTATTACATCAATTCTAGACTTAAATCAACATTACTTAGAGAACAAATAAGGTGTTTTTATTACATTGTGGTTATATTTTGCATAAACATTCATTTTAGTTGAGTCTTAATAAGTTTTGCTTGAATCAAAGTCATTTGTGCTAAAAACAGGTGCATAATTGTAGGTTTTCATAGAGTCTTAATTCATGAGGGATGGTGAGACATTAGATGATCATTAGAGAGGAAAGAAGATGGCTGCAAAAGAAGTAAAGCACAATCGGGAATAGGGTAGAGTTGTAGCGGATGTTAGAGCAACCAGTGTTGTAGCAATCTCGGAGCAATGCGGGAGAAAACTCAGGTGCAGGCCAGCGGCAGAATCGTGATCTGTATGTTTCCTATTTTAACTCATGCAAGCCCACAAACTTTTATGTTACCCTAATTTGCAATATAAAAGGGAGGCGTGCATGACATAGAAAGGCGGTAAGGGAATTACCATTAGAATAATTAGAGAGGAAAGAGGAGAAGATCATAATTGAAGATTGTTGTTTCGGCAACATTGAGGAATCTGGCAGACTTATTGGATTTGTCCTTCACCATGCTCAACTTATATTTATCTTCTTCCTTTGATTGTTCTAATGTATCCCGTGAACAACATATTTATGTTTGCTTTTCTTATTCAGAATATGAACTAGATTTACTTGTAGTTGAGTGACAAACAATCCAATGGGTTCTTGACTGTTCTTATGTGTTGTTATGTCATTGCTATAGCATTTTACTCTAGTAGCTATTATTAATATAACTGTTATTTCGGTTGATCACCCATTTAATAGTTCAAGTTAAGATAGAGCCGCAAAAGGGCATGTCTTAGCGGATATTATTAGAGTATTACTTGGTCTTAATTTAAGTTTCCTAGATTAAGTTATCTTGAATCCCATAAGGGCTATACTTGAAGTTAAGATTTGTGACACACTAGACATAGGTGCTCACCTTGTAGGGTGGAGAGACTAAAGATCATAATGTCATACCATAAGTAGATTAGCAACTGGAAATTGTTAATAAATTTAAGGGTATAAGACTTTCAATATGCGATAGCTGAGGATGCAGATTAATTCTGCCCAATGCTGCAGCACTTGCCGTAACAACTAGTGTTAACGTGATGAAAAGCAGTCAGCCCATAAGGAAAGTTTGATCATTTAACTACCATAATCTCAATTGAATCGTAGACACATTTAATCTAGTTTATTTCATTACGATATTATTTTACTTTATTCTCTCACAATCATCAATTACAATAGAACTCAATTTACAATTGTTAGCTTCGGCCTTACATTGATTTGCACTATTGTGATTGCTATAGCATTTTGAGTAACATTAATCCATATAGAGACGATCTTGAATATTCATCACTTTATTACTTGTTGTGTATAGTTGCACTTTGGCATTGGTAGCAATTGATTATAAAAATAACCAACACATGCCCTACTGTTCAATCCAATAATTTTGAAATCAAGCCAGCCATGATCCAGATGATTCAGACGTCAGTACAATTTGCTAAGATGCCAAATGATGATCTAAATGCTCATATTGCAAATTTCTTATAACTTTGTGACACATTTAAGCAAAATGGTGTTTCAAATAATGCTATCATGCTAAGGCTTTTCTCGTTCTCACTAAGGGATAAAGCAAAAGAGTGGTTGAACTCACTCCCTGCTGGAACAATCACTACATGGGATGGTTTAGCACAGAAGTTTTTAGCAAAGTACTTTTCTCCAGCAAAAACAGCCAAGTTGAGGAATGACATCACAGCTTTTGCTCAGTTCGAGATGGAATCATTATATGAAGTGTGGGAGAGATACAAAGACCTACTAAGAAAATGCCCACATCATGGTCTATCAGTTTGGCTTCAGGTACATACATTTTACAACGGTTTAGGATCCAATACCAAAACAATGATTGATGCTGCAGTGGGAGGAACATTAATGGGAAAAACACTAGAAGCTACTTACTAATTATTAGAGGCGATGGCCTCCAACAATTACCAGTAGTCTTCAGAGCGACCAATATCAAAGAGGGCTACAGGAGTCCATAATGTTGATGTGGTCATTGGTTTATACACATAGATAACTGCTATTCATAACAAGTTGGACAATATGAATATTCAAACTCAACCACAAGTGCGTGAATTATGTGGAGGGAATCATACTAGCGTCAATTGCCAAGTTGGAAGTCCTTTTGCACCATCATCTACTGAACAAGCTCATTATGTGTCAAACTTCCAGAGGCAACAAAATAACCTATATTCCAGTACCTACAATCCAAGCTAGAGAAACCATCCAAATCTATCATGGAACAACACTCAGAATGCATTGGCACCACCTCCACGGTGCCAACCACAGGAAAAGAAGTCAAATTTAGAAGATGCTCTTACCCAGCTTACAACAAATATGTCTCAATTCATGACTAAAACAGAGACAACTTTTCAAAATCAAGCTACATCTAGAGGTGGCAAAAATACCCGCCCGGTCCGGACCCAGACTGTACCCGGGCATTGTGGGCCGGGTAATCTATGAAGCCAGGTCAATCTTGGGTATCACTTGATAAACCCGAAACCCGGATTTTTTTTAAAAAATATTATAAAATATATATTATTTTAAATATTTATAGTTATTTGACTCATTTATTATACATATATAAAGTTTTAAACACTTAAAGTTTATATTTTTCATGTCAAATTTTATTAAAATAAATTTAAAACTTATAAGATTACCAAAAATAAAAAATATATACACATATAATATTAAAAAAATATAAATTCGGGTACCCGGATTAAAACCTCCGGGTAGGGTCCGGTCATTGCAATACTCGGACCCGGCCCGAGGTTTTTACATCTCTAGCTGCATCAATTCGGAACCTCGAGGTACAAGTGGGTCAAATTGCAAACTTGTTGTTCAGTAGACAACATGGCTCTCTGCCAAGCAACACCGAGACAAATTCAACGGAGCAAGTTAATGCATATATACTTTGGAGTGGTAAACAACTTGATAAGCCGCGAAAAGAAGCAAAGAAAGTTGATGAAGAACAAGCTGAAGACACCACCAAGGTTTCAAAGGCAGCAAGTTCAGATATACCACTACCTAAACCAGCAGCACCAGTCAAGGCCTATGTTCCTCCAACCCCTTTTCCTCAGCGTCTTCGAAAAAATAACATAGATAAGCAATTTTTAAAATTTCTTGATGTGTTTAAGAAATTACATATTAACATTCCTTTTGCAAATGCTTTGGAACAAATGCCGCTTTATGCCAAATTTATTAAAGAAATGTTGTCCAACAAGAGGAAACTTAAGGAGCATGAAATTGTAATGCTGACTGAGGATTGCACCGCCATCTTACAAAATAAATTGCCACCAAAGCTGAAAGATCTAGGGATTTTTAATATTCCATGCACTATTGGAAATTGTTATTTTGATAAAGTTTTGTGTGATTTAGGTGCAAGCATTAATTTGATGCCTTTTTCAGTTTTTAAGAAATTAGGTTTGGGTTAAGCTAAGGCAACAACTGTTACCTTCCAATTGGCAGATAGATCTATAAAGTATCGAAGGGGCATAGTTGAGGACGTGCTTGTGAAGGTTGACAAGTTTATATTCCCTGTAGATTTTATTGTCTTGGATATGGCTGAAGATATAGAGTTTTCTCTTATTCTAGGCCAACCATTCTTAGCTACAGGAAGAGCTTTGATTGATATTTAGGAAGGGAATTTGATTTTAAGAGTTCAAAATGAGCAAGCTTTTTTTTATGTGTACACACCTATCAAGTATCCTACTAAACTCAAAGAATGTTTCCAAGAAGACACCATGGATATAAAAATGGCCAAACCATTTAAGGATGAGCATCTATCTAACCCTCCTAACATTTATACAATACATAAGTAGTATATTAATGAAGATGCATCACCTCATTTTCGTGGGAAGAGACCTAATTGCAAGAAACTTGGGCAAGGTCCATCCAGATCATCTCCATCCATCCACGAGCCTCCTTGAACCATCTCTTCGAAGACGGTCAAGCCAATGACTATAAATAAAGCGCTTCTTGAGAGGCAACCCAAGCTTTCTAAACTTTATTATTGTCATTTTTTTAATATTTCCTTTTTTTGTTTTTTGTTTTCTTGTACTTATTTTTTGTTTTTAGGATTTTGCACAAGTTTGGGGGTCGATGAACGTTGACTTTTCACATGCCTTTCAACGACTCAACTGCAAGGTTACATGTTCAAGTGCAAAATCGGGAGAGTTTCTCTTTTCCTTTTCTTTTTCTTTACATTGAGGACAAAGTTTAAGTTTGGGGGTGGGAATATTTGCTTTCATTTATTATTAAAAATAAAAGAGATTTTAATGCCTATAATGAGTTTATGGTTGAAAATGAATATGGTTCTGAGAAAGGGATGAATATTGTCTTAGTTTATACTTGATTCTTGTGTTAGTTTCATCTTGATTGTGATTCTTTAAATAACTTGCGCACTTATATCGATTCTTTTAGAATTTTCACTTGAGATTTGAGATTGATACAGCCTGAGTTGAGAATTTTAGATTGAGTAAATAACAGTTTGCCTTGATTCTACATTACTTAAGTTTACCCAGGCACCATAGTCAGAAATAGGTACCTATAACCCTTAAGAGTGAAGTTATCCTTGAGTAATTTGGGCCCATGTACCACCAGTATGTAGAGGCTAATCTACCATAAGAAGAAGGCTACCTTAAAGGGTAGAGTGAAAGCCCCTGACTATGGACAAAAAGAATAAAAAAACACGTGCTTCAAGAAAAATAAAAATAAAATGCAAATTTATGCCTGTGAAAAACAAATCAAGATAATGAGGTTAGTTTGGTCTACTCTATTTATTATTCGATACAAGGGCTGTTGATATTGAAGATTTTGAGAATGAGTTTTGATTGAATTGATTCACACACAACACAAGGATCCAGTATGAGATGAGGCTGACCATTGAATTAAAGTTAGAACTTTGTCAAATTTTTTAATTTTCTTTGAGCTATATATTTTATGCAATCTTTGAGGCATTTTTTATGATGTTTGTGGGTAACATCGCTGGAAACCCTCACGAGACTATAACTCGTCCACTAGGGCCGCTTAGGGGTTTAAAGGCTTGTTGCATACGCTAAATGCAATCGCGATCAGCTGCGAAAGTGGTTTAGTTAGAATTTTCTTTTCGTAGTTTTTATTTTAGTTTTTACTCGAGGACTAGCAAAATGTTAAGTTTGGGGGTATTTGATGTGCTAGTAATTTATATATTATTTATATATTTTCTTTAAATTAATTTTAGGTTAAATTATATTTTATTATGTTAATTTTAGCTTAATTTTTATATTTTATTATTTTAGGTGCATTTTGAGAATAAAGAGGAATTAAATCAGAATATTCAAGTAAAGAGAGCTTAAAGAAGAAATTAATTGGACATTTAAGGAAAGTAATGGGAGTTAAAATGAAAAAAAAAATCGAAGCAGTCAAGACCTAATTAAAGTTCACGTGAAGATGAGAAGACTTAACATTGGAAATAAGTTAATTAATAAGGCAAATCATATGAAGAACGAATTAAAAGAATTTAAGGAAAGCATGCTTGTGATGGGCTTTGGCCAAATCTTTATTAGCTTATTAATTGAACAAGTCACGTCCATGCATGAAAGAATAAGGCGGCTTGGCTTTTGTTTTTAATTCTTTCCATATAACGATTTAAAGGACACAATTGAAGCAATATAAAAGGGCCAAGCGGAAGCAACAGAGGACGGAATTAAGAGAGGAGGGCAGCCGCACGAAATTAGAGCCAAGAAGGAAAAAAAAAAAAAAGAATAGAACAACAGCCGCAAGTCTTAAGCCAAAACCGAGAGCAGCAGGAGCAATTTGGAGGAGGAAGAAGACGCTAAGCTTAATTCTTGAGTTTTTCTTTACCTTGTCTCTATTATCTTATTTGAATGTTCCTAATTAAATTTATGGATTCTCTTTATATTCCCATGAACTAATTTATTTTGCTAGACTATGAAGATTTAATTCCATAAATTTATGTTATTTTTAATTTATTATTCCATGGTTGAGTGTTCATTATTGTGCTTAATGCTTTTAAATATCTGGTCAATATTTGAATGATTTGAGGATACATAATGAGACCGAGAGGAGATTTACGTATTTTTACTTTGTGGAATAGATGCCATGAATTGAACGAAAGACAAAGATGTGCCAACGTAATTCGTACAGTTTTATCTAAGAATTTTCATAGAACTTAATGAATTGCATATTTAAATCCACATAGAGATATAGTGGGTTAATATATGAAGGTATTTTTGATATTACTCGAGAGAAGGTATTGAATAGACAAGAGAAATTCACTGTCAACATGGGTAATAAACTTTAATAGTATAGATTGAGGATTAAATAAAAAATATATACACATATAATATTAAAAAAATATAAATTCGGGTACCCGGATTAAAACATCCGGGTAGGGTCCGGTCATTGCAATACTCGGACCCGGCCCGAGGTTTTTACATCTCTAGCTGCATCAATTCGGAACCTCGAGGTACAAGTGGGTCAAATTGCAAACTTGTTGTTCAGTAGACAACATGGCTCTCTGCCAAGCAACACCGAGACAAATTCAACGGAGCAAGTTAATGCATATATACTTTGGAGTGGTAAACAACTTGATAAGCCGCGAAAAGAAGCAAAGAAAGTTGATGAAGAACAAGCTGAAGACACCACCAAGGTTTCAAAGGCAGCAAGTTCAGATATACCACTACCTAAACCAGCAGCACCAGTCAAGGCCTATGTTCCTCCAACCCCTTTTCCTCAGCGTCTTCGAAAAAATAACATAGATAAGCAATTTTTAAAATTTCTTGATGTGTTTAAGAAATTACATATTAACATTCCTTTTGCAAATGCTTTGGAACAAATGCCGCTTTATGCCAAATTTATTAAAGAAATGTTGTCCAACAAGAGGAAACTTAAGGAGCATGAAATTGTAATGCTGACTGAGGATTGCACCGCCATCTTACAAAATAAATTGCCACCAAAGCTGAAAGATCTAGGGATTTTTAATATTCCATGCACTATTGGAAATTGTTATTTTGATAAAGTTTTGTGTGATTTAGGTGCAAGCATTAATTTGATGCCTTTTTCAGTTTTTAAGAAATTAGGTTTGGGTTAAGCTAAGGCAACAACTGTTACCTTCCAATTGGCAGATAGATCTATAAAGTATCGAAGGGGCATAGTTGAGGACGTGCTTGTGAAGGTTGACAAGTTTATATTCCCTGTAGATTTTATTGTCTTGGATATGGCTGAAGATATAGAGTTTTCTCTTATTCTAGGCCAACCATTCTTAGCTACAGGAAGAGCTTTGATTGATATTTAGGAAGGGAATTTGATTTTAAGAGTTCAAAATGAGCAAGCTTTTTTTTATGTGTACACACCTATCAAGTATCCTACTAAACTCAAAGAATGTTTCCAAGAAGACACCATGGATATAAAAATGGCCAAACCATTTAAGGATGAGCATCTATCTAACCCTCCTAACATTTATACAATACATAAGTAGTATATTAATGAAGATGCATCACCTCATTTTCGTGGGAAGAGACCTAATTGCAAGAAACTTGGGCAAGGTCCATCCAGATCATCTCCATCCATCCACGAGCCTCCTTGAACCATCTCTTCGAAGACGGTCAAGCCAATGACTATAAATAAAGCGCTTCTTGAGAGGCAACCCAAGCTTTCTAAACTTTATTATTGTCATTTTTTTAATATTTCCTTTTTTTGTTTTTTGTTTTCTTGTACTTATTTTTTGTTTTTAGGATTTTGCACAAGTTTGGGGGTCGATGAACGTTGACTTTTCACATGCCTTTCAACGACTCAACTGCAAGGTTACATGTTCAAGTGCAAAATCGGGAGAGTTTCTCTTTTCCTTTTCTTTTTCTTTACATTGAGGACAAAGTTTAAGTTTGGGGGTGGGAATATTTGCTTTCATTTATTATTAAAAATAAAAGAGATTTTAATGCCTATAATGAGTTTATGGTTGAAAATGAATATGGTTCTGAGAAAGGGATGAATATTGTCTTAGTTTATACTTGATTCTTGTGTTAGTTTCATCTTGATTGTGATTCTTTAAATAACTTGCGCACTTATATCGATTCTTTTAGAATTTTCACTTGAGATTTGAGATTGATACAGCCTGAGTTGAGAATTTTAGATTGAGTAAATAACAGTTTGCCTTGATTCTACATTACTTAAGTTTACCCAGGCACCATAGTCAGAAATAGGTACCTATAACCCTTAAGAGTGAAGTTATCCTTGAGTAATTTGGGCCCATGTACCACCAGTATGTAGAGGCTAATCTACCATAAGAAGAAGGCTACCTTAAAGGGTAGAGTGAAAGCCCCTGACTATGGACAAAAAGAATAAAAAAACACGTGCTTCAAGAAAAATAAAAATAAAATGCAAATTTATGCCTGTGAAAAACAAATCAAGATAATGAGGTTAGTTTGGTCTACTCTATTTATTATTCGATACAAGGGCTGTTGATATTGAAGATTTTGAGAATGAGTTTTGATTGAATTGATTCACACACAACACAAGGATCCAGTATGAGATGAGGCTGACCATTGAATTAAAGTTAGAACTTTGTCAAATTTTTTAATTTTCTTTGAGCTATATATTTTATGCAATCTTTGAGGCATTTTTTATGATGTTTGTGGGTAACATCGCTGGAAACCCTCACGAGACTATAACTCGTCCACTAGGGCCGCTTAGGGGTTTAAAGGCTTGTTGCATACGCTAAATGCAATCGCGATCAGCTGCGAAAGTGGTTTAGTTAGAATTTTCTTTTCGTAGTTTTTATTTTAGTTTTTACTCGAGGACTAGCAAAATGTTAAGTTTGGGGGTATTTGATGTGCTAGTAATTTATATATTATTTATATATTTTCTTTAAATTAATTTTAGGTTAAATTATATTTTATTATGTTAATTTTAGCTTAATTTTTATATTTTATTATTTTAGGTGCATTTTGAGAATAAAGAGGAATTAAATCAGAATATTCAAGTAAAGAGAGCTTAAAGAAGAAATTAATTGGACATTTAAGGAAAGTAATGGGAGTTAAAATGAAAAAAAAAATCGAAGCAGTCAAGACCTAATTAAAGTTCACGTGAAGATGAGAAGACTTAACATTGGAAATAAGTTAATTAATAAGGCAAATCATATGAAGAACGAATTAAAAGAATTTAAGGAAAGCATGCTTGTGATGGGCTTTGGCCAAATCTTTATTAGCTTATTAATTGAACAAGTCACGTCCATGCATGAAAGAATAAGGCGGCTTGGCTTTTGTTTTTAATTCTTTCCATATAACGATTTAAAGGACACAATTGAAGCAATATAAAAGGGCCAAGCGGAAGCAACAGAGGACGGAATTAAGAGAGGAGGGCAGCCGCACGAAATTAGAGCCAAGAAGGAAAAAAAAAAAAAAGAATAGAACAACAGCCGCAAGTCTTAAGCCAAAACCGAGAGCAGCAGGAGCAATTTGGAGGAGGAAGAAGACGCTAAGCTTAATTCTTGAGTTTTTCTTTACCTTGTCTCTATTATCTTATTTGAATGTTCCTAATTAAATTTATGGATTCTCTTTATATTCCCATGAACTAATTTATTTTGCTAGACTATGAAGATTTAATTCCATAAATTTATGTTATTTTTAATTTATTATTCCATGGTTGAGTGTTCATTATTGTGCTTAATGCTTTTAAATATCTGGTCAATATTTGAATGATTTGAGGATACATAATGAGACCGAGAGGAGATTTACGTATTTTTACTTTGTGGAATAGATGCCATGAATTGAACGAAAGACAAAGATGTGCCAACGTAATTCGTACAGTTTTATCTAAGAATTTTCATAGAACTTAATGAATCTTTGCATATTTAAATCCACATAGAGATATAGTGGGTTAATATATGAAGGTATTTTTGATATTACTCGAGAGAAGGTATTGAATAGACAAGAGAAATTCACTGTCAACATGGGTAATAAACTTTAATAGTATAGATTGAGGATTAAATTAGATTGGTTATGGTGAAATCGGATGTCCACGTGTTTTAATCTCTTAGTATTTTTTTGTTACTGCATGCATCTTTATTTAATTTTCAGTTATTTTATTTTATTTTATTTTAATCTAAATTTGCTTATTCGATTATTCGAATAAATTAGGGTTAGAATAATTTTGGTAGCTAATAGGATATACAATCTTTATAGGATGATACTCTACTCTTCATTATATTACTTGTGCCGACTAGTACACTTGCTAATTTACGCATCACTTACTAGAATGTGCCTTACCAAAATCAAAACCATAACAGCATACTCAACATGGAAACCAGAATCCTCCACCGTTCAACAATTAAAATTTACACAAAACTAAGGGAGATTCAAAAAGACACAACAATAATAAGTCAAGAATGATCTATCAGATTTGTGGCAAAACTAACCACAGTTCTGCAGTGTGTTAACACAATATGACTATGTGTATGTCGAAAAAGATAAAGAAGCTCCACAAGAAGCCGATGAGGCAATGAATCTTAACGTTGATGTTGATCAACAATTTTTTGCTGATTCGAGGGCAACTGCACATATGACAAACAACGCAGGTAAGCTTAAAAGAGCCATTCTATATAAAGGTTGTCATAAGATCTTTGTTGGCAATGGAAAAAGTTTACCATTATCACATCACACATTGAAAAAACTTTGTTGGAGACTGCACATGGGCATTAATACTTGACAATATTCTTCTTGTTCCTACTTTGACCCAAAAAAAAAATTCTCTCTACTAGTCAACTTACTGATGATTCTGGTGTTAATGTTGAGTTTAATATTTCCTTATTTATTGTCAGGAAGGAGAACAAAGTAAAGGCACGATCGAGGACAAATAGAAGGGAATTTTTTTTTTTTAGGTAAGAGGATGGACAAAATTCAAATTCAGTTTTTAGTCTCTTACCTCTCCCAAGATTTAAATTCGGGTGACTAGTGAAATAAATCTGCTTGAAAACCACTCGGCCATGCCCTTGGGGCAACTATAGGGGAGCTCGTATGCACTAGATGAAGAAAAAAAAGGAGTAACCTTTAATGCAATAAAAATAGATTCTATAGATACGACTTTGTGGGGCAAAATGCTTCGGCATCCAAGTTTGAAGATCATACTTGCCCTAAAGAATAATTCGGAAATAAACCTAACTTATTGGACTGGGAAACCTTCACTTTGTGTTTAATGCCATTTTAGAAAAGAGCTATAATGTACCTTTTAAATCGACTACTAAAATAATGGAGTTTCCACTCTGGGGTCCTGCTATCCACATAAAATTTTCGCAATTATATCATGTTTGTAGATGATTTTAGTAGATTTTGTTGGTTGTTTTCGCTAAAATTAAAAGTTTGATTTTTTTGAGTGGTTCATTAAGTTCCAAAAATAGGTGGAGAACCAGTTAAATAGGAAGATTAAATATTTTACAATGCGATGAAGAGGGAGAATTTTACTCCATGGCGTTTTCTCTGCATTTGGAACATTGTGGAATCATTATCTTGTCATTACACGCCTGACAAAATGGTATAGTTGAACGCAAATACAGACACTTGACAAAAACGGCTCTCACCATTATGTTTCAATGTGTCCATACTAGAAAATTTATAGGTTGAAGCATTTCTAGTTGTCTTCATCTCATAAATTAGATGCCTCTTACAACTCTAAAAATGAAAATCCCTCATCAAAAATTGTTTAATAAATCTCCTAGTTATATTGGAATCAAATTATTTGGCTGTCGATGCTTCCCTTACCTAAGGGACTATAGCAAAAACAGTTTGAGAAAGCCTTGCCTTGTGTATTTATTGGTTATAGTCCTTTAAATAAATGATAGTAGTGCCTAAATATAAAACAAAATCGAGTTTACATATTAACACATGTAATTTCAACGACGATGATTTTTCATATCATGACAAACTTAACACCGATTTCTTTTTTACAGGAACATAATGAAGTGACTAAGTTGATAAGTGGATTTCAAAATTAGTTAAAGCTAAAATTGCTAAAATTCCCAATGCAGCAATTGAAGGTCCACAAGAGCTGGATGCAAATCAAAATACTGTTATGGGTCCTTAAAAGTCACATTTAAATCAAAATATCGTTATTCCTTATGCGCATCCGAATGTCCATAAGAATCCTTTGGAAGCATGGACTTATCCATCAAAATAATGGCGTCATTAATAGGCTTGGCAATTTAGTCCGACCCAATTTTTGGCTCAATTGACCCGACCCTAATTTTTAGGACTTTGGCCCGAATTTTCAAGTTTAGGGTCGGGTTAGTGTTAAGATTTTAAGGCCCGAACAAATTTAGGGTTAGGGTAGGGCTTAATGCCGACCCGACCCGACCCTATTTAAAAAAAAAAAACTACCACAAGTTAACACACACACAACATCACACATTGTATGTTTTTAATTTAATTGCATTGTATTTTTATTTGTACAAGACATGAGTTTTTTTTTTTTATGTTGTGTTGTTGAATTAAATTGTGTATGACTAAAATGGTTGTGAAATTATATTGTGTGTTTTTAATTTAATTGCATTGTATTTTTATTTATATAAGACATGAGTTTTTTATTTTTTATTTTTTATGTTGGGTTCTTGAATTGAATTGTGTATGGGTAAAATAGTTGTGAAATTATATTGTGTGTTTTTAATTTTATTACATTGTGTGTTTTTCATGTTGGATTTTAGAATTGATTTGTGTGTGGAGTTGAAATAGTTGTGGAATTGGTTGAAATAGTTGTGGAAAGTGGATTAGATTGTGTTTGAAATGGTTGAGTAATTACCGAATTGGTTAAAATGGTGGTGGAAAATGAGAATTAAATTGTGGGGTTAATTATTTCGGTAGGGTCGGGTTGGGCCTGACCCGATGTTGGCCCGATTCGGGCCGGGCTCGGCCCGACCCTAACTAAATAGTATTCGAACTTTTTTAATGTCGGACTTTACATTTCTTTTAATTGGGTCGGGTAGAGCTTGGCCAAGCCCGAACCCGACCCGACATTTTACCATCCTTAGTCATTAATAGAAAGCCTTTGACCGACCACAAGAGTCCTATTTCAAGCGAAATAAATGAATCAAATCGGCCTGGTGATAGTAGTGCGGTAATCAATGAAGAAATTAACTCACAAGACAATGATGCTATTGAAGACACTGACAATGACAAATCCACTTCGTTAGAGACACAGAGACATGATTTTGATGTACAGGGTAGCAAAGATAAACTACCAGACATCTCAGACAAATTGTTTATTGACTTAGTCATTCCCGAATTACGGCAAGCCGAACCAACAGCGACATCAAATATTCATCCAATGTTGACACGACTCAAGCTGAAACATACCCTCACCTAGCCTTAGGTGCAGATCAAGAGATATACTGAGCAGCTTTAGAAAATACTATTTGAGTTAATGCGGTAAACAGAGAAATCAAAGCTCTAAATCAGAATAATACTCGGACTTTTGTTCCACGTCCTACAGATGCCAATGCTATAGGTTCCAAATGAGTCTATAAAATCAAGTACAAGGTCTATGGCACAATTGATTGATTTAAGGCTAGACTTGTTGCCAAAGGTATAATCAAGTTCTGGTTTTGACTTTGAAGAAACTTTTAGCCCTATAATAAAGCCAACAAACTACAAGACTTGTCTTATCTCTTGGTGTAAGCTCCAAATGACTCATTTAAAAATTTGATGTCAATAATGCATTTTTGCATCGACAACTCAAAGAAATGGTAGATAAAGGGCAGCTTCCAAGTTTCGAAAATTATTTATTGCCATCTCACATTTGTAAATTCCAACATTTGTAAATTCCACAACTGTCTACATGGTCTTAATTAAGCCCCTATGTCCTGGTTTTTTTTTTTTTTTGAAATGTCCTATGTCCTGGTTTAAATGCCTCTCCCATGCTTTTTTAGGCTAGATTTCATAACAGCGAAGCAGACACTTCACTTTTTAGTTATAATCGTAATAATGTCTTCTTCTAATACTTATATATGTTGACGATGAGACTCTCACATGCGATAGTGAGGACGAGAAACAAACTAAGATCAACCAACTTAGCAGCCAATTTGTGCTAAAATGCCTTCGTATTCTTAGCTATTTTTTAGGAATAGAAGTCAAAAATTTTAATCATGGATTTTCCTATCACATGCAAAATATACAAGGGAGTTATTGCATTCAGTTTGGTTTGGTTCAGAGAAAAAAAAAAACCTGTTCACAAAATAAAGAACTGATTGGTTTTTATTTGGGTCGGTTCAAAATCGAACCACACAAAGAACCGACTAGTTCACTGTTTTAAAATTTTAGCTTGTATAAAGAAAAATTATTAAAATTCTTAAACCAAACCAAGCCAAACTGGAACAAACCAAAATAATTTAACTCTGTTTGATTCAATTGTTCAATTAGGTTCGTATATTTATAAACCAATGGATTTTGATTCAGTTTGGTTCAAGGGTAAAACCTTATCGAACCGAAGCTGTTAACGCCCACCCCTAGGCTAAACTGTACACCTATTACAACACCTACAACGGTGAAAACAACATTAGCTTTGGACAATCAAGAACCTATGATTGCTACATAATATCAAGGCCTAGTAGGCAAATTGCAGTACCTTACCAATACGAGACCTAGTATAGCACATTCAATCAATCGCATTTGCCAACGCTTCCAAATTTGACAAAGGCCGATGTTGATGCCAAAATCTGATCGAGCTTATGATAGTAACTAGGTTGCCTCGTCAACACTTGAATTTGTTTTGATAGGGAACCGGGGAACTGTTAACTTATGGCAGGCAATCATAAGATCTATTCCTGGCATGTCATCATGCGACCAGGCAAATACATCTGTATATGCTTGTAAACAGTATACCAGCTTTTTCTTTAACCCCTCTTCCAACTTCGACCCAATCTTGACAATTTTTTCTGGATCTTCTTGCTTTATGCTTACTATGTTGATCTCTTCAACCGACTCCTACCTGCCCTTTTCGGCGTCTCCTTGAGCGTCCAATGAGGTGATTTTCATTGTTTCCTTTGCTTCTGCTGCATAGCAGCCCCAAGCAATTCTTTGATCTCCCTTTACAACAACTATGACACCATTCACAGGATATTTAAGAGTCGGGAGAGGTTATATGCCCTCTAAAAATTACTTTGAATACTTTATTACTATGTGCACTCATATATTAATTTTAAAAAAGTGAATTATACTTTGTACACTCTTTAAAATACCAAAAATATCCTCACTTAATTCTTTTTTAAATTAATCATCTTAATTACTCTACACACATGAAAATGCTATATACACTCAAACAAATAAATCAATTAAACAATATATCATTTGGCCAAATCAAGGACTCTATTTGCTCTTGCTTCAAAAATTCAAAATTTAAAATCATGAAGAGAAGTGAAGATGAAATTTTTAATCGTAATAGTTGATTAACTACACTCAGCAATCATGGGCAAAACACGTGGTATGGGAGCTGGCCGCAAACTGAAGTCAAACCATTAAACTCAAAGGTGGGCTAATATATCATACAACAAGTGTCACCTTGGCGACAAATGGAATAAACCATTTGTTGGTTCTTGCCATGGAAAAAATATTTTAAAAATATTTTAAAGTAAATTGTAAAAGAATACAAACGCAGACATAAGATATTTTAAAACAAATTGTAAATATTATGCCTGTTCATCATAACAAATTGTAGAGTAATTTAACGCAATGATCGATGCATGTTCATCAAAATAATACAGATGCCACATACACATGAGAACACACTCCTCAGCTAGAAATTAAGAATCTATTTTATGTAGTTTCAAGACCCACAAAAGAGACACATGCTAGCCATTATGTTATGCTTCAAAATTGAAATTCAATACTTGAATTCAGGATCCTTCAAACAAGAGACATGCTAGCCATAATATTGTACTTCAAAACTAAATTTCAATACTTGAATACAAAGACACATGCTAGCCATAACATTATACTTAAAACTGAATTTCAATACTTGAACATCCTGTTATCTTCAACTCCACCAAATTTAGAGGGCAATCAATTCAACTACCTAACCATCGGGAAGGGGAAAAACAAGAAAGATTATTTGTGTTGTAAATTAGAAAATCAGGATCACACATGCCTCATTAAAGTTAAAATCTTCACATATTGAGTTTCCTCTGTAACTATTTATTTGAGATATTTGAAAGAAAAAAATTAAGATTTAAAATAGTAAGAAAATTTAACATTAATTGCAGTGCCTTAAATGAGCGTTCAAAGTAATAATATTATATATACTCATAATAAAGTGTCTTTAATAGTATTTTATATTATGGCTATTTTTGTAATGAAAAATATTAATAAAAATATGAGTGTTTAGAGAAATTTTTAGAGTGCGTATAGCCCCACCCTTAAGAGCAATGTAATAATTGGGTATTACTGTTTTACTAATTCTCAAGAAAGGTCTGCCCAAGATTATTTTTTATGAGTTGTCTTCATCAACTACTATGAAATCTAATATCATGGTCTTCTGGAATGAAGTGGAGTTTATTGTTACATGCAATTTGAACACACCAAGAGGAGTCAACTTTCCCTCATCAAACCCCTTCAATGATGTGCTAGTATTCTTCAATTTCAAATCCGTAATTCCCATTTCATTCAAGATCGATTTAAATAAGATGTCTACCAAGCTCTCAGTATCCACAAGTATCCGGTCGAACGTTTTGCTCGCACTGGATGAGCACCATCAATGAAACTATCCAAATAATGATTCCTTACTAAGTCCTCAACCTAGTTCTTGAGGTCTCGACAACGCATTGTTGCGTGACCATAGGTGTTATGAAATTCATAGAATTTGCTCATGTCTCGCTTATTGGCCGCTTTTGCTATTGGGGATGGGGGATATAACAAGCCAATAAGCCATGGTCTTTAATCGTGTGATATAGTTCTTCGAAAGGGATTGTCAAAAGAGTATATTGTTTGTACGTCGGGCTTTGGTCGATTATCTGCATTTAGGGATGGCAATGGGGAGGGGAGGGGAGGGGACCAATCTCCCCATACCCATCCCCGATATTTTGCGTATGTCCCTGTTCCTGTCAGAATTGCTTGAGAGAATCTCCATCCCCTCTCCGAATAATAAAAGGGGATCCCCGAGGGTTCCCAATCCCCGAACAATTAATAGTCTAATACATTTTTTATTTTCAATTTTAAATTAATCATATTAAAATAAAAAAATTCAGATAAAATTAAAGTTCAAAATATATCTTACATTAATATTGATCCATTTCAAAGTCACATTCAAAATATAAATTATTAAAATAATTATATTTGTCAATGGCTCAATCTTCATAATCCTACAATAAAAAGAAAAAAATTATTTTTATATCGGCAATAAAATAAATGAAATAAATGTAGATACTTAATTAATATTTTTAATAAAACTATTTACCTCCTGCACCTCCTGTTCTTTCTCGAGACATGTGGCAAATTGAGAGATAGCCTCAGATTTCAAACCTAAAATAATGAAAATGATATAAGTAACGTAACTTATAAGTGCAAAAATTAATAACTGTATAATATAATTACAATGTAAAATAAACTCATACTGCTATTGTAAGCTCGTAACCAACTTTGACAGCACATTAAGGCCTCCAATGTGCTTGGATGAAGTTTGTTACGGTGTGGGCTCACAACTCTACCACCGGTGCTAACAGCTTATTCAGAAGCAACTGTTGTAATTGGAATTGCTAAAATATCTCTAGACCTGCTCGTCCTGCTCGACCTATTCTTCCTCGAGAAATGTGGCAAATTGAGAGATAGCCTCAGATTTCAAACCTAAAATAATGAAAATGATATAAGTAACGTAACTTATAAGTGCAAAAATTAATAACTGTATAATATAATTACAATGTAAAATAAACTCATACTGCTATTGTAAGCTCGTAACCAACTTTGACAGCACATTAAGGCCTCCAATGTGCTTGGATGAAGTTTGTTACGGTGTGGGCTCACAACTCTACCACCGGTGCTAACAGCTTATTCAGAAGCAACTGTTGTAATTGGAATTGCTAAAATATCTCTAGCAATTCGAGCTACTGTAGGATACCTATTAGCATTTGTCTTCCACCAACTCAAAATATTAAAATCTTCCATTTGGCGTATAACTTTCTCATCCAAATATGAATCTAATTCATTTGCAACAACTGTACAATCTCCATTGTTTACATAATCATCAAAACCTGTCATCCATTTGATTGCTTTCTTATAAGAATTCCCTGTAGATCTAGTAGAAGAACTACTACCAGTATAATCAAAGCAATAAACAGTTGGTGAAAACTTCAATTGATACTCTTCCACTAATTCCCGGCAAAGGGTGACCACTTTCCCAACATACAACTCTTTAACACCACCATAAACCATAGAAAAGTAATATTCAATGAACTTCTTTTTATACCTTGGATCAAAGATACAGGCCACACCCAAAATTCCACTCATATCTTGCCAATATTTATCAAATTTCAATAACATCAACTGAGCCATATGTTGAATCCTATCACAAGGTGATAAAAGCCAATCTTGTAAAGATAATTTAATCTCACACACATGTTGCAAGAATACATTTGTTGTCGGATACTTAGTTCCTAAAAATAACTCAGTGACATCATAAAAACTTTTCAAATTCTCTTCCAAAATAATGGCAAACTGCCAATCTTCCTCACTGGGACAACACATATATTGCGTTCATTGTCCCGTCCGATACGAATTAGGATTAGGACTATTGTAAATTATAATTAGGCAGCTATCTCATGTATCATTGTGGTTTGGATTAAAAATTTAAGACTTTAATTAGTTAATTAAGTTTAAAAGTTTAATAATATAAATATTTTTATATTTATTATTTTTAACAATATTTATAATTTTGTTATTTATTTATTAGTAATTTTAAAAATAAAAAATAAAAAGGGGAAATGGGTAGGGGATGGGGATTCCACCTCATTCCCGTCCCCTCCTCGAATAAAAAATTAGGTAAAAAAATTTTCCCGTCCCCTCCCCGAATAAAAATGAGACTTCGAAAAATAATTTCAATTTAGGAGCATTTGTTGGGGACTTGACTTTTGAGGAAGATACGAGTAAATATGTGGAAGTATTTGTTTAATTACTTTGAGGTCTGATCTCTATTGGACATTTAGAATAAAGATCAAGAAATTTATGCCATTTTTAAGAAAGAGTTGATTTTTGATAAACCAGATTCTTGTTCTTTTTAGAAGGTTATTTTGTGAATTCAATTTTTTTTTAATTGAATCTGTTGTTGTTTTTGGTAGCGATGATACATGGTTTGAAGAACTTAAGGAAGAGCTTGAAGAATGCAAGAACCATGAAGTAAGCAGAAGCTTTAATATTTGTTCTTTTTATGCTAATAGGTAGCCAATCTTTTAGTGATTATATGTTTAGTTGTTAGTTTAACAACTCAGGCATGGTGCTACTTTTAACATTGATTCATTCTTTGGGAAATAATCAGTTGAGAGATTGCCATAAAGTACAAGCTTAAGAATTCAATTGTTGTTGTTGATTTGTGCATTGTTTGAAATGAAAATTTGAAAACTTGTAAGTGATTAGGTAGTTGTTTGTTGGATATTGATTAGACCTGTAAGTGTCTAATACTTCTTGAGCTTACATTAATGCAAGTTATTCAGACTTCTGGGTTTAGAAATTAACTTGTTAAATGGTTGATGCACAAATCAGATGATTACATTATCCAGTTCAATTTTTTTTTTATTTTGATAATACATTTATCCATCAGATAGAAAGGAATGAAAAGTGAGTTCAGAGAGTACCACTTGTCATTGTCTTGTAGTTTGACGTAGAATGTGCATAAGCTAACTATAACACCCCATATTCCTTTAACTGTGATTTTATTAACTCTTAAGTTTAAGCCCAATATTATATATTTAGCCATTTTTAAAAGCCTATTTTCTCTATTACTTAACTAAATAGCTTAAACAATATGTTTGCTTGTCATTCTCAAGTGTAAGAAATGGAGGCAAAAGACATTGCCATTATCCACCATTTGAGAAAAAGAAACAGAACCTAATACAAAGTTTAAAAAGCTTTTTTGATTTCACCAATTGAGCTTCAATTTCTTTAGTTTTAGTGTCAATTTGAAACATATCTTGCCAAGGATTTAGAACCATTCTTGCATGTTAAATTATCCAAGATTGGCAGCCTCAAATCCATCAAAATTATAAGTCTACCTTAAATTGCTTTATATGTATGTTAATTTACTCTCCTTTCTATAGTTGGTGTAAGTTTGAAGCCATTGTGAGCTATTCTTATGCTATCTCAGAACTCTTGACTCACCATTGTAGTCCAACCACTGATTTTTCTCCTTTTATGATTTAGGGAGAGTAGAACCTGGTGTGGGGGATAAAAATCTGGTTGAAGCTGAAGAAAGTAGCAGAAGAAAATGAGTTTCCTTTTGTTTTTAGGTAAAACCCCTCGATTTCTCAATAACTTCTTATGACTTTGTTTAATGGTAGTGTGATTGATTATTATTTCTTTGATCTTTTATGTTTTGAGTAGTCTTTTTGGCAATTCCAAGGCTGAGGTTAATACTTGAGAAGGTGGCAGAAAGCTTTAACAGGCTACAAAGTTAAATCTTGTGATTTAGGTAGGTAACTTTGGGCAACTAATGTTATATTTTTGTAGTTCACTTACATAGTGCATAGATACTTTTTTACAATTCAATAGAAAGACAACATATTCTGATGCTAAATTAGATGAAGTTTGTATTGAGTAGGCAAACCATGTTTCTGAATTACTTGCTACTATGTGAGGTAAGCCTTACCTATTATGTTGTTATAGTGAGTTCATTGATGAAACAAATTAATTTACCAAACTTTTGTTCATTGAAAACAAACTTTGCTAGCTATTATTCTATTGCTTAGTATTCTAATCTATATGAGTTGTCACGGACTTTGAATTTGTTATATTTTACTTGTGCAGTTACCTAGCTTCTTACACTTGCTATGTTGGAATTTGATGAAGATAGTGGGTACTACTGGAGTTCGCTACCTTTTTTATTTGATGCAAAAACAGGTCCTGAATATTGAGGCAACTTTGCACATTTAGCTTCTTCTTATATTGGTATTTGTTGTATGCTTCACCAAAACTGTAAGAATGGATTTTCTTAGCCTGATCAGTGTTGTTGGCTTCATCTTGTGTTGCTGGAAATGAACTGTGTTCTTGGCTTTCTTTCTGTTGCTCTAAATGACTATGTTGTTGGCTTCCTTTTGTTACTGGAAATGAACCAATCATGGTACATTAGTCTTGTACATGTTGCAAAAATTTAGTTTTTATGTTGTTACAATACTCTTCTATTTATGTTGGACTTGTCACTTGTATTTGGATAAATTATGTTTGTTCACAATTATCAATAATTAGCCAATGTTTTTTATTTTGTTTTCTTTGTCAATGAATTTTTAATTGCAATTAATTTTAATAATCTAATTAATTAGCTAAATTATGAAATATTAATTTCTAAATCAATTGTAGGATTCTTATTAAAATGATAATAATTTAATGGTACAAACAAAATAGTTATTTTTATTAATTATAATTTCAAATTTACAATTAATTGAAAAAAATAAATTAATTATAATTTCCATTTTCGCTGTAAATTGAACATTTCCTGCCAAAATTCAAAAAATAGCGCGTGAAATTCAAAAAAGGCAACCCAAATTCAAAATTATTATATTTCCCTCTAATTAAAGTTATGATGGTTGTGTGACTGATTATATCCATTATAGGTTATGATTGGTATTATTTTGTCATCAATTCTTGACGCTGGCTACAATGACAGTATGAACAATTGTCATCCACCCCCTACTATGACAGTTTTGGCCTGTCATCGTAGGTACTTTTTCTTGTAGTGTATCTAGTAGGTAACGGGCTATCAGAGCATTATACCGAGGGTGCTTATACGGTTGGTTGGGTTCCCATAAGTGATTGCTACCAGAAGAGCGAAGAGTTGGCTGTGGTAGAACTGAGTTCGCCTCGAACGAGGCTGGTAAGGGAGTGCTTGACCACTTACTCCTCCACTTAAGGATGGTTTGTCGCTTTGGTTAATAGGCCTGCCCACTTTTTGGACTTTTTTCTTCAAATTCCCGAGCTGTTCAAACCTTAATCTCACTGCCTTTTGTTCCTCAATTTCAATGTCTCTTTTTGCCTGCTCGTATGCTGCGGAGTATGATTGTATGGCTAGATTTCTTAAGTTATACTAGAGCCACCATATCTTTACCTCTTCTTTAAGCCCTTTCAAAGCCTGTGGATGGTTAAAGGACCTAAGGTCAAGAACAATACAATGATACATGTTCAAGAACTTCTTGAGGGTATCATTTTCTCTCTGTTTGATTCCTAAGAACTCTATCATATCGTCTTCTTAAGCTACTGCCTTGGGAAATTGTTCTGTAAATTCCTGGCACATCTACTCGAAGCTTCTGATACTACCTCGAGGTAATTTTCGGTACCACCCGTGCACACGCCCTTCCAAAGTTAATGGAAATACTCTACACCTCTGGGCCTGTGTTAAATCTTGTACCCCGTCATATCATTAAAACGCTCAATATAAACTAAAGGATCACTCTTCTCAAAATACTTGAGGTCGGGGAACCGGAAATCTCGTGGAATTATTGTGCTCATGATTTCTTTTGAAATAGGTGATTTACTGTCTAGCATAATTCTCCAACTTAGTGTCTTCCACCGCCCTTACAGCTCTTTAATCACCTGAGCTAATCTGCGCACCTCACCCTCCAGCTCCATAACGCGTTCTGGGTTTTGTGTTGCAACCTAATCACGTTCTCACCCTATATCATGTAAGTGTTGTCTCAATTCTCTTTCTCGAGCACATGTTCCTCCTCTGTGTTTAATTGGCCCTGATTCTCTCTTAGCTTATCTTTCACTCGAATACTCTGATCATTACAGAGCCGAACCCCTTCATCACGGCTCTGTTCACCTTGGGTAACCATTACTAGGGCCAGAGACATTGGGGTTTTCCACCTGGGATTTCTCCCATCTACCCTTCCCTTAATTCTTGAAGGACAACAGTGAAGGCCTCCATCTGTTTCTCCATTTGCTCCACTTGCTCGTACATCAACCTCTCTCTTTCTTCATTTGCCATCTCTCGAGAAACAGCAGGATCAATTACTCCAGAATCAGTTCCACGGGCTCTGTTTCCTCTTGGATTTGTTTTGCTTGTCTTGTTGTCAATTTATTTGGCTGGTAGCAGCTTTTAGTAGGCTCCCCACAGACGGCACTAAAATGTTGATGTTGAAATTTGGTCGAGCTTATGATAGAGACCAGGTTCCCTCGTCAACACTTGAAATATATTTTTTTTTTATGAGGAACTGCTAATTGCTATTATTGTGGAATTGGAATTGTCACCTTGCTTCGTTATTTCCTGCAACAATAGAGAACTGTTATGGGGCGTCAGATATTTTTTGACAAAAACCCTCCGACGCTCAAGTCAGTAATCGATTTTCTTGTAAGGAACTAATGTCACCTCTCTCGTGATCTTAATTACTTTTTTTTTAATCTTTTTCTGGTTTAGAATAGATTCTTTTTTCTTTTTTCTTTTTCTAGAAAACTTTTCTCTCCTCCCAAAAAAGTCCCCCTTTTAGGATTTTTCAAGATTCTTATAGGCACCCGAGATTATCGTGACATCTTCAATGCACAGCTTGAATCATGAGTTAATGTACCATTTTCTATGTAGGTATTGAGCTACAGTTATAACGCCCGGGCATGCATAGGTGTTATGGCTGGATTTTCGGGAGGAGCTCAACAATCTGAAGTTAACCAAGGTCTCGGGAACAAACGACCTGATTCTGGTCTCCTCTTAGAATCCCTGGTCGTCCTCGCACATGTGACCAATCATATTCCTTACATCACTTTTACAATATTAATATCAGTAGCAGTACTCCTATACCCCAAACAGTAGATATGCAAGTAGTGAAGCGGATCCTTCGTTACCTTACCTCAAAGGCACCCTTCATTTTGGCTTACGTCTTTTCTCACAAAGTTCCCGTAGTCTTTATGGACACTCAGATTCAATTCAGCTGGCTGCCCTAACACCTGACATAACACCTTCGAATTGTGCTTATACCTTGACACTAATTGTATCTTTTGGAGCTCGCAGAAGCAAACAACAATTGCTCGTTCAATAGTAGAATTCGAATATTAATCAATGGCTATTGCCACAATTGAATTGAGATGGCTACATTCTCTTGTGAGAGACATTGTTGTCCAATGCAATAACATTCCAATCCTATATTGTAATAATAATAGTGCCTTAGACATGATAGGAAATCCTATTTTTCATGCTCGCAGCAAGCTCTTTGAGTTTGGTGTCCATTTTATTTAGGAAAAAAGCGAGTCAAGGTATCATTCCGCAATATACATTCTATTTTAAATGCAAATTACTGATGTCTTAATGAAGCCATTATAGGACATGCTTTGTTTCGCACATTTCGATTCAAACTGGGAGTCCATTATATGAAATTGCCTAGTTTGAGAGGGGATGACAGAATCTCTTTACAAGATTCAAAGATATTAGGTACTAATTTCGCCATATGCATGGCTGTTGCCAAAGGAATCCGATGTCAAGATTTTGTCAATTTGAGATTGAAGCATCTGAGGCTGCATTAATCGGGAATACATGACAGGATGAATGGTTTTATCTATAAACTTCACCTTCAACAAGCGTAGATTTCAATAATCTTTTTTTGTGTTTTTGTTCTTTTCTATCTCGAATCCAGTGAAAACGACATCATCAAGCCAGAAAAATCCCTCAATCAAAGCAAATCCTCATCATATAGAATCAAGGAAATCTCTAATGGCTAGTTAATTAATTGAAATTATTGATATGTAATTTGTTTATGTTTTTTTTATCTATTTGTATTTTTGTATAAATATCGTACATACTCTTATATACAGTAAAGCAAGTGAAATAAAAATTTTGTTTACAATATCCAAAATTTTGTTTACGAAATCCATGTTTCTTTTACTTAAGTCTTTCTTATACTGAGAGTGATTCTTTATAGCACAAGGTCTCCTTCAAAAAATGTGCAGGCCATAACTATTTTGAACTGCTCATTACAGCTCGAATCTAACCTTTTCCTGCTTTTCTTCCACGAGTTCAAGACTTGCACATAAGAGCTGATGAATTTCGTCCTTGTGTAATGTTGTGTTCGATGGTAGGAAGTTCATTCTCCACACATGATTGCCTCATGACCAAAAGCTAAGGAAAGGGAGTTTTGGTTTTAGCTGTCTTGATAGTTATACAATATGCCCAAGCCCCGTTTTTAGCTCATCGTCCCCGAGCCCCTTTTTGGCTCCTAGATGGGCTTTGAAGTGTCTTCTGTTGAGATATAATTAATAATCTAGTAAATTGAGCAAGAAGTTTGAAGGGTTATTTGGTTTGTTTTTCAACATGAAGTAAAGGGTAGAATTGATGTTTGCAATGTAGCTTTGGAAATGTAAAGCATGATTAATGTAATCTCTAGAGTTGTCTATAATGCATATAAATATAGAACTCTGGTTGTATGAAAAGTAAGAAAAAAACGAAAAAATGAATTAAGCAATAAAGTTTCAGAAATTTCCAGCAAAAAACTCTGTTCTTAAATAAAAATTTTTCTGCACTTCCGCTTGCACCCAAGAAATTTGGTATCAGAGCTTTTCCAAAACACCCTCAAAATGACATCAAATACCCTACCCACATTATTTTCATATGCTCCCAGTCAAGTTCCAATATTTGGAGGGGTACATTATGAATATTGGAGTAATCAAATGGAAACCTTTTTCCTCTCTCAAAATTTATGGGATGTTGTTGAAGATGGATATGCTGAACCACCAGAATCAGCAAGTTCTTCAGATTGGACTCCAGCACATCAACAGCAGTACAAAGAAAACATACAGAGAAATGCCGCGGCACTTCGATATGTCCAGCAAGGTGTTAGTAAGTCAATTTTCCCCAGAATATTTGGTGTCAAAAAGGCCAAAAATGCTTGGGAAATCCTAAAACAAGAATTTCAAGGTTCCGAAAAGGCAGTCACCATCAAGTTACAGACTTTGTGGAAAGAGTTCGATAATTTATCAATGAAAGACAGTGAAGGAGTTCAAGATTTTTGCAGTAGAGTTACTGAGATTGTGAACCAGATTAAAGGTTGCGGGGACTCCATTGAAGACAAGAAGGTGAATGAAAAGGTGCTGAGATGTCTTCCTTCAAAGTTTGATCATGTAGCAGCAGCCATTGAAGAATCAAGGGATTTGTCCAAGATGACTTTTTCAGATTTGTCAGGATCATTACGGTCTCATGAGCAAAGAATCAATCGACCTTCAAGTCAGCCTACAGAGCAAGCTTTTCAGTCAAAGATTAATAATTCAGATCAGAATAAAAGCAGCAAAAAAGACCAGAAGAATGGAGGCTCGTCTCAAAGAAACGGACAACGTGTCAAGGGGCAAAGAGAACAGAACGACAACCGCAACAAGTGGAAAAATGACAGAGGGAATTCACAGCAAAATTCAGATTCTCAGTGCATCATTTGTAATCGGTCTAATCATGAATCAAAAGATTGTCGTTATAAATGCACAAGGTGTCGCATTCCTAACCATTCTCAAAGGGATTGCTGGTATCAAAATAAGAAAGGCAAAAATGAGGTAAATTTTACAAAAGAAGGTGATGGAGATTACTTGTTTTATTCAAGTAAAGGTGCTGAACGTGAATCATATAATTTGTGGTACTTGGATAGCGGCTGCAGCAACCACATGACTGGAGAACGTGAAATTTTCATCAGCCTTGACCAAAGTTTTAATTCGCTAGTGAAGCTTGGAGATGGAAAGATGCAGAAAGCTGTAGGAAAAGGCACTATTGCTGTCCATACAAAGGGAGGTAACAAAAAGCTCATTTTTGACATTCTTTATGTTCCAAATTTAACTCAAAACCTCTTGAGTGTGGGGCAGCTAATTCAAAAGGGTTTTTCAATTTATTTTGATGATGAAAAATGCAAAATTATTGATAAAACTAATAATCACACAGTGGCCGTTGTTGAAATGTCAAAGAACAAAGTTTTTCCTCTTGTTATGCCACTTGATGAGAATGTTGCTCTCAAAACTGAAAATTCAGATTTGTCAAATTTATGGCATCTTAGATATGGCCATTTAAACTATAAAGGGCTGAATTTGCTCAAGCAAAAGAACATGGTGATTGGCTTACCTGATGTTGGAAGATATGAAAAAGTTTGCGAGGGCTGTATATATGGAAAAATGCATAGACTTCCATTTCCTAAAAATTCATGGAGAGCCAAAGCCCCGTTGGAGTTGGTGCATGCTGATATTTGTGGTCCTACAAGGACTCTCTCTCTTAATAACAGGAGATATTTCATTCTTTTTGTTGATGACTATACAAGGATGATGTGGATTTATTTTTTGAATGAAAAATCAGAAGCTTTCACAACTTTTCTTCAGTTTAAAGCTCTTGCAGAAAGGCAAAGTGGATGCAAAATGAAGACCTTGAGAACTGATCGTGGTGGTGAATTTATCTACACTCCATTCATGAATTATTGCAGGGATAATGGAATTCAAAGACAACTTACTGTCAGCCGAAGTCCACAACAAAACGGAGTCGCAGAACGGAAGAACCGTACCATTGTAGAGATGGCAAGAAGCATGTTAAAAGGCAAAGGCATTCCTAACAACTTATGGGCAGAAGCATGTCATACAGCTGTGTACATCCTCAACAGGTCTCCTACAAAAGCTGTTAGAGACAAAACTCCATTTGAAGCTTGGCACAACCGAAAGCCAACTATTGATCACTTGAAGATTTTTGGGAGTATTGCTTATGCTCTTATTCCAGCTCAAAACAGGGAGAAGTTTGATGGAAAAGGAGAAAAATATTTGTTTATTGGCTATAGTGATGAGTCTAAAGGGTATCGGTTGTTGAATCCTACAACAAATAAGTTTGTTATCTCAAGAGATGTTGTATTTGATGATGCATCAGCTTGGCAGTGGGAAAACAATCAATCTCAGGCATCTAGCTTTTTTGAAGCTCCTGTATCTCCACCAAATTCTTCACAGTAAAATAATTTGGAACCAAATTCTCCAAATTCAGCAGCAGAAAGTTCTTCGGATGATGAAAGCCCTCCAAGGAAGATAAAGTCAATGAGAGAAATTTATGAGTCATGTGAACTTGCTTTATTTTCTTGTGAGCCTCAAGACTTTGAGGAGGCCTCAAGAAATGAAGATTGGATCAAAGCAATGAACGAGGAAATGGCCACCGTTGTGAAAAATAAAACTTGGGAGATGGTTAATTTGCCAAATGGAAAAGAAACAATTGGGCTGAAATGGATCTTCAAAATCAAGTACAATGAAGATGGTTCAGTTCAAAAATATAAGGCGCGGCTCGTTGCCAAAGGATACTCTCAGCTGCCTGGAGTTGATTTTACAGAAACGTTTGCTCCCGTAGCTCGAATGGAGACTATTCGAACTGTTCTTGCCTTGGCAGCCCAAATGGAATTAAATGTGTTTCAGCTAGATGTAAAATCGGCATTTCTAAATGGTGAAATTGAAGAAGAGGTTTATGTTGAGCAGCCTAAAGGATATGAAGTAAAAGGTGAAGAAAACAAAGTTTATCGACTCCGAAAAGCCTTGTATGGCTTGAAGCAAGCCCCTCGAGCGTGGAATAGTAGAATTGATAGATATTTTGTTAAAAATGGATTGGACAGAAGCTCAAGTGAACCTTCTCTTTATGTCAAAAAGGAAGGTACTGATTTCCTTATTGTTTGCCTTTATGTTGATGATCTAATTTATTGTGGCACTAATCTGAAAATGGTGGAAGAGTTTAAAAAAAGCATGCTAGATGAATTTGAGATGACTGACTTGGGCTTAATGAAGTATTTTCTTGGCATTCAAGTGAAGCAAGCCAGAGGAAAAATCTTCTTTTGTCAAGAAAAATACGTAGAAGATTTGTTGAAGAAATTCCACATGTTCAAATGCAAACCAGCACCTACTCCTATGGGTTTGAATGAAAAATTGAAACATGATGAAAAAGAAGAAAAGGCTGACGCAAGAATCTATAGAAGCTTGGTTGGTTCATTGATTTATCTAACCAACTCAAGACCTGACATTTTGCACTCAGTTAGTGTTCTTTCTAGATTTATGAATGATCCAAGGAAGTCCCATTATATTGCAGCAAAGAGAATCTTAAGGTATCTTCAAGGAACAAAAAAGCAGGGGATCATGTATGAAAAAGAAGACAATTGCAAGCTTGTTGGTTTTACTGACAGTGACTGGGCTGGTTCCCTTGATGACAGAAAAAGCACATCATGTTATTTATTTTGTCTTGGTACAAATGTGATTTCATGGAGCTCAAGGAAGCAGAAGTCAGTAGCTTTATCCTCAGCCGAGGCAGAGTACATTGCAGCAACTGAATCAGCTTGTGAAGCCGTTTGGCTTAGAAGAATTCTCAAGGATTTGCAGTTCAATCAAGATGCTGCAACAACAATTTATTGTGACAACATGTCAGCCATTGCTCTAACAAAGAACCCCGTATTTCATGCTAAATCTAAGCACATTGAGCTGCTTTATCACTACATCCGTGACTTAGTAAACAAAGGAGAAGTTAATATGGAGTTTATCAGCACTAATGAGCAGCCAGCAGATTTTCTGACCAAAGCAATCAACATTGAGAAGTTTGAAAAATTCAAGAAGCAATTGAAGATTACTAATTAAGAGGGGGTGTTGAGATATAATTAATAATCTAGTAAATTGAGCAAGAAGTTTGAAGGGTTATTTGGTTTGTTTTTCAACATGAAGTAAAGGGTAGAATTGATGTTTGCAATGTAGCTTTGGAAATGTAAAGCATGATTAATGTAATCTCTAGAGTTGTCTATAATGCATATAAATATAGAACTCTGGTTGTATGAAAAGAAAGAGAAAAACGAAAAAATGAATTAAGCAATAAAGTTTCAGAAATTTCCAGCAAAATACTCTGTTCTTAAATAAAAATTTTTCTGCACTTCCGCTTGCACCCAACATCTTCTTGATTGCTTTATTGACTATTTCAACTTGTCTATTAGCTTTTGGATGTGCAGGAGATGCAAATTGTAAATCAATATAGAACTCATTACAAAGTGCTTTAAAGTTATCAATATCAAACTATGTACTGTTACTAGTGATAATGACCTGAGGTATATAATATAACGAGATGTTGCGTTTTCCAAACTTAGTCATATGCTTTCAGTAATCGTTGCTAAAGGCCCAGCCTTGACCCACTTCATGAAATAATCGATGGCAACATTTGCATACTTTGCCTAAAAACGATCCGTTGGCATTGCTCCAATAAAATCAAACCCCATTGAGATAAACGCCACAGACTAACCAAGGTGGTTGTAAGGGAATATCAGTAAGTATCTTACAGCTACGACAAGAATAAACGAGTTGCGTAGAATCTTGATGAGTAGGGTATCACTAATAACCTTGTCATAAGGATTTAAAGACCAGTGCTCGTGCATCCTTTCATGAGTCTCTCAAATCACAAAATTACCATCCTTAGGCGTGAAAAATCGAAGGCAAGGTGACATATCCCATCAATGAGACAAGGGACATGCAGTGAGGGGTGCCAGAGTTGTTAGCAACAAAGAACTGTCGATGCTTAAGTAAAAAAATCTGAAGCCTCGATTACAATAAATGTAAATAAAAAGTGTAAAGAGAAAGGTGAGGAGTTCCGCTGTTCTTAACACTCACCAAACCAGAATAGCCTTACATTGTGAGCAGGAGCCCGTAAGTAGAGGTGCTATCTATAGTTTTGAGTGGACAATAATATGAGGGTAAGGAGAAGTACTCCTCGGAGTCGAGCTTCACAATTGTTATCTTATTAGATTTTGTTCTAACATGTAGTAGGTTGACCCGATTTGGACGTTTGCTCACTTATCAGGTCGGGTTTAATTGGGAAACAACAGATAGTAATGGGCATGTATTCGATAAACAAAAAATAAAGCTCATCGGAATTGAATGGGACTCTGAACCCGATTCGATTTGAATTCAAATTGGATCGAGTTGAGATTCATAATTCGAATTGGATAGTGATTTTTTTTTTTAATTTTCGATCAAAAGTGAGTAGAGGATAAATAAATTCCCTATATCCAGAGTCTTAAAAAAATCAAATAATTTAAATTCACAGCCATAAAAAAAATAAAGAAGATGAGTAATTACGCCAGAACAACTCTAATGTCTTGGGATTAATCTAGTTTTTTGTTCTTACATTATGCATGGACAGATAATGGAAAGGGTGAAAATTGATTTCGATATTACACTGTAAGCTACTTATTCACCGTAATATACAATAAATTTCATTTCAAACTTTAAATCTTCATTCAGGATAATTCAATATTCCTAAAAATTACCCAAACATCTCTGTTGTATATTCTTTTTTCAATAAAATATATTAAATTATTCTTTTACTTTGCATCTGTTGTATAATATTAAATTTATTTGAATTTAAGTTTCTTATACACAAATATTATTTTCTTTTAAAAAGTTAAATTCATTAATGGCTGGGTAGCTTTTTAAAATATAAATACTAGCTAGATAATTGATTTAAACCTTATGAACAATAGATTAATGTTCTTAATTTTAGTACTGGATAAATTTGTTATTCATGGTCCTGTTTGGATTATGGTTTTGAACTATTTTTTTTACTTTAAAACTAATCTCTTTTTATATTATTCTTTTCTTATCTTTCTACATGATTTTGTTGGGTTACATTTAGATATTCAAAATCGTTCCATTACATTTAAAGAGCAGCATTGGTATTTTATAATAAATCAAGATGTTGTATTTACAGAATATAAATAAGCTAACATATTGACTAATATTGGAAATGGAAATGTAATAAAATAAAATATTGTAATGATAAAATAATATAGTGTCATAGCCTGATACTTTTTTGATGGGTGTCGAAGCCAACAAAAATAAATTCCTACTCTAAATAAATTGCGTATAGTGATTGAGCAGGGTCGTGTCCACAGAGATCGGTAATTACTTAAATCCTTTTGAAACGTAAAACGTAAAATGGGGGAATTGTTGACAATAATAAAAATCAAATTAAAATAACAAGAATGCAAATTCAAATTGTAATTCAAATTGGAGAAAGCTCTGGTTGAAGGAATTAACTCAGCTTGATTCAACTACTGATCATTGATTCAAATATAGATTATTATTACTTATGAATAGACCGGTTATAGCTATTGAGACCCTCTAATAGCCAATCTCTACTTAACTAGTCGATAACCAAGGTACGACCGTTGGATATTTCCCTAATCAATAGACAACCCTAGATACGATCATAGAATTTAATCAATTGACAGCCTGAAAAACCAGAGAGACCCAAATCCTAATCAACACATATGATGATTCATTTAAATTAGATTGTTTATTCTCACAACACAACTCTCTGCTATGTTATTTGTCACAAACATTAAATTCTTCATACGATGAATCCTTTAATTGACAATAGATTAAGTTGATAATTAAATAGTGGCCAATTACCTAATTAACAAACATAATCATGAAAATAATTCAGAGAATAAACAAATACCCAAAAAGTAATAAAACAATTAAAGCATAAGAAAGATCTCACAGTAGTGATGAATCAAAGCTTCATTAACCTTCAACCAGAAAAATAGGTTTAGTTCTTCATAGAGAGAAGAGAAAAGTTTAGATCTAGGGTTTCTTTCTTTTCTCCAATCCCCAAAAATCCCCCTTTTTCACAATAGATTCCTCCCTTAAATACTCTCTCTCTCTTCTCTTTTAGAATTCTATTTAAAATAAAATACTAATATCTGAAATATTAAATTCGTAATTACAAAAATAACCAAAAATACAAAACACGTTAAACTAAAAACTGCAGGTCCGCAGTTGACAGCACGCGCCCACGCCTTATCAACAAAGTTCTTCTGACGCTCATAATTTCTCCAAGAGAACAATCCTCCTTAAACATCATCTTTTAGCTCAATTTTATCACCAATCAATAGAATTGCACCTACAAAAGTAAAACACAAGTAAATCATTATTATTAAGTGCAAAACATCGATATTAAGGGAAGTAAACAATGCAAAACTAGTGCATAAATTGCACTCTAACAAATTCCCCCACACCAAGATGATGCTTGTCCTCAAGCATATAACTCAAGACTAATCCCAAATCTCCACTCAATTCTCATCTCAACTCATCCAAAAATAATTTTAAGCAAGTATACCTCAAGAAATTAAGTCGATCAACATTCGAGAGACAAGGATTTTAAAGCATAGAATCTCATAAGATAGAATAAGAACATTCAACCACCAAGAAGATCCATTCAAAATTCAAGTGCAACAAGATTTAATAGCCCTCTCATTGACTTCACTCCATGCACTCAAAGTGTTTAGGGTGTCATTTATGCACTCAAATCAAATCAAAGAATGCTATTACCATAAGCTTGCTTATATATCACATCTCAATCCACAAAACATGAATTAAATGAAAAAATCTAAGGGTCTTAAAAAGGTTGTAACGGGGTTAAATGAGTTAAATGAAAAAGAAAGATTTATGAAAGAAAAAGAGATCAAAATGAGAAAAATGAACTCATTGAATGAACCTTATGATATCGAAACGCTTATTTCTACTCAAGTCACTAAGAATGTAAACATTTTTTTCTTTTTTTTCTTTTTCCTTTTTTTTTTTTTTTTTTTTGAATCAAACAAAAGAAACGAACCTTGCACAATTTAATTCAAGCATAATGCTTGTTGATCTAATTGAGAAACTTCAATACAAGGTAGAAAAAGCAACAAAATATATCCACACAATGAGTCCAAAAATCTCCTTAAATTGAGGCTCAAAAAGAAGAAAAATGGTTAAGTAGACGGAGAGAATTAGATGGGTAATGGTTAAGGCTCAAACAAAGGTAGCAAATAAAGGTCTTCGGGTAGAGAAAAAGGAAAATGCGAGAATAGAAAAATGGTAAATGGTTTGCCCTTATCATTTTAATGCATAAAATCCCGTAATGTGGCTTCAACATGCATAACAAAGCAAGTTCTAGAATAAACAAACTAAGATTGATATTCACATAACAAAAATAATTAGAGCAAAGTGGTTGCTCATAGGCTCAAATCCTCACAAAGTTGGTAAATTTGCCATCAAATCATGTACACTCTTCAAATGAATCAACCATCAATAGTGGTGTAGAATGAGAAGAAGGTATGAGTGAAGGAAAGGTAAAAATGATAAGAAGTGAGAAAGATGTATGTAGTAATATGAAAAGTGAAAGATAAAATGTGAGTGATGAAAGAGTATGATAGAATAAAAATAGATGTAAATAATTTGAGATAGATGGGAAAAAAGTAGTGAGAAAGAAAAGAAAAGAAAAATAATAATATATGAAGCATACTAACTCCAAAATCATTTAAGGATGAGTAGAGTGAAAATAGATGAGTAGAGTGAAAACAATAATTCCAGACATCAATAATGCAAAAATCCCTCCCCCACACCAAGAACTTACATTGTCCCCAATGTAAGATAATCAAAGCTCACATAAAAATTAAAGCGTAAGGATAAAAGATTAAGGGCAAAAAAAAACTTCCCTGAATTGTGAGCTTTGATCCACATAACGTCTATGGGCTTGGCGGAAATGGTGGGATAAATCCCACACTCTCGAAGTATGCGGCCAAATTCTGCTCCATCTTGTTCAGCTTGTGCTCCATTTTCTCTAACTGAATGCTCAAAGGTGGTGCGGATGTGGAAGGAATAGTCGGCGGGGCAGCAGTGTCGTCGTCAAACTCGTCATCAGAGGCAGCACCACTCCTAGCATAAAGCTTCTTCGGAAGTTGAGTGGGTCCTGGTTCAGTAAACTGAAATCTCCCCTCCTTGAATTCGACCACACCTGTTCTTTCAAACACAGACATATCCAAAAATTCCTTTTTGCAAGCAGGATGCAAATCATTATTGTCAGGATCAAGCACACATAGGTTTATAGCTAACAGAGTAATGTATGGACCAAGAAATAAAGTCCTATACCGTTTAAGCACACTTTGAAATTGATCCGCTAACCAAAAACCTAAATTAGGCCTCACATCATTTAATATGCACCAGATAAAATAAAATTCAGTTTTAGAGAAAACTCCTGAGTGATCTTTCTTGCCTAAAAAATTATATGCTAAGAATCGATGCATACATTTCAAAACAGGATCACGTAAGAAAGAACTCTTTGATTTACTCGGGTCATAGGCATTGTGATCAACAGATAAATTATGCCAAAGACCATAAGGCTCAAAATTTTCGCTAAAGTCACAAGTTGATCCTAAATATTCATCACTAGTAGAATAATCATCATCAATGAATCCTAAAGCTAGGTTAAAATCTGTTATAGAGTGTGAAAAATTTCGTCCCATTAACCTAAACTTAATGACATCCGGGGTATGCAAAGTAAAATCATTCGGCATAGTAAATTGAAAAGTAGCATAAAACTCCCTAATCAACTCAACATAACCCAAACAATCAACATCAACAAATTTACGCAACCCAATCTTATCTATCAATGAATCAAAATTATCCTTAACATTTAATTTTTCAAGAGTCGGATAATGAATATACTTAGCTGGAAGTATTTTGCGCGTGGAAATATCTTTGTACCTCTCTTTCTCTGGTTGAGTCGCGAATGCGAGGCATCCTCCGAGATTAGATTCCGCAAGTGGCAAAACACTCATGCCTTTTCCATGCTTTGATCTTTGTCTCACGGCTTGGCGTGAATATGAAATTGTGTTCCATGGAACCGTAGTGGGAGCGGCAATCTTAGATTTCTTTGCGACGGATTTCTTTTTCGATGACTTGGAAGTAGATGCTTTCCTCTTCGGCATTGTTACAATAATTGCACTCACGGATTTCGATTTACCCGGCTGGAATACAGGGCGTAGGCTGGTTGCGGGGCGTTGCTGCTCGGATTGGAGCTGGTTCTACGCATTGCTGTGTTGCTAGACACGGGATGCTGGTGCTGCGTTGCGAGGCGTTGCTGCTGCTGCTTCACGAGGGTGATTGCTGGATTGATTTGCGCTGTGCGCGCGGGCTGGAGCTGAGGATCTGCGTTGCGGGGCGTTACTGCTACTGCTTCGCGGGATGTGTTGCGCGCACGGTTGCTGCTGATTTCGCACGATGGTGATGGTTGGGGCTTGCTGCGTTGCGCGCGGCTGCTTTCGCTGGTGGGACTTCGTTGCGCGCTGCTGGGCTGCGAGACACGGGATGCTGGTGCTGCGCTCACGGGATGGTGCGTTTTCCGGCGGGCTGGTTTGCTGCTGGTGTGCTGCAAGCGGCTGGAGAAGAAAACAAGTTCTGGAAAATTAGGGATTTTGTGAACAGTGAATAGTGAACAGTGATTTTCGATTTTTGGTTTTTTTTTTTTAAATAAATAAATAAAAAGAAAGAAAGGAACGAGAAAAAAATAAATAAATAAATAAATAAGTTTTTTTTTTTTAGTGATGAATCACTTTGAGACACTAAAAATTTCAGAAGTACTTTTCTAATAAGTACGTGGGCACGCCTTATAAAAAATTTCCTTCTGACCAAAATAAGCAAACACATTAAATTTCAGAAGTACTTTTCTATTAAGTACGTGGGCACGCCTTAAAACCATGTTGCTTTAAAAGTCACAGAAGTACTTATTAGTTAAGACATGGGCACGCTTTATCAAAAATTTTCTTCTGACCAAAATAAGCAAACACATTAAATTTTTTTTTTTAAATATCTGAATCAAAACTAAAAGAAGATAAAACAAAAACCAAAATAAACAAATCATTTGGGTTGCCTCCCAAAAAGCGCCTTTGTTTTATGTCTTTGGCTAGACACATTTATGCATCAATCTCCATAAATAGGACTTTCGAGAGCAATTTCCTCCACAATATTCACCGAAAAACCTTCATAAAAAGTTTTTAAACGATGACCATTAACCTTAAAGGTTTTATCCGAGGTTGGAGCAATTTCCTCCACAACTGCACCATGAGGAAAAACATTAGCAACAATAAAAGGTCCTACCCAACGAGAACGTAATTTACCAGGAAAAAGTTTAAGTTTAGAATGAAAAAGAAGAACTTTTTGACCAACAGAGAACTCTTTTCTCAAAATCATTCTGTCATGAAATGTCTTCGTCTTTTCCTTATAAAATCGCGAACTCTCGTAGGATTCATTTCTAATCTCCTCCAACTCTTGCAGCTGCAACTTCCTCTGCTTTCCCGCTTCATCCATCCGCATATTGCATTGCTTAACCGCCCAGTATGCTCTGTGCTCAAGTTCTACAGGTAAATGGCAAGGCTTACCAAATACTAAACGATAAGGAGACATACCTATGGGAGTTTTGTAAGCGGTGCGATACGCCCATAATGCATCATCTAATCGCAAACTCCAATCTTTTCGATTTGGACTAACTGTCTTTTCAAGAATAGACTTGATTTCTCTGTTTGATATCTCAGCTTGTCCACTTGTCTGTGGATGATAGGCGGTAGA
>MKYO02017122.1:178178-247191 GCA_002013955.2 Citrus medica
GAGGTAATTTCTTTTGGAGAACTGCTGAAACATTCTCCCCCATATGAACTCTTTCATCTCCTCTTAATTTTCTCTTGGAGGTGCACAGTTCTTTAAGAAATTTAGCCTATCACCGTATTTGTTTTATAGCATCTAATAAGGGAATATTTACCTCAACCTTGCGAAATGTCTCAAGGATGTCTTTCTCTTGTTCCTCCTTCTTGGATTTTGCAAACCGGCTTGGAAAAGGAGGAGGTATCACAATAGGTAGGGGGTTCGCTCTGGTGGGTTGCGCATCCTGAGATTTAGGCATCAATTCATTCTTTTCAAGCTCATCTTCTACATGCTCTGTCACTTTCTTACTAGGCTCTTGCAACTCCTTCCCACTTCTAAGGATGACGGCACTGGCGTTTTGCTTTGGATTCACCTCAGATTATGAAGGCAATCTCCCAGATACTTGAGACTCTAGACGGCTCATCGTAGTTGCCAATTGACTCACTTGGCTCTCCAAATTCTAAATGCTTGTTGTAGTTGCCTGCTGAAATTGTTGAGCGTTAGTTGCAAGTGATTTAACAATTTCTTCAAGAGATATACCTGACTTGGAGGTTGACTGTGGAGGTGCTGGTTGTCTTGGTGGATATTGTTGTGGGAATCCTGACGGCCTAACTCCATAGCTGAAGTTGGGATGATCCTTCCATCCCGGATTGTATGTTTGTGCATAAGGATCATACCTCCTCTGAGGCATGCCTGGAAATCCTCCAACTGCATTGGCTTGTTCAACGGGTTCTTCTTGAAGTGTAGGACACATATCAGTTGAATGACCCATATTGTAACAAATACCACAAGTCTTCACCTGTTGCACATTACCTACAACAAACTTTTCCACAAGAGAAGTGAGTTTATCTAAATGTTGTTCAACAGAAGAAATATTTACCTCATTCACCTTCCTTGAAGTGGGATCTTGCCTGCTGCCAAATTGTTGTGCGTTGGCAGCCATATTTGATATCAACTCCCTTGCTTGAGTAGGAGTCTTGTTCACCAACACGCCTCCACTAGCAGCATCTATCATACTTCTATCCATCAATGATAGTCCTTCGTAAAAATATTGAATAAGAAGTTGATCAGAAATCTGATGCTGAGGACAGCTGGCACACAATTGTTTGAATCGCTCCCAATACTCATACAAAGTCTCCCCAGGAAGTTGTCTAATCCCACAAATGTCTTTTCTGATGTTGGCAGCTCTTGAAGCAGGAAAGTACTTCTCGAGGAACTGCTTCTTCAAATCATTCCACGTTGTAATCGATCCAGGAGGCAAGTAATACAACCAGTCTTTAGCTAGCCCATCTACAGAGAACGGAAAAGCACGCAGCTTAATCTGCTCTTCAGTCACGCCTTGTGGTCTCATACTTGAACACACAACATGAAACTCCTTAAGATGTTTATGAGGATCTTCACCTGCAAAACCATGAAACTTGGGTAATAAATGAATAAGACCAGACTTTAATTCAAAATTTACCTCCAAGTCTACATATTGAATACAGAGTGGTTGTTGATTCAAGTCTGGTTCAGCTAACTCTCTAAGAGTTCTTTCTACAGGTGCAGCTCTATCCATCACTTGTTCTTCTGAATCGCTAGATGATTCAACTAAATCAGGCACCGTATCTGTTTCAGAAAGCAAAGGCGACGAGGATCGTTGCTTAGCTCGCTTTGTCTGCTGTCTCAGCTGGCGAGCTGTCTTCTCAATTTCAGGATCAAACGAAAGTGTACCTGTACGAGAAGAACGAACCATACACCAAGTAAAACGTAAAAAGGATTAAATAAATGACACCAATCCCCGGCAACGGCGCCAAAATTTGATGGGTGTCGAAGCCAACAAAAATAAATTCCTACTCTAAATAAATTGTGTATAGTGATTGAGCAGGGTCGTGTCCACAGAGATCGGTAATTATTTAAATCCTTTTGAAACGTAAAACGTAAAATGGGGGAATTGTTGACAATAATAAAAATCAAATTAAAATAACAAGAATGCAAATTAAAGTTGTAATTCAAATTGGAGAAAGCTCTGGTTGAAGGAATTAACTCAGCTTGATTCGACTACTGATCATTGATTCAAATATAGATTATTATTACTTATGAATAGACCGGTTATAGCTATTGAGACCCTCTAATAGCCAATCTCTCCTTAACTAGTCGATAACCAAGGTACGACCGTTGGATATTTCCCTAATCAATAGACAACCCTAGATACGATCATAGAATTTAATCAATTGACAGCCTGAAAAACCAGAGAGACCCAAATCCTAATCAACACATATGATGATTCATTTAAATTAGATTGTTTATTCTCACAACACAACTCTCTGCTATGTTATTTGTCACAAACATTAAATTCTTCATACGATGAATCCTTTAATTGACAATAGATTAAGTTGATAATTAAATAGTGGCCAATTACCTAATTAACAAACATAATCATGAAAATAATTCAGAGAATAAACAAATACCCAAAAAGTAATAAAACAATTAAAGCACAAGAAAGATCTCACAGTAGTGATGAATCAAAGCTTCATTAACCTTCAACCAGAAAAATGGGTTTAGTTCCTCATAGAGAGAAGAGAAAAATTAGATCTAGGGTTTCTTTCTTTTTCTCCAATCCAAAAATATCCCCCTTTTCACAATAGATTCCTCCCTTAAATACTCTCTCTCTCTTCTCTTTTAGAATTCTATTTAAAATAAAATACTAATATCTGAAATATTAAATTCGTAATTACAAAAATAACCAAAAATACAAAACACGTTAAACTAAAAACTGCAGGTCCGCAATTGACAGCACGCGCCCACGCCTTATCAACAAAGTTCTTCTGACGCTCATAATTTCTCCAAGAGAACAATCATCATTAAATATCATCTTGTAGGTTAATTTTATCACCAATCAATAGAATTGCACCTACAAAAGTAAAACACAAGTAAATCACTATTATTAAGTGCAAAATATCGATATTAAGGGAAGTAAACAATGCAAAACTAGTGCTTAAATTGCACTCTAACATTTTTACAATTTTTTTATTTCGTATTTCATCCTTTTTAATTTCACAATTTACTGAAGTATTGAAACATCAATAACTCATATTTTTAATGCATATTCAATTTATTTATTCTATATTAATTTTATAATATACAACAAAAAATATTGTTTAAACATGTCAATTTTTCATGTGTTTAGAAAATTTTATTTGAGATTACATTGTCACCGTTATACCATCAGGCATTTTTATTCTCAAACTGGACCAATCAATCAATGTTCAAAAAATTTATAATAATATCAACTTAGATGTATAAATATTTTAAAACTTTTGAATTTTATAATTTTACAATAAACAATAGGGATTGTAGTGTTAATAACCAACAAAACATGTACCTATTAGTTAAGTTAGAGGAGGACAAAGTTGGGGTATCTTGTAACTGTTGCACATCTAAGTTTATATTGTTTTAAATTTTTAAACTTTGATAATTGTATGTTGTTACTAATATTTAACAGTCAAAAGATGTAAATTTAATAATTTTCAAATGACTAATGTGATTGATAGCTTTGATGAATGTTAAATAAGGATATTTGACACATGCACACTTGCTATTTTTTAACTGTCAAATATACTTATACTTATTTCATAGTTTTCCTAGTTTTTAACTGTTCAATATACCTTATTTGATAGTTTTAAACTATGAATTATTCCATTGTTTCTTCTAGTGACACTTTTGTATAGTGAAATTATGGCTGCCTTCCCAGTGGCACAATTCATCGTATTCTTCTTCAATCATTTGCGCTTTGCATAGTTTTGGTGTGACTAAGGCTTCTTGGGAAAAGTTTTCATATTTGGACACTGTGTCACAAAAACTCCTTCCAAGAATGGGAATTCAAGTCTGTCATTCTCCAAACAAAAGCTTCTAAGACTTGGTAAATCATCAAGTTCCAAAAGTTCCAATAATGAACAAGTTATTTGAATCTTGCACAAAATGCAATTGAGATTTTTTGCTCTACAAGCTCCAGTTTATGTTGTTCATGAGTCACACATTGCATTTGTCCATACGATACTACGATTGTGGCTTTATGTCCAAAAATTCTACTCTCATTGCTCTGGTTACTCAATCATCTCATCACATGCGAGTGGGAGATGTTAGATTTAACGCCCATGATGTGATGAATTAATTTAACGAAAATGATAAACTTAGAGTTTTTCTAGGATTCTTATAAGATAAAATTAGTATTTTATCTTAATCTAATCACACACTACAAGAAATCTAGCAATAGATGACAACCACTTTATAACAAAAATCATTTTATCATATAACTATGATAGAGACGTGATAGAATTTTGGTTTAGCAAACTATTAATGATGTAATTGTGATAGAATATTTATCTATTAATAATTTATGATATGCATGTGAAGAAATAAACTCAATCACAAACATTGTGATAGAAATTTAAAATTGACCGTGTTTGACCAAATTTAGAAGTAATATTTTATTTTTTATAATCTAAAACGCAACATTTAGATTATTAAAATGATTTAAAAAAATAAATAAAACGAAACGTTGCGTTTAAGAGAGTGTGTAAACTAAAACAAAAATTTTATAAGTCTTTCAATACTCTATACTTATCAACATCGTCATTCTCACTTGCAGACAACACTCAACCCTAGCCTAAATTAGGATTGGCAATTTAAGAGCCTGGGCCGGGCTTTGTCAAGCCCACGACTAGGCCCATATCTTGTTTAAAAAGTTCAGGCCCTCTCAAAGCCCATCCAAATTGGCCGGGCCTGAGCTTTTACGAATTTTCAAATTTTTTTTAATAAAACTATAATTTTTCAAAACATAATTATCCAATACATAATACTACAATAGGCTAAAAACTTAAATATAATAAAAAAATATTAAAATACTAACATCGCAAGTACCATACACAACATACAAATCAAGTAATCAACCACTAATATAAAAAAAAAACTAATCCAATATTTGCGGGCCATCTTCGTCCTCATCCTTCAATTCCTCGCCAGTAAAAATTTCTTCTTCACGAACTCCACCTAATAAAAAAAGTGTTAAAATAAATAATAAAGCAAAATAATTAGTAATTAATTTTGTAAAAAAATGTTTTTATACCTCTACTGCTAGTAGCCCATAACCAATGCTGAGAGCACATGATAGCTTCCAACGTGTCTGGATGTAGTCTACTTCGATGTGGACTCAATGTTCTACCTCCCGTACTAAAAGCCGACTCCGAGGCAACAGTTGTCACAGGTATGGCTAGCAAATCCTTGGCCATCTCCGCCAAAATAGGATATTTACCTTTGTTCATCTTCCACCATTGTAAAACATCAAAATCCAGAGTTCTTTTGACTAAAGGATTCTCCAAATACCTATCTAAGTCGGACTTCGAACTAATAGGTTGACTATTTTGGGTTGCATATGCATAAAAATCACCCATATCATCTATATCATCAAAATCAATATGAGATTGGTCGGAAGGTACAACAAGTGCGGTAGAAGACTCACCAACAACACCGTATCTCGTAGTTGCGGATTTGGCCTCATAATAATTCATCATTTCATCACAAAGCTCCCGCACTCTCTTAAGTTGATTTTCAAGGCCGACTACATAAATCTTCGGATAATAATAATTAATCAACATCATCTTGTATCTCGGATCAAGAATAACAGCCATGACCAATACCCCACTAATCTCATCCCAATACTTCAAAAATTTTCCAATCATGTTATCCGCCATATTCTTAACTGCAGGAACATCGAATGTTTGCCACCCCTTCAATGCAATCCTCATTTTACAAACCAATAGAAAAAAAAAATTAGCAGTGGGGTATGTTGTACCCGAAAACATCTCAGTCAACTTTGAAAAATGCCTCAAATAATCTAGCATTTGCTTAGCCAACTCCCATTCCTCACTACTAGGCAAACACTTGTATTGTGGCTCAAGTGTTTGCAGTCGAGAAAAAACACTTTTGTACTTCACTGCAAGTTCAAGCATCGCAAAAGTCGAATTCCATCTAGTTGGACAATCAAGCCCCAACTTTTTCACATCTATTTGTATTTGACGACATGCCAACTCAAACTTTTCCACCCGTTTTGGCGATGAACTCCAGTAAGACACACTGTCTCTAACACGTGTAATACCACTCTCAATCACCGACAACCCATCCTTCACAATTAAATTCAAAATATGAGCCACACACCTCATATGAAAAAAATTACCGCTCAATATCATTGACTCAGTGGACAACAATCCCTTCAATCTTGCAACCATCGCATCATTAGTTGAACAATTATCCAAAGTAACCGTGGATAACTTTCTATCTAGATTCCAATCCATTAAACACTTCACCAAAATTTGGGAAATGCAATCAGCTGTATGTGGGGCTTGCACATATATAAATCTGTTCAAATTTAAATAAATTTTTTTAAAGTTAATAAAGTGCCTATACTATACAAATTTAAATACAAAATTTAAATATTTAATAAAGTAAAAATACCTTAGAATTCGACTTTGCAAATGCCAAGAGTTGTCAATGAAATGTCCTGTAACAACCATATAACCTTTCTTTTGATTACAAGCCGTCCACATGTCTGTAGTAATTGCCACCCTACTATTAGTAATCTCCAACAAATTCATTGCCTTCCCCTTTTCAATATTATATATCTTAAATATCTCACTCTTTAAAGTGTTTTTGGACATATGCTTCACCAATGGATTGCAATAATCAACAAAATCTCTAAATGACTCATACTCCACAAATCTAAGAGGAAGCTCATGTTTAACAACAACTGTTGTAAGTTTTTGACGTGCAACCAATGGATCAAATTTCTGAATTCCAAGCTCACCACTTTCGGTTTTCACCAAGTGTTGCTTATTCTAAAAAACTTCTTCAATTGTCGGTTGATTAAAACCATGAATTTGTCTAGTATGTCTATTCAAATGACTAGTTCCCGATCCACAAGAAAGAACCGTTCCACAATGATTGCATTTTGCCTTTTGCTACACCACCAACATTTAGTTTTGTGAAATGGTCCCAACAATTGGAAACAACCCTCTATTTTCTTTTTTTATCACTCCGCATTTCTTCTTGAACATTTTCCAACTCCACAGATGGATTTGAAGGCAAATTAGAAGATTCAGAAACATTTTCCATTATAAACCTATACAAAATTAAAGGAGATAAAATATTTAATTAATTAATTAATTAAGCTAAGTGTAAATGCAGTAAACGCATATTGCATTTACAAGCACAACAGTGACAGGACAATAAATTTACAATGTCCAGAACTCCATAGTCCATACAGTATGTGAATTGTGAATTAAATTATCACCAGAAATCACCAAATGATTGTTTAAAAAAAAAACAAAATCAAGCATGTAAAGAAATGTGTTGATCCGAGTCATTCCATTTCAGTAACTTAAAACTTTGACGGAACAAATGCAAAGTTGCAAACTCTTATTTTGCTTTCAACGAAAATTGACCTTATCCAAATTTAGATGAACTCTCATTATCTAATCAATTCTGTCATTACAAAATTTAGAACAACAAATAGATCAAAAAAAGCCCCCTCCAGGCCTTCATCAAGTTGAGAGCAAAATGAATTCCTAAATTAGAGACTGAACAAACTGGAAATAAATAATTGTCAATTATGCGGCATGATTGCAAATAAATTCCTTCAATCATAAGTAAAAATGCCACTTAATAAATGCCAAGTAAATTCATCTTCAAAATGAATTCAATCAAAACATTTTTTCTTCACTTGCACTCAAATTATGACCGCCTCGTATTCCCAGGCCCTTACAAATCATCATTCTTAAGCTCACCCAACAAGCAAAAGCATCACACTCTCTCATTTCAACAAACCCAAAAACAAAAATTTCACTCTTTGTTCATCACAAACTTGTCCCAATCCCACATTGATAAAAAAAAAAAGCAGACAAAGATGGAAAGAGAATAAACCTTGAATTTTAGATAATTGCACGGCTGTGCTGGTGGGTGGGAGGCGCTGCTGGACACGCGGGAGATGTTGTTGCTGCCTTGCTGGGTGGCTGGACGGTGGGTGGCTGGGCGATGGCTGATGCTGTTGCTGCTGGAATCTGTTGTTGCTGCTGCTGGACGGTGGGTGGCTAATGGTTGATGCTGGCTAGACGCTGCTGGAATCTGGAGATGCTCGCTGCTGTTGGCTGCCGGCGACGAGAACAGTGAGTGAGAACGGAGAGGTGAGTGAGAAGTGAGGGAACGAGCCACGAGGGATTTACCGATTTGGGGATTTTGTCACAGTTGAAATTGAATATTGTAAATTGTTTTGCTATGTTACACTTACAAGTTACAAGTTACAAGTTACAAGTTACAAGTTACAGACTCACAGACACGGTCACGGAAATGACCAATGAGGGATTTTTAATTGTTTTATTTTAATTTTTTAATTTTAATTTCATAAAATATTAATATATTATACAGTTTTTTTTAAATATATATTTATTATTAATTATAAAGTCCGAGCTTAAACTCGGACTTTTCAATCAGGCCCTTAACTGAGCTCATATGTTATCGGCTTTGTTAATTATGAGCCATTTTTCATAATTTTAAACTGCAGACCGAACTTAAAACCCATAGGCCTGGGCTGGGCCTGAGCCTGGGCCGGCCCCAGGCTTTTCTGCCTACCCTAGCCCAAATACGCATTGTCACTATCAATCAATCAACCACTACGTACACTACCTAAACTCTAGACGGCGGACCGTTCCCCACCTGTGTTCAAACTCCCAGCGTTCAAATCAACATTGAAGCCGTTGTTTGAACTGCGAACTATCGAGAAATCAAGATTTGTCGCTATTGTATCTAGTCTCTCGCTATTGAAGAGTTTAGTCCTTTCAGCGAAGTATCTTCAAGGTAAATGCTTAGTTTCTGTATTTGATTCTAGGATGCATGCTTCAGGGGAAAATTTTGTTTGTTTGTGAGAAGAGCTTGATTCGATCTACCCTAGAAATTGATTGGGTCTTCCTCATGAGCTTTGATTTTCAGTATATTGCCATTTTCGGTTAGTAATTGGTCATCACAGTTAAGAAATTGTTTGATTTTCTTTGCCATATAGCCTATTGTTTGAATTTGGAGAAGATGTTATATTGTTAATTTTGGTTAAGTGGTGTGACTTCACTGATTTGGGAAGTGCTGTTGGGACGTTATGTGGGCAAGCATATAGTGCAAGCAAATATGAAATGCCAGGGATATATAATTAAAGGAAGACTGGAACTGAGAGGTTGTGTTAGTTTGTTTCTTTTGTGTGTGTTAATTTGTTTATTCACCTTCTGCAATCAATCTCTATGCATTTAAAGTTAGTTTTTTTTTTTTTTGGGTGTGTATGTTAGTTTTTTTGTTTGCTTTAGGGTCCTTTCTAAGAAAAGCAGCAAAGTAAAGGAGGACTGGAGCTGAGAGGGCTTTATATATATATCCACATCCATCCATTATTGTTTCTTTTCTGATCTTAGTTACACAAGGTTCTGTAATTTGCTTTTCTTATAGGATGATTATCTATGGTTAGCGAAAGACTGTATATTTTGTAATATTATATTCTACACTGTATGAACAATTAATTATTTGTTCTCTTGTAGAAAAAAATCCAACTGGGACAATGTTTTGTTGGCTTATGAGCCAGTTTGGGTCATTGGTATTGGGAAGGTTGCAAACCCTGCTCAGGTTCAGGAAGTAAGTTTGGGTTTATGTCTTATTTAATTTAATGTTTTAATGACAATGATCTTCATGCTTGTAAGAATAATATGACTACCCTTATTGGCTTGCTATCAGGGGTGGAGCTAGCATAAGGCTAGAAGGTGCCATGGCCCCTGTAGAATTTTGAAAAAATTTAGGGTTTCTAAAGAAAATGTGAAACATTAGTATAAAATATATATATCGGCCCCTGTAGAATTAGAATTTTAAATATATAATAACATAAAAATTAAAATTTTAAATTTGGCCCCTGTAGAATTTTTCCCCTAGCTCCGCCCCTGCTTGCTATCAATATAAATATTGTTGGATTGATTATAAGCCTTTTTTTTACCGGAATTGGTTATGAGCTTGCTTAGTTTTTTTGTCAACACATTTTTATATGTTTGCACCATGTGCATTTTACCCTAGGCAGGGCATTTTAGAATTTGTCCATAGCTCTAGCAGTTTTGAAACAAGTAATAATACAGTAGAGCTCTTTCTGATAGTTATCGTCATTTTTTCACCTTGTAGATTCATACATATAGCAAAGAATTATATTTGTTCCTCAATCCATCTTCAGACTCCCATGCTTGTGGATACTCTCGTTTATACATCTACCTAAATACTCACACAAACCCACAGATAATTTTGCTTGTGTCATTACCTTTTCAGATGGGGACATGCACAAAAACATTTTTGTACTTTGTGTTTATATATTGAATACAAATAAATAGATGTTTTTGGTCTATTTTAGTTATTACTTTATCTCCTTTTGCCAGCAAAACTTGCTGACATAATTGCCCTTGTTGTGCTTTTAAAGTTGATATTTTGTCAATATTTTGGTAATCATTTTGCGCAGACCATGTTTTAAATATATGTGACAGGTCCATACTAAACTGAGGAAATGGCTTAAAGACAATGTCAATGCTGAAGTTATAGCATCAACTAGAATCATCTTGGGAGGTATCCTTTCACTACTTTGTTAGTTATTAATTGTGACCACCGTTTAAAATTAATTTTGAGTATGCTATAATCGTTATTAATATGTATAGAGCCAAGATGGGCTCATTGAAGCTTATGGTTGGTCTTCTTAGACCTTTTTCTTGTTCATACAAAGTAGTAAAGAGCACTTTACAACTAAACATACAATATTATTACTTCAACCTGTTTACTGAACTTACTTTGGCCTTTTCTATTTGATATCAAGGAGATTTATTCTTATGGTTATGCTTATGAGAGAAGCATTCTTTTGCTCTATTATGTGCTTAATATTTTTCCTTCTGCAACAATAATTTTAGTTGGATTGGTTCTTAAACAATTCCAAATATTTACAAAAATGGAAGTTGCTTAAAGACATAATATACAATGCAAACTGTTGAAAATGAATCCAAGAACAGAATTTTCTGCCACTTATATTTTATCCAGCTTGATTAATTAGAGGAGTAATGAATAATAATGCTGTGAACCAAGCCTGTTTTTGTATTCCTCGTTTATAGGTACTAACAGATTCACTTTTCTTTTTCCCTTTACTAAATAGGTTCTGTAAATGGAGCAAATTGTAAAGAATTGGCAGCACAACTGGATAATGATGGATTTTTGGGTGGTGGAGCTTCTCTAAAGGTGTGTTTTATTTTTCCTACCAAAGGCAAATAAAGAAGTTATTGTCTTTTGACTTGGCTGATTCACTTTTTTGTCATATTTGAATTAGCCGAATTTCATCGATATTATTAAGTTTGCCACAACAAAGAAGAATTGAAGTTAAAACTAGGCTACATGGCTTGCTGATGCCTGCAATTTTCTCTGTTATGCTTCATTGAGAACTAGAGTTATAATTTTGTTCATTATATATCAGTTCTAATTTAGTTTTCTCTTTTTCCAATTATATATCAAAGGTAATATATGTATGTTGTTCATCCATTATTGTTTCTTTTTTGTCCAGGTTTTGTGTTACCCCATCCTGGACAAACACCGGACATTTCCCATCCCAGCAGAGTAGAAGGTGTGTGCAAGCTCTTAAAAAATGCCCGTAAAGGACAATTATTATTTGTGCCATGCAATCCCAGTCTAGAAATTTCAAAATGTAATAAAGTGTTCTTATCATTATTTATTCATTTTAGCTTTTCATAGCTGTTGCTTTGTTTCTTTGGCTTTTTCTATTTTAGCTTCCATTGGTTTTAGTTGTGTTTAATGGTGGTGAAAAAAAAGTGTTTAATTTGGATCCTAAGGGGTACATGCTCCTGACCCTGATTTAGAACAGCTGATTAAATCGTATGTATTCCTTTTCATTTCACAATCCTCATATTCTCGCTTTCTTTAATATATTTTAGATACGAAAATATTGTAGTTTATCATATAACGCTATGACATTGTTCTCAGACTGAGATAGATGAAGTTTGTTTGGAGTGGGCTGGCCATTGTTCTGAAATCATTAGCGCAGCAAAAAAAAAAAAGAAATGTTTAGTATAAATCTGAAACTTAATTAGTTATATTCACATGTGCCTAAGCCTTAGCCATATTTAAGTTTTTTGTTTCTAGATATATACTTAATTTGTACAGGACAAAATGTTACCAAAATTAACGAACTTGGATCTAGATATATGCCAAAGAAATCACAAAATAGGAATCATATATAAAGCCACAGCAAGAAAATTTGATATATCATATGGATATATGGTCTGTGTGTGCATCTAGCAGTAAATTTGTATACTATCTATTTAAAGCTTCCTCTTTATTTTCATACTTGCAAGAAAGTTAATTGCCTTTTGTATGTACCCTTTTGGTTCCATATTTTATTGCAATAAGGAATTAATTTAAGAAATTTGGAGTTTTATGTTAATAGATAACTCTTTATAATGATAGTGTTGTCTATATTCATTGGTGCTGCACATGCAGATTGAGTTTGAATTTGTCATGATTTTGTTGCATCTATAACTTAGGAGTTTTACTGTAGTAGTTAATTCTTTATAATGATGGTGTTGGGCATATTCAATAGGTGTTGCGCATGCGGGTTGAGAGAAACTGCTGAACTTGGGAGTTTATTCATACAGCGCTATGACACTGTTCTCAGCTGAGGATTGTAAAGAAAGATGGAATTATGGCTCTAAGATGAGATTTGTGAAGGTAAACTAATTATCTTAATAAAATTTTATGTATCTACCACTTTAAGCCTAAAATAGAACATATTTAGAATTTTTTTTGTTTATTTTTTGTGGGTACCATTTTGGTTCCATGTTTTATTTCAGCAAGGAATTAAGTTGCATCTGAAACCTGTAGTTTTAGTTTAATAGATAAATCTTTATAATGATATGTTGGCTGTTATCACTGGTGCTGCACATGCAAATTGAGTTAAATTTGTAATGATTCTGTTGTATCTAAAACCTAATGGTTTTATTGTAGTAGTTAATTAATTCTTTATAATAATAATGCTAGCTATATTCATTTGATGTTGCACATGCAGGTTGACAGAATTGAAGCTGCTGGACTTGAGAGTTTGATTGGGTATTGTTGAAAATGGCAGTTCATGTACTGGAAGTTTACTGAAATTATGGGTTAAGTTCAGCACTACAGCCACTTGATGTCTTCTTGGCTTGTAAAACTTGATACATTTGTTCTTAGTTGCTGGATTTTGTCTGGTGAATTGATCTTGTTTGATATAATTGTTGGATAAAACTGTTTTTGGATGGCATTGTTAATATATTTTTTTTCGACTTAATATAATATATAATTTAATTTTTGGTTCATATGAATTTATGCCTGAATTTCATATACAGGAATGCATAAATTTTGTTGAAATAATTCATAATTACGTTCAGCATAAACTTAGAATGACAGAAAAAATTAATCATAAAATAAGTCAAAAAAAATTAATGACAAAATATCAATCACAAATTGTCACAAAACGTAATATTTTATCCGCCAAAATTTGAAAATTAAAAAAAATCACACCAAAAATTTAAATAATTTATTCATTTTTTCCATGACTGATATATGATATTTAAATGTTATTATAAATTAATGACATTATTTTTTTTCTATCATAAAAATGTGACTGGTACATAGATGATATATGATTTCACTGTCATCCATCTTTCTTTATGATAGATTTTTACAGTCATTTATTACTAATTTTCTTATAGTTACATAAGATGTAGTTTATCAAATAACTCTAGAAAGTTGATTTGAATTAAACTACACTTATTATACTATATAAACACTACATAGTGGGTTCTTAGTCTGTGAATTGAGGGGATTTCCTAAATACGTGATTGTCCTCTGATTATCAGTAACATAAACTCATGACAGATCCATTCGTGAAGGAGATTTGTTCATAAAGGTTCCTGTTGATGCGTAAATCTGTTCGCTTGATGACCGACCAGATTCTTCCACCAACGGTTAAGTTGTCAGCTACTGTTCTCTTGCTCGACCTGCGTTCACCAAAAACAGATCAAAGACGCCGGTGGTTTTGCCGGCGTAAACCCTCCGATGCTTAAGTTAGCACAAGGTTACGGGAAAACAATATAGTTTGAATATACGAAGGGGGTTTTTGTTTCACAGTTTACAAGTCTGGGTTCAATTTGGCAGCGTTTTCCCTCTCTTAATTTTTCTGTCACTTTCTTCAACGGTTCTTCCTCCTTTTATAGCCGTTATTCTCTGTTCCCATTCTGTCTTCCTTTCCCCTTTTTTCGAGTAGTGGTCAGTTATGGAGCTTTAATTGCGACATCATGGGTAACTGTAAGTATTGAAAGCCTCGTAACGGTTCCGGGAAAAACGCAAACGCCACGAGTCTGTGGGATCGTGCTCCCGCTCTTTCCGGAAACGGGTGTCAGCTCGGCATATATTTCTGGTCGGGTTCTCGTTCCTGGTCGGGCCATCGTTTCTGGTCGGGCCACATTCGCTTCCACGCTCCGTTTGCACCATTTGATTGAGGTGAGCCGTACTAGGGCGGAAGTAGTAGCCTGGCCGACCTGGTGCTTGTATGTACTCAACACCAGTCCCCCAGTTTCTGGTCTTGTGAGTGTAATGAGAGAAGAGCAGAAACTGATGGTCGAAGCCGACCAGCCCGGGGCTTCTCCTCAGGTCGCCTAAGCGCGGGCTTAAAATATCTGGGCTTGCTCCAGTCCGGCCTCTCGTGGTGGTTAATGACGTGGCGCTTCCCGACTCTTCATATTTGAAATTTGAAACGACGAGTTATCCTTCCTCGATATTTGGGGAAGTGAGCTGGCATATCCCATCACTTAAATGCTTCCGTTTCCCCCCTTTTCGTTCCAAATCCCTAGGTTAAAATCATCATTAGTTTTTTGCGATTTCTTTTACCTACCACCAACACTTCTCTTTTCTGAGTTTTCTGAGTTTTCTCCCTTCTGAAGAACTTCTTGCATCCGGAGTTTCTACTTGCTGGTTTACTCTCTATCACGGCTACGCTACCCAGGCCAGTTCTTTTCAGGTATTGCCTTTAATCATTTCTCTGATTGTTGTTGGTTGGGCTCCGTGTTGATTCCTTTTGTTTCCGTATATCCAAGTGTTGTTTGTTTTCTCTGGGGATTCGGTATGTCTAACCGGAAAAGAAAAATAATTGTTGATGAGGGTGATGATGAATCTGGGGATTCAGACCTTAACTTGGCCATACCCATAGATTTCTTGAAATCTTCCCGAAGTGTAGACTTATCCCCAAGTAGTAATGTTCTTGAATACCCACAACCTTTGGCCATTTCACCCTCCCCTGAGTTAGAGCTTATAGGAAATAGGGGGGGACCTGCGTCGGGCTCGGGTGAGAACCGCAGTTCTGGTGGAGCTGAGGTTCCTATAGGAGAGGGTGACAGTGAAGGAAGCAGCTCCGAGCCGAGCCGACCTCCTGAGAGACGACATCTTGGGCATAGGATGGAGGCAGAGTCTTACCCTATTGACCACATAGCCTGCGCCACCACCCAAGATGACCTGTTCAAGCTTAGGAATCTTTATAATATTCCTAAGGAGGTCCTCCTGGTAGTCCCTGGAAAGGGTGATGTTCCTAGTCGGCCTCCGCCGGGGTATGTGACGATGCACCTGGAGAGCTTCAAACTAGGAGCTCGGTTGCCTCTCCAGCGCTACTTCGCCAAGATTCTGGGAGGTATGCATCTGGCCCCAGGTCAGCTACACCCAAACGGGTGGAGGGTTCTCTCAGCTATGTTTGTGCTGTGGGAGAGGTGCGAGTTGGAGGAACCCTCCCTTGTTGAGGTAAAGCACCTGTATCAGCTGCGGAGCAGCCCCAAGGAAGCGGGCTGGTACTACTTCATGTCCAGCTCGGCAAAGAGAAAGCCAATCACCGGCTTCCCTTCCTCGTGCAAAAATTGGAAGAACAAATTCTTCTTTGCTGGGGGAAACTGGTGTCCATCAATTCGGTCGTTGGGTGGTGACATTTACCTTCCAACGCACTTTGTCACCCCAGGTCGTTCATTTTTGCCTCTATTTGCTTTCTCGAATTGTTACTTATTAGGTTCCTTAACCTTGTCTGTTTTTTCAGAATCGTGGAAGTTGGTTAAGACGCTCGAGGATCGGCCTTTGCTTCAGGTGGAGACCGCTTTGGTGAACGCGTCTACCTGTCAAGACCTCCTGTCGCCAACGAACTTGGTCGGTTCGGGCTTGGTAGATATTGCCGCCGGGATGGACAACAAAATCCTTAGCGCAATGAGCAGAAAGCGTGGCCGGGCATCGAGCAGCTCGAGCCACCCTCCTCCTCCTCCGAAGAGGACCAGTGCTGGTCCTTCAAAAGCTCCAGCTCCTGCTCTACCCCCTCCTCCACCTCGGAAGAGTAGCGGGGAGAGAGCCCCCGACAAGAGCCCTGAGGTCAGCCTACAATCTGGGGACCGATCTGCTTCGCTTCCTTCTCGGGATCAGGGTGACTATCTGAGCCCGTATCAGAAGGATTACAAAAGATCAGTTGGGCCCAAGATGGTGAAGGACATTGAGAGTATGGAACTCTCCGAGCTGGCTGCCTCCGTTCAAAGGGTTTCCTTCAGGTTGGCCACCATGGTCTCGTGTTATAAAGGCGCATCCATACGCCATGAGAGGAAACTCCAAGCTGATAACCAGGAGCTGAGGAAGAAAGCTGATTCTGCTGATCGCTCCAAGGAGAAACTGGCTGAGCTGAACAAGCAGATGGTGGAACTGGAGGAAAAAACTGCAATTGCTGAATCCACTGCCTCCAAGCTTGAGGAGGAGTTGGGCAACCTGAAGTCCGACCTTCAGGTAACTCAAAGCGAGAAAGATACTTTGAGGACTGCCCTCGAGGGAGAAATCAAATCCCTAACCGAACAGCTGGCCGAGGAGAAAGGCAAATCTGGGGATATGGAGGACCGGCTGGATGCCGAGTATGATTCTGGAGTTGCCTTCTCCTATAAGTGCATCATGTCCGTGCTTAAAGAGGAATATCCCGAGCTGGACATGAGTAAGCTGGAAGCTGGAGTGCAGCGGTATATGGCGGAAATCGGCCAGACAGACAAAGAGCAAGGTGAGCAGGATCAGGTAGTGGTTCCTTTGGATGGAGTGCAAGAGGGAGGAGCTGAGGGACGCACGTTCGAAGTGGGTCAGTCGTTCGTGCCTCCTCCTCCTAGTACAGCTGATCTTCCACTCCCCGAGGTAGTTGATCCTTCGCCGCCTGCTGAGACCGTTGACCCTCCTGAGCCTGAGGTCTAATTGTATATTCATCAGCCTTGTAAACATTGAAACATTAATAAATTTTCAAATGTTTTCTGTCGGCTTTCTTGCTTGTTTCTTTTTGTGGTTGTTTCTATTGCCTTAGCGAAATTTTGAATATTTAGCTGCTGGTCTTTCAATGTCCAGGCAGAAATAGGCACATACTTGCCTTAGCGAAATTTCGAATATTTAGCTGCTGGTCTTGCAATGACCGAGCAGAAATAGGCACATACTTGCCTTAGCGAAATTTTAATGGGCCTATTAGCCGGGGGATTTCATGCTAAATTCATCTTTATTGAAACTTGAATGTATTACAAAAGTAGTGAATACACATATATGCATTAAGCCATCATGCAATAAACACAAACAAGTTGTCAAAATGAAGAGCACTTTGCTTACTGGAAATACTTCTTCAAGTGCTCGGCATTCCATGACCTCTTCACGTCCCGCCCATCTTGGTAGGCCAACTTATAAGCTCCTGGTCCAGTAGCTCGTATTACTCTGTACGGACCTTCCCATTTTGGGCCAAGAACACCATGGGTGGGATCCCTGGTGTTCTGATTCACTCTTCTAAGTACCCAATCTCCTGTTCGGAACTGCCTCACGCGTACGTTCTTGTTGTAATAACGCTTGACCCGTAGTTGACACTGGGCCACTCTCTGCGAAGCCCCTTCCCTTTTCTCCTCCAGTAGGTCCAGGTTTAAGCAGATCTGCTCATCGTTTTGCTCGTCCGCGAAATACTTCGTTCGATGTGTTCCCACCCCGATTTCTGCTGGAACTACTGCCTCCTGACCAAAAGCTAAGGCGAACGGGGTTTCTCCTGTGGCGGTTTTGTGAGTTGTCCGGTACGCCCATAATACTCCTGGTAGCTCATCAACCCAAGCTCCCTTCTTCTCCCCCAATCTAGTTTTCAAAAGCTTCTTTATGACTTTATTGGCTGCTTCCACTTGCCCGTTCGCCTGGGGATGTGCGGGGGTGCAGAACCTCAGGTCCACCCCTAAATTCTGGCAAAATTCTCTGAAGTTGCCGTTGTCAAATTGTCTCCCATTGTCTGTAATAATGGCATAGGGGATCCCGTATCTACAAATGATATTTTTCCAGATGAAATCCGTCGTCTTCTTCTCCGTGATTTGGCTGAGGACTCCCACTTCTACCCACTTGGTGAAGTAATCTATCGCCACAATTGCATGTGTTGCTGATCCTCGGCCCTTAGGTAACGGACCAATTAAATCGATTCCCCATTGAGCAAAAGGCCACGAGGATGTCATAGTGGTCAACATTTCTGGGGGTTGTGCAGGAACCTCAGAGAAGTTTTGGCAAGTTTTACATCTTCTTGCCATTTTTTTCGCATCCTGATGCATGGTTGGCCAGAAGTATCCTTGGCGGAGTGCCTTGAAGGCTAAAGTTCTTGCTCCTGAGTGATTGCCGCATACCCCTTCATGAATTTCCCTCAGTACGTAATCTGCTTCTTCATCATCTACACATCTCAGCAGGGGTAAGGTGAACCCTCGGCGATATAGAATACCATCTAGTAGCGTGTACCTCGCTGCTCGGCATTTTAATATCCTTGCTTTCCTTTTGTCCTCTGGTAAGATCCCATCCCGGATATAAGCACGAATCGGGTCCATCCATGATTCTCCAATGCTTACGCTCATCACCTCCACCTCCTCTTCTATGCTTGGCGAGGTCTTTATCTCTAGCGGAACCGACTTAGGTAATTTCGGGTCTACTGTTGCAGCCATTCTAGCCAGCATATCAGCTCGGTAATTTTCATTTCGGGATATCTGCTTCACCTCTACCTCCTGGAAAAGCCCAACCATCTGCTTTGCTTTCTTTAGGTAAAGACCCATCTTTTCTCCCCTTGCTTGGAACTGATCGCTGAGCTGGTTACATACTAGCTGGGAATCTGCTCGGATTTCTACCCTTTCTGCTCGTAGTGCATGTGCAAGCCCGAGTCCAGTAATGAAAGCTTCGTATTCAGCTTGGTTATTCGTCAGCTGGAACTCGAATTTTACGGCATAGGATACCTCGACCCCTTCTGGGCTCCGGATTACAACTCCTGCTCCGGATCCTTGTTCACTACATGACCCATCGACCATCACCAGCCACATCCCCTCTGGTTTCTCCTGCTCCGTTGGTTGTGGCTCCGGGATCTCTTCCCCTGGTAGTGCACGATCAACCATAAAGTCGGCCAAGGCTTGGGCTTTGATTGCACCCCGAGGCTTGTAAGACATGTCAAACTCACTCAGCTCTATAGACCATTTTACTAACCGTCCAGACGCATCCGGTTTTTGAAGCACTTGCCGGAGGGGCTGGTCAGTCATTACCACGATCTGGTGGGCTTGGAAATATGGTCGGAGTTTGCGTGCTGCTGTTATCAGAGCTAGTGCCCATTTCTCCATTAGTGGATACCTGGTCTCTGCATCTGCCAGGGCCTTGCTTGTATAATATACCGGATACTGCTTTCCTTCCTCTTCCCTGATTAAGACTGAGCTGGTGGCGCACTTAGAGATCGCCAAGTACAGAAGCAGTTGGTCACCCCCTCTCGGAGTTGACAGTAACGGGGCGCGGGCCAGGTACTCCTTCAACTGTCCAAATGCCTCCTCACATTCTGGTGTCCACTCCATCTTCTTTCCTTTCTTTATGACTTGGAAGAAAGGATGGCATTTATCAGTGGCTCGCGAAATGAATCGGTTCAATGCTGCCAACTTTCCCGTTAGGCTCTGCACCTCCCTAACTGTTCGTGGGGACCTCATTTCTATCACCGCCCGTATCTTTTCCGGGTTGGCCTCAATCCCTCGATGGCTTACCAGGTATCCCAAAAATTTGCCTGAGCCGACCCCAAATGCACATTTCTCCGGGTTCAGCTTCATCTCATACCTCCTCAACAATTCGAAGGTCTCTTCCAAGTGCTTCACATGATCTCTCGGTTCTCTTGACTTGGTGATCATGTCATCCACATACACTTCCATAGTATGACCGATCAAAGGTTTAAAAATCTTGTTCACCAGCCTTTGATAGGTTGCTCCTGCATTTTTCAAGCCAAACGGCATCACCCTGTAACAAAATAAACCCATGTTAGTTATGAAGGTGGTGCTCTCCTCATCCTGTTCGTCCATGGGTATCTGGTTGTATCCGGAGAATGCATCCATGAAACTGAGCAGACTGTGACCCGCGGTTGAATCTACCAACTGATCTATCTTTGGTAGGGGAAAGCTATCCTTCGGGCATGCCTTATTGAGATCCGTGAAATCCACGCACATTCTCCACTTCCCATTGGCCTTTTTTACCAGTACTACATTGGAAATCCACTCCGGGTATTTGGCTTCCCTAATAAATCCTGCCTTCAACAGCTTCTCCACCTCGGCATTTATGGCCTCGTACCTTTCCTGATTGAAGCACCTCCTTTTCTGCCTCACCGGCCTTGCCCCTTTTTTGATTGCCAGCTTGTGACAAGCTACCCCGCGATCAATGCCTGGCATATCCTCATGAGACCAAGCAAATATGTCCGCATGGGACTGTAGACACTTCACCAACTCGCCTTTTAGTGCCTCGTCCAATTCTGATCCGACTTTCACCGTTCTGGTCGGGTCATTCTCGCTTACAACTACCCCCTCCAGCTTTTCAACAGGTTCCTGACGACCATTTTTTGAATCTCCTCGGTTGTCTAGAGAGGTAACCTGCAGTGTCTCCTTGGCCGCTGTTGCATAGCAGCTTCTGGCCATTCTCTGGTCACCTTTAACCACACCAACCACTCCATTTACCCTGTACTTCAGCGCCAGATAATGTGTGGACATTACACATTGACTGATCCTCATGAACAGCCTCCCCAATATCATCTGATAAGGACTTTTTTCTTCTACCACGACAAAATCCAGCATCATCGTTTTTTCAAACGGTTTCACTCCCACAGTAATTGGGTGTTCGATGATCCCCACGGGTATAAGCTGTCCTCCTCCAAATCAGAAGCTTGGATAAATGAAAGAGGACCAAAACTTTTATAAAAGCATATACCGATAAAAAGCCCAAAAGGCATTTTACAAAGAAGATCATCAAAGTAAGATGGATGATGACTTGATTTTTACTTTTTTTTTTTTAATTTCACCTATTCTGTTCACAAATGATGGCTTAGTTGTTAGTAGTTCCACATGGACATTATTTACAAATTGTTGTTATGTTTAATAAAGAAATGAAAAGTTGTTCATCGTACAAAATTGCATGATCAAATCTTGGATTTTTATTATTATAAAATAAATAAATTTCATTAATAGATAATGCGCACGTTAATGTGAGGGATTTGATCAGATGATCATATAATTTACTAAAACTTTAACAAGTGCAAAGTTTAAAAATAATAAATAAACAAAGAGTACACGTAAAGAATGTTATTTACAATAACCAAACTGAAAAATAGGGGAATGAAAACAGAGGAACCTCTCATTTTTCTTTTCTCTTTCTTTCAAATGGTGAAAATAATAATAGAGCATGACAGCTCACTACTTTCATTTGTTAAAAAGTGTTGCCTGAATTCCTTCCTTTGCTAGCTGGAACTATTGGCTTGAAGTAATGAGTTCTTGTTAAAAGCACAAATTTTACTTTATTTGATGATTATAAAGCATTGGTCAGTTGTGAATACTCATCCAAGGCAGGACCGGCCTCAGAATTTGGTGAAATAGAAGAGCTTCTAATGAGATTTTATAATCAAATCAATGTATACTGAATTTTACATGTAGATAAATTGAAGAGTTAGAATGAAATGTTACAACTCTTAGGGCGTGTTTGGTAGCCCACATTACATGAGATAAAAATATTATTTCTTATTACATTTATGCAGACCCGTGTTTGATAGTAAAAATAATTACAGCAACATTGCATTAATGGGCTAAGCTAATGCAACAAGTGCCGTATTAACTTGCTTTTTCTTTTTTTCCCCCTTTTCTTTGTTATAATAATAATAAATAAATTTAACTTTTTAATTTCATTTAATATTATATAATATTTTTATTTTTATTTTTACATTATGATTATTAACATAAATAAATAATTATGATGATTAATATAAATAAATAAATATATAATTTATTATTCAATAATATTATATTATATTTTTTATTTTTACATTATAATTTATTAATAAATTTACAATTTAATATAACTATACTAAATATTTAAATATGAATAAATTTGAACAACAAAATTTAAAATGATAAAATATTAATATAATATAAATTAATATAATAGAATATATAATTTAAATTAATTACACAAAAAATTAATACAGTACAGTATAGCATCAAACATTATATAACATTGTTATAACACAGTGCTAATATAATACAGTATAGTACAATACAGTGTGCCAAATGGGTAGGAAAAATGACACCTACACCCCCAACATTTAGAGAAATAGTCATAAAGAACCCTAAATTTTCAATAAGAGACATCAAGATTCCCTTTTGACCATAATACATTTTAAAAACCCAAAAAAAATTGACCCGAAAATTTATGATAGATAGAAATATCGCATTTTTACAATCTATTAGACATATTTTATTATATTAAAATAATTTTTAACAAATAGAAGCATAATATCAAAAAGAAATTAATTAAAGTTAAAATTATTTTGAATATTATGTAAAAAATAATTTTACTATTATTAACATGAAGATATTTTATTAGTCGTAAAATCTATTTAACCCATAAATACAAATATATATTATCAAAATAGATATAGCAATTTAAAATTCTAATATTATTTTAAATGTTAAAAATAGTTTAATATTATTAGTACATTGGATAGATTATATTATTTATATTATATTTATATTAATTAAAAAATTTTAAAGTCAAGTTCTAATTACTATATTCAATGGATATTATAATAAAAAATAAAAAGAATCTTGGTGTTCCAATTTTCTCAAATCTTAAGGGTGTTGATGTCTTTTTTCCTAAACTTTAGGAAAGGTTGTTTACACCAATAGAACAAATTTTTTCTCGGATGTTCGTAAGAAACAACAGCACAATAACTCTATCATAATCTAGTAAACAAAAGTACAATAACTCTTAACGTAATCTTGTCTGCTAACACCAATTATTTATGTATATTTCTCTTTAAAAAAGCTCAAACAATGCTCACTTTATTTTTCTTTAATTAGACAAAAGAAAAAAATGATTACGGAACCACTACTTTCTAAATGACCCTATCAACAACTAGTGACTCTGACTACAGGCAAAATATGTGCTCAAAAGTCACAGCGTTAAAGTTGGAGAAGCCCATTTAATAAATAATTAACGTGGTGCATGATTTTTCCAAATCTTGTTTTGTTTTTCATTTTTTTGACTTTAAGGGTTAATTATAGATTACTAACTCGTGATTTGAATTCAAATCACGTCCTTATTTTTAAAAACTTTAATTTACCTTTACGTTTCGTTAGGAAAATTATATAAAAAAAATTCATCAATGTACCATTTTTTTAATCTTTTGAACGAGGAAAAGCTAGAGATTTTAAAAATTAAATAGGCAATTTGAAATTAATCAATTTAAGAGGGGGTAAATTTTAGACTACTTCCCTCTTGAATTGACTCTCTTCAAATTACCCCCTTATTTTTTAAAATCTAAAGTTATTCTATTTTTTGTGTGAAGGATAAGGAAAAAAATGGAGATAGGTTAATGATTTTTTTTTTTGGCCCTTAACAAAAATAGAATAAATTGAGATTTTCAAAAATAAAGAGTGATTTGATGATGGTAAATTCACGAGGGGAATAATATTCTTTTATGAAAAAAAATTATTTTTATTTTTATTATTAACAAACTTACAATAAATGAAGATAAGAATTAAAAAAAATAAGGATGTAAGTTTGTGAGTAATGAGTTCATTTCTTTCCACATTTGTTTATATCTATTGATTTTATTGCACTCTAGTTAAATATCCAAATATTTCTAGCCAAAAAAAAGGGGTCGGCTGAAATGGACATGACGTTTTCATACGTTAAAGTTGGAATAATATGAATAAATCCATTAATTATCCGAGAATGACAAGTTTTTTTTTTTTTTTGATAGTTCAACTTTTCCCCCTAAACTATGCACTGTTTATAAATGAAAGCGTTACAAAAATTATGAAAAACTTTTTTTTTCTAGTAACATAGTAATTAGGAAATAACATCTGCGCCCAATAAGTATTATTAACATTTTACTACTAAATAATCATAAAATCTTACATTTTATTATTTTTCTATGTTGAGCTTTAATATACTAGTTATGCCCTTCTTTGAAATTTATAAATGAGTTTATCAAGAAAAAGGATTTAATAAATAAATTCATCCATTTTAATAGCTGAACTCTTACACACATCTAAAAATATCAGTAACGCCCTTGACAAAAAGACTATTTTCTCAATTCCCATAATAAAACATCTTCACGGTTGGCAGCATAAACTGCTATTAACTATAATATTAGGCAATTAGTATTCTATATTCAGGGGTAAAATTCATTTTATCTGTTCAGATTTTTATTTGTATTTTACAAGTCAAAATATGTATAATGAATCTTGCAATTTTTTTTTTCCAAAGCGAGGGCATAATTGATATTTTAAATGACAACTAAAAGGTCAATTACTATCTTTGACAGAAAAGTAGTAACATTTATAAATTTATAAATCTTTAGTAGTAAAATTTACGTTAAAATGTCAAGTACAACACTGATTCATGTGGTTAATTTCGAATCCAACCATTGATCGATCTCATCTTCAGTCATGTTAGCACTTTGTCGGGCTGTTATTGACGTATAGATAAATATTAACCCTGCATTACTATAAATGTCTGCATGACAAAAAATTATCAAAAAATAATTAAGCGCACAAAAATCATCTTTTGCAACTTGATCATACACAAGGTTGCTCAAAAATTGGTACATATCTTGAGAATTCTTTATAGAGTAAAGAGTTAACCATAAACTCTAATATAAATTTATTTGGTATAAATTAATATGACATAATTAAATTAATTAGAGTAAATAATTTTTCATCCACTTGATTTGTATTTATTATTTTTTGTTTTCATCTAACTAATAAATTTATGTTATATCATTTTATATAAAATTAAATTTATATAAAAATTTATAGTTATATCGTCACCCTAATATAAGATTATGGAAAAGTAAACACTGAAATCATCCGTAGGCTGGCCCGACCACATACAAATTTGTGCTGAAATTCGTACATATCTTGTGAATATTTATAATTTTGTACCACAGTTAGTAGGGTAGAAAGATGCTACAATTATTGACTCGTGGGGATAAGACAGTTCATAAATAATTGCAGAGCATATCAAGCGAAGGTGAAGCTTTAAATAACACTCGCATTCTTTAAAAGGAATGTGGGAGATTTAATATTTCTCCCGAGTGATATTGAAATTAGGCATATGCATGGTTGTTACTTAATGTCACGCTCTAAAATATTTGTCCACTCGTCTATTAGAAAAATTCTCTTTGCTTCTATCAATTTTTTTTTAAATTGTGTTACCTTATAATTTATATTTAAAGTAAAATTTAAGTGGATGATTGGTGGTTGATAAATAAAATTTATAATAATTAATCCTAATTCTGTACAGTATGTAGATACATTAAAAGAATTTCAAAACAAATTACAAAAACAGACCTTTTCTGGATATTGTTTTCGGAGCCGAAAATCAAGACTCTGCAAAATAATAAGTCGTTGGCTTCTCGGCAGGAGTTCTTGAATCCGCCATTACTAAACTATCTTGTTTCCCATTATATCTTTATTACGCCACCCAATATAAACATTTAAAATCCATAAACAATATTTCGGTAATATCATAATTAATATATAAACTGTAATTTTGCTACATGTACAACATCTATAACTTACATCAATTTAAAATTTATTTTTTATATGACTCAGTTATTGTCTGTCAATTTAAAATTTAGATACTTCACTCTTGAATTAACTATCTTCAAATCACTCCCTTATTTTTTAAAGATTAAAAACTTGTTTAGTCCATATATTATGAGGTTAGTGTCCATTTAGTCCATATATTTTTAAGAATACCTCAAAACACCCCTGCTGTTAACGATTGACACTCGTCCCATTTTTTTTTATTCTTTTTAGCTTATTTTTACAATATTACACTCTTACAGTAATGTTTCTTTTTTTGGATATTAATAAAAAAATATATTATCAAATTAAACCCAAAAATAAAATATAAATAAAAAGATATATATTAATTTTTGTGGAAGCTCATGTGTGTCCAAAAAAATTAATATTGTAAAAAATTAAATTATCAATTTTTTTAGAAAAATTAATATTTTAACTCTTCAGCAAAGTGTTCCACAAAAATTAATATTTTTTTTCCTTTTTGGTGTTAAAATGGTAATTTAATTTTTTTAATAATATCTAAAAAATAAGTCAAAAGTAACAAAAGGTAATGGAAATGGTGTCAATGATTTAACGGTTGAGATGCTTTGAGGTATATTTAAAAATATGAGGATTAAACAGACACTAACCTTAAAATGTAGGGACTAAACAAGCTTTTATTATTTTTAAAAAACTCAAGTTATCCTATTTTTTGTGTAAGGGATAAGGAAAAGATGGAGGTAGGTTGATGAACTTTTTTTTTTGTGTCTTCTTAACAAAAATGGAATAAATTGAGATTTTTAAAAATAAATAGTAATTTTTAAAAATAAAGAATTGTGTGACCTCTTAGTCGTGCATTTTGGAGTTTTATGCATACGTGAGCAGGGTATGCAAGGATTAAAGAAGGGATTGAGAATCAATTGGTTGTAGAATAGTTTGTATAGTAAGAGGATTGCAACATATGCTAAGGTGTACGATCAGACAAAATGGATGTAAAAAACTAAAGATGCAGAAGAAGAAAAAAGTGAATGGAAAAATAGAGGATATGTCTAATATGAAAAGGAGAACTAAGAAGAGGGTGAGATAACCTTAGTAACTCAGATAACAGACGTTATTATGATAAAGACTTGTTTAATTACAGATGACCAGAGAGGCCATGACGAAACAAAACGTTGAAAGAAGTTTGATAGAAGAAACAAAGGTTTCTAGATAATGATAAGCTTTATTGAAAAGTGTGAATGAATAAAACTAGAGTTTTGAACCCCTTTTATAACAAGTCCAAATATCGGGAATTTACTAAAATAAACAAATCCAAAATCTAATATAATAATTAAATTCTCCTAACCAAAATAAGAAAAGGAGAACAAATGGCATTAAAGTCCGAGTTCTAGAAAAAAAATAAAAATCCTAGAAGAATCAAGAAAAACAAGAAAGAATCTTAAAACTAAAAAATGAATAGGAAAGAAATAAAATTTTTGGTTCGACCATGGGGCAAAATGACTTATATGGAGTTTTGTTCATCTCATTACAAGCTTCAAAACGATATATTATTTAGTGAAAACAAACATTTGTAGCCCAAGTTATGGCCTCCAGAAGGTATGTTGTTCGCTACACACAACACCCAACATCAAGCCAATTCGTGATTGGAAAAAAAAAAATCTTGAAGAGAGGAAGTCTCACCAATAGGCAAGGCCAAGAAAGAGCAAATGACTATAGGAAAAGCAAATGGGAGAACTGAGTAAGAATAATAAGATGTGTCACCTCTAGTTTGGAGAGGATCAATATTATATATAGGGTAAACTTAATAGAGCAGAGTGGGAGATTTACACCTCTAAACAAGAGTAGAGCAAATATATTTATTGTGACAACAGATAAAGGTTATTGATCCCACCAAAGCCAATTGTGACGGGTATGGAACTACAGATTGCATAGACTTGAAAAAAGAGATTGAATGGCTTATATAAAACCAATATCTAAAGCAAATGTGAACACGAAAGAAGAGATGGGACTAGAGGGGACAACAGAGGCAATGTGGTAATGGTGATTATGGAGTGGCAGACCTAGCAAGGGACTTGAATTGTTCGAGGTGGAATTATAGTTGATACTCCCTGAAAAGTTATGATGTGATTTTTAATGTTCTGATACCAAAGAAACAATGACTTCAAAGAGAACTCATCAAAGCCCTCAAATTCTTTTTTTTTTTTAAAGATGAAAAGATCTGAAAGCCACTATCATGGGTCCTAATATCCAATTTGGTTTAGACACATAAAAGAAGATTGGCTTCCCATATGCACAGAGATGGTTATCTTATTCTGTTCGAATTGGTTGGAGTCCATATAAAGTTTTAGTGCACATGGTTATTTTCCCAACCGACTTTTTGAAACATATGATATGAAGTTTGAGGACATACAACCGGATGACTCAACTTATCCAAGTTGACATGAAAAGCGGAGAGTACCTGGCGGTCCATGAACAGAAAGAAGAACCGCTTGTCCATACAGGTTTCTAAAAATTGAAGGAGCTGGCAGCTTCATCGGGGTGGTGAGCCACTTGCTTTCTGTCCCAAAATTATGTTTATTTGTAATAAGGTGGTTAGCCGGCTTAATTGTAACGGTTAGTAGTTTGCTAGAGTTGGTAATGAGACATGATTTGATAATCTTGATCAAAGATGCTTGAGGCAGTTGATTGATGTAGGAATTTAAGTTCGGTTAATTTAAGAATTTTAAGATTCTAGAATTTTATTTTGGGACTTTTTATTTTCATTAGAGTCAATTATCGTATTTTATAATTTTAGGACTTTCTATTTTCATTAGAATCAATTAAGTTATGAGATTTAGTTAACTTAGGGAAGTATCTTTTATTTCCATTATAATTGTGATTTAGTTTCCCTTTTTAAGTTAACTTGGAGAAGTGGGCTTCCTTATTATAAATAGAGAAGTTTTGTAATTATTTTCATAATTTAGATTCAATTATTCAACAAAACACCTATTTATAATTCCCTCAGGGTATTATCTATCAAAATCTCTCTTGTAGAGTCGTTTGGATCTCTTGTAGAGTCGTTTGGATTAGAGCGTCATCTAATCTCGCTTTACACGTTATTAAAAATCTCATTGAGTCAGCTGGTTTAGAACGCTATCTAATCATGCTTTAATCAAAGCGTAACTTAATCGCATTAACTTGATTTAGTATTAAACCGAAATCTAGTTTTTCTACCCCATCAATTTCTGCTTCCGCTACTCCTCACTCTGTCACTGATAAGTTCATCAGAACAAATGAAAAAGGCCCTTAGAATTAAAGCCGTTGGATTAACGAGACTGCACCAAAGAGATTTGGTCTTATACTTTCATCTTATACTATATAATTACATTTGAAAAAGAAAAACTCTAATTGCAACTAATTTTTCATTTTTTTCATTTGAAAGTGATCAAATTTATCTTTCTTTATTGTGAGGTCTGAAAGATTCGATTCAAATTGTATTCTTTGCACGATTAGATTAATTGCACTTAGCTAGAACAAGATTACAAATATATGCTCTCAAATGATACAATACTGAAAAATATAAATGGTTACAAAATAGATTCATTATTATTTTGGAGGTTTGAGTAAGTTGAAAAATATAAACGGTTACAAAATATATTCAATATTATTTTGGAGGCTTGAGTAAGTTGAAGCATCTCGGCTTAAGTGGTAATTAACAAACTCAACCTCAATTGTAGTGTCTTATCTTCTCCATCTTCGTTAAGAGAATTATATGGGATTCAAAGGAATTTTTTATGTTCAAGGTAATTAAGCCTAATGTCACAGGATCAGTGTTTTGCGCAATGAACCTGTGCGGTACTTAGACAACCTTTGCCAAATGTTGCTAAGTAAGCCTTAAGCTTCTCGACTAGTTAAGCCTAGAGGTTTTCGAAGAGTTAGAAAGAAGAGAGCAATAAAGCCAAATGAGAGAAATTGTATTACTCGCAAAGAGATTACAAGAGAGCTTACAAGCGTGTTTGAGTTGCTTGCTCAAAGCTTGATGCTCAAATGCTAAATGTCATGCCCTATTTATAGGGGAGGCTTGTCAAGCTCAAAAGTTCTACCACTTGCCTAGAATTCTAGATATTTACATGTGCTAGAAATGTGTAGAGAATTCTAAATATGTACTTTGAGTGTGCTAGAGTTGCCAAGAAATTTTCAGAATCAGCCCAAGCTAGCAATCTTAGCCTTGTCTTGGGCTCTCTAACCTGAATTTGTAGGCAATTGGGCTAGTAACTTGGGCGGTCCACAACACTAAGCCTGCTTCTCATTTTATCTACTACCTAAATTTATAGATCTTCAACAATATTTAATATTTTGATTAGTTCAGAGAAATCAAATTCTAACAGGCTTTATTAAGCAACCTTTCATTTACTCTATCAATTAATTAATTCATACCTATAATACTTTTTTTTTAAGTTATAGCCTAATTGCAACCTAAATTTTATTAAATTAAATATGTAAGTAGAAACATAATATTGATAGCCTAAGTTTTATAATAACTAGAAACATAATACTAAAATAAATATACAAAATTTAAATTATTTTTAATATTGTAAAATAATTTTTTTATTATTATTAATACATGAGATAAAATTTATTTAACCCAAAGATTTATCTAAAATTTGTATTATAAATTTAAATATATTATTAAAATAAATATAATAATTTAAATGCATGTTAAGGCTTATTTTATATATAATTTTTTAAATATTATTAGTGTATTAGATAAATTAAACTATTTAAATCATATTTGTATTTATTAAAAACTTTTAAATTCAAACTTTTTAGTTACTATTTACCACGAGTATTATAGTTAAAAGAGGTCTTGGTGCCTCCTAACACGACTTAAAATGTGTTTGATTTTCTCCTAAGTATAAGAGTGCTTAGTTATAATTTATCTCGGTGAGTCCGAGATCGATCCATAGAGAAATGATTTAATTTGTTTACGTAAGTTTATCCAAATAAAAGTAAAATTTATAAATATGTAATTTATTTAAGAAAAAGTATAAAATTGAATTAGTTAGGGTTATGGATCTACTCTTAATAATAAATAAAATTTAACAAATTCTTTTTATTTTTATTTTATTTCTCAAAAGATTAATTGTATAAATTAAAATTATTTTTCCATTTATTTTATTGGGCATTAAGAATTTAATGTGCCAAAACTTAATTTGTCTACACTAAATCAAAATTTCATTTTTCCGTATTTTATTCTAAGATATTAAGAATTCATTGTGCCAAATTCCTATTTTTGTCTACAATAAATCAAAATTTCAAAATATAAAATATGAATAAAATTAAATAGAAAACAATTTAATTTGTAAAATTAAAAATAGAATTTGATTAAACCATATTTTTACTAAGAGTTTCACATTCCCCTAATTACTAATATTTAGCTAAACATATTTAAAATAAAAGGAATTTTCTTTAAAAACAAAAAAGACATAATTAAAAAATGCTTGAAAATTGAAAATAAAACTAATTTTATTTATTGAAAATATAATACAAAGAGAGATGAGAAGAAGAATTTGGGGGAAAAGAAGAAAATAGAAGGTGTAGAGAGGTGTGTTCATCCCCCCTCTAATACATGGTAAATCCTCACCACACAAATAAAAAAATCTAATTACATCTTAACCTTACATTTGTCCCACAAATAATCTCACTAATAAAACATAAACCTAACTTACCCACTCAAGTATATCCAACACATTCCACTAACAATGACCATACCTAACATGATAAAAACTTATAATTTTAGAATTACCACATTTGCCATGGTAAAGATGTAAATATTTACAACAAAAATCTTGGATCCTCCTTGACAATGACATAATTTCTCGGATTTTCAGAATCTAAATTTGACATACATACATTTGTTCGTAGCCTCAAATTGCATGAAATTATTATTTTTACCTAATAAACACAAAATACACAAAATCAAATATTTAGAAAAATAATTAGAAATTCACAGTATTTTACACAATTACAAATATAAATTGCATTAATAAAACAAAATAACATTTTTATCCCTTAATAAACATACAATTTTGAACACTAATCATCTCCTATTAAAAACTTTGGTTCTATATGATTATCTCCCCTAACTTTGGGGGTGTGGCTGTTTTTTTTCCTTCATTTTATTAATAAGTTTAATTAATAAAGAGTAATGATAGAAATCCCAAAATTTTTAATCCTAAATGATGGGCATTCATTCACTGGTTGATAATTCTTTACAAATTCAAGTGAATTAATTGTATTATCTCATCAACCAATTGTTAAATATCAATAATTTGAAATAGTTATTTAAGATAAAAAATTTGAGGTGTATAACACTACTCATTAATAAAAGAATGAGGGAAGGTTTGTCCAAGTCATGCATTATTTGATTATCATCAATCAAGAAAGTGATCAAATTAATTTCTCTCCATGATTTCCAAAAGCTAGAAAATTTTGTTACTTGAAATTGGAAAATAACATCATTAATTATAGAATGGATCAAAACCGCATTATTATCTTTCATGAAATTGATGTATTTCAAGAGTCACATTCTTTACTTTTGACAATTCAGTCAACACCAAATTGAACTTTCTTATTTTTACTATTGTTATGTTAACTTTTTCGACCCCCGATTATTTATTCATGATTATTACATCATTAATTAGAGTTGGTCAAACCGCATTTTTTTTCCTTCATGGAATTGATGCATGTTAGGTCAATGTTTGGGATGCCACATTGCGTAGGACAATTGGTCGCCCTCGTATTGATTGAAAAGAATCTCATGTTTGGCAATTCAAATTAATGGTGCGCATCACACCAGACTTAATGCTGCATTTGCCTCATTATTGAAACCCATCAACCCCCTCGGAATTAAGGTGTGCAACATTCATTTTTAAGAATAAAATCTCAAGGTTTTCAGAAATAGTTATATAAATCCTCATATCCTCAATAAGGGACTCTAAAATTTCTTGCTGACTAAAATACTATTTGATTCTATTAATTTAAAAAATTTGACTCTAATATTTTATAATAAATAAAAATTTAGAGTCAAATAAATAATTTATATTTTAAAAATATTGTATAAATTACAATGAATATAATACTATTATTCTACTAGACAAATTAAACTATCTAGATTATATTTATATTCATTAAAAAAATTTAAAGTCAATTTTTTAATTATTATCTATTAAAGATATTATAGTTAAAAAAAGGTCTTAATATTTCTTAAAAATTCAGGCGTCTACATGACCATTTCCGTTGATCAAATCAAAGCTCCCGTCCTCGTAGATCTATGGTCAAAATTTGGATCCCCAAAAATTTGACCATATATTTACAGCTAATGAAAGCTACTTTCTTGGTGATACATGTATCGTTGCATAGGTTTGGTGATAATAATTCCAATGGTGAAAAAATGATACCAATAGATACCAAAATGTTATTGGAGCGGGTGGCTTGTGGTGGCGAACGGTGGATAATTATAAAATCTAAATAATAGATTGAAGAAAATAAGACCAAAAACATTTAAGATATTAATAATTATTAAAAATTAATTTAATATAAATAATAATTTAAAAAATATTATTATATATTATGCTATACAATGTAACACCAAATATTGAATATTATTAAAGTAATACAATGTTAATACATTACAGCTTACTGCAATACATTTGCATTAAAAAATGTAATATAGTGTGTCAAACACACCCTTAGTGTCACACTTTTTAAACAACCTCTGCTGCTCTTTTTTTTTTTTTGACTTAATGATTTCGTCATTAACTTAATTTGATAAGTTAAACTATTAAGTCCGTTTGTTTTTTCAACATAATGAAAATTTTCAGTCATTAAGTTATTATGTTATTAATCAAACTCTGTTAGCTTTTTGCTTAACTTAAAAAAGTTTTAATGATATCATTAAAGAATATTCTCTACATACCCTATCTAATTAATTAATTTTCATCCTTCCCTAAGTAAAATTTAATACTTTTCATTATTACCATCTTTATAACTTGTGACAATATGGCGATAGACTATAATTATTTTTATTTTTTACTTTCTTCAAATTAGCATTATTTATCTTCATAATTTTTTATGAATATTTTTTGTAAAAAAATCATGAACTACAATAAAATTGATTAACATATACAAATTTAGAATTTAAAATATCTTATTCAATTGAACATGATTTATGTTATGATAATATATAATCTTACCTAAGTTCTTTGAATATTTATTATTTGTTTAACATTCATAATTTTTTAAGGACACAATGTAAAAATATTAATTTTCAGATTTTTTTAAATTTAAAAAATACAACTTAATATTTTTATTCAGTAATTCAACAAAAAGAAATATGAGCATATTATTCAAATTCAAACATTCAGCTCAATTTAAAATTTTAACTAATTAAGGTCCATTCAAAATTTTTGACAAAAAAAAATCGCCGCCCTAATTGACATGAACTTTTTTTTTATTTTAAAAATTAACAAGATCATTGGATTTCAACCCATTTGTTTGGCTTAAAAGAGCCAGTATTCTTACCATTTGAATTAGCCTTCGCCTCAAATTCAACTTTATTCTTTCCATGCAGCCTTGGTCGATATCAACTTGAATTTTGCTATGTTAATTATTTCAATCCCCCACATTATGCAGTCTTTGTAGTGTAAACTTAATTACACACCTAAATTAGTTGATGATCATTACTCAACCATTAATATTTCAAAAAGTCATTTCACCATCCATGCTATTAGTTTTTCCCTTAAATTTAACTATTGACTATTTTACCATCTTAAAGTATATAATTATGCCTTTAATTATGTGATACAATTATGAGAATATTCATTTTAGCTTAAAATAACTAGAATACCCAAAAAAATAACTTAAATTAATAAAATAAAACTATCAACTCCTTAAAGGATTCAACATATATAATACTATAGCTATTAATAAATTTTTATTATTCAATATATATGCTAAAATATTTTATACATTTATAACTGTTATATAGCTCAAGGATGAATGATTCTTCAAGTCTATAGAGTTGATGCATCTGCAAGACTTATTTATTGACCATAATGATCTAAGGGGTAATTTACCTTTGTGCTTGGCAAAAATAACTTCCCTTCAAGGTTTGGGCGTCACTTTCAATTAACTTATATAGATATCTCCTCATCTCCCCTCGTATCTATAATGATCCTTGAAGATCTCACATTTTCAAACAATCACTTCTAAATTTCAACATCATTTGAGCCATTCTTAAAGTAAATAGTTAAATTCATAAATTGTTAACTAATTCCACTCTCCATGCATAAAGTCGTCTTAAAAGATAATTTTATTAGTTGTTTGCTTTTAAGTTAATTCGTATTTAAACAAAAACGTTTAAGTTGTATATATCATAGTGAGAGTTTCTTCAGAACAACTCCCTTGTTCTAACATACACAAAAAAATAGTAATTTTAAAGGTAAAATAAACAGGTGTTGATTATATATCTTGATTTTCATTGATTATGTGATCAAAGTGACAATTTTGATTAATTTCTTTTTCAACGTTAATTTTTAGGTTATCTTAGTTTCAAGGATTTAGAATATTTGGTCATGAATTACACGCTTGTTATTTTTTTCAGCCATTGACTGTCATATTCTAGACTTAATGGTACTTTTCTTGGTTAGGATAATCATTTTCTCTTCACCTCTTATAAAGATCATATTAATTAATTTATTGCTACAGTTAATAGTCTTTAAAAATGGATAGATTTATTGTTTTGATGACTAAATAATGCATGTTAAGGCTGCGACTATGAACAAAATTAGTATTTAATGTAATATGTTAATAGATTTAAGATTTTATAGATTACCAATTGTTATAAGTTAAAGGATGAATTATTTTTCAGGCCAATGAGTTATTGCATCTGCAAGATTTTTTTTTTAAATTCTTATATTGACCATAATTATCTTAAGGGTATTATAATATGCTTTAGTGCTTAGCAAAATATGACATCTCCCTTTAAGTTTGATACGTCTCTTTCCATCAATTTACTGGTAATATCTCCTCATCTACCCTCTTTTATCTTGCATTAATTGAAGATCTCACATTTTCAAACTATCATTTCCAAGTCTCAATATAACTTGAGCCATTCAAAACTGATCAAGTGTGGAAATAACCAAATATACGTAATAAAATTCTCTTGCCTCCAAAATTCAAATTATATAACTTCTACATATCTCATTCCTGGTCACAATATGTTGGCATATTTTCCAAATTCTTCTTCCATCAACATCACTAGGAGTATGTTAATCTCTAACACGTTAACTTGAGTGGAGAGTTTCCAACTTGACTGCCAGAAAGCAATACAAAGCTAGACACACTTGATAATTCTCTTTCGGTAAAATTTAATTAAGTTTAGGGGAATGTTCGGCCAACCTATAGAATTTCAGATTGAGCATTAGACTATACAAATTGATAAAGTGATTAGATGTTAATTTGCTGACGATACATAGATCTCTATCGATTGGTATACAAATGGACGTACTTCTTGTGATAATTGAACCAAAAGATATGAAGCTATGAAGATTTGGCAACCGTAAATTGATGAAGTGGGTTTCAATTAGCTTTATTTTTTCAATTAGCATCTGATTGGGCCATTTTTGGTGTAATTTCATGCCGTGTAAGCCACAACAAAAAATAAAACAGCCCCTTCGCATGTTTCTTCTATTTTATCTGCAACTTTTGTGGATCTTATAGGCATGGGTAGAATTTAATGTTTTTAATAGTCTCAAAGAATAAGATATTGGCTCCAATAGATTAAAGAAACTTTTATTTACTCTATCAATTAATTAATGCCATTTGGTTTTGAAAAACACTATAATTGAATTCTCATGTTTAATTTGTTTCAAGTTAAAATATTAATTAATTAAACTGTCTTTTAGTTCTTGAGGTATTGGCGCATTGCATTCAGAATTGGATTCCTTTAGCAACTTGTGATGCCTCAACGTAATTGTAATATTAAAGAAAAACAAATTTTTTTATTGAGAGTTTAAATCTAAGCTTAGACAATGAATTTGGACGTTCCTCAATCCTATCCTAATTGTTAAACATATTACCTTGGTTCTAATTCTTTTGCAATGCAAAATAAATAGTCAAATTCATAAATTTTTAACTATTTTTAAAATCGTAAATTGTTAACTAATTTCCTGAGATATATAGCTAAGATTGTTGCTCCTAATTAAATAATTAAAGTTACACAATTTTAACAACTTGAAAGAATTGACGGTAATGGACGGGTCCCTTCTCCATAAAGATAAATTTTACTAGTTATTTGCTTTTAAGTTAATTTTCATTTTAAACAAAAATGTTTAAGTTGTATGTATTATAATGAGAGTTTTTACAGAGCAATTCTCTTCTTCAAATAATAAAGGAAAAGAAGTAATTTAAAAGTAAAATAAACAAATGTTAATTATATGTCCTGATTTTCATCGATTATGTGATCAAAGCCATATTTTGATTTCTTCTTGTTCAATGTTAATTTTTAGATAATATTAATTTTAAGGACTTGATATATGTGGTCTTATTCTAGACTTGATGGTACCTTTTTTTTCATTAGAGGTAATGGGTACTTTTTCTCCTATTATAAGAATTACATTAATTGTTTTATATATTGTTACAGTTAGTGATCTTTAAAAAATGATAGATTTCTTATTTTCATGACCAAATTATGCCTGCCTAACGTTGCGACTATCAATAAACTTATTATTTAATGTATATGTTAAAAGATTTAAGATTTTATCTATTTATTAATTATTTGTTATAAGCTAAATGTTGAACTACTTTTTCAGGTCAATGTGAGTTGGTGCATCCGCAAGAGTTCTCTCTCTTTTTTTTTTCTTTTTTTTTTGTTGGGTTAATCGACCGTCCCACTGGCTAATTTGAGGATGGAGAGGATGGAGGAGACTAATAGTCATTAACCATGTTTCCAGATGATGATGACGGTGATTGGATCGAATATTTGTTTGATATTGAGGAATTTGAAAAAACAACTCAAGAGAGGATACCCTTTGTTGCCAAATGGAGATGTTATTTGTGGACGTATACTATACCTGCAAGGACTTGTTTACTGTTCTTTAGATGTTTCTGTGATCGCAACTTTCAACGTTGCCCTCAAACAATGGAAAATTCTTCCATATTCTCACATCGGCTATGAGCATTTCATTTATTCTGACTGCCTAATTGACTCAAGGTCAGGTCGTGACAGCAACAATAGTTTATTAATAGGACAGTCTAGAGTACTATTCCAGGACCCATATTCTGCATAGGTTTGATCTATCACAGATGAAGTGGTGTAAAGTTGATAATAATAGTGGTTCATTAAAGGACAAATCATTGTTCTTGGGTCACCGTCATTGTACATCATTACTACTTCCAAGTGGAAGATGAAGATTATGCAAGCGATTCCAGGAATACAATCCATTGCTATGACTGCTGGGAGGAAGAATGCACCCAGATATAAGAATTTTATGGAGGCAGACTCAAGCACTATACCTGGGTTCAACCTCCTTTGCCAACGGATTTCCGTTGACTTCCCCCATGTATTTTTGTACCTATGTTTAAAATTTTTGGTCTCATGTTACTTCTTCTGCCAATTCACAATGCTTGTAATCACACACAAAACTTGGAGCAATTGCCGCAGCAGCTAAGCATTAACTAAGATTACAATTGCTGCAGCTACTGGTAAAGAAGAGTTCATTAATTGGAGCAATCAAACTAACCACTTATGTAATTGATTGTTGTGCTAACAGTTTTGTTAACTAAATAGCAACATAACACAAGAAAAAATAAGATACACATACTTGGCACAAGTTTATTAAGAAGTGGAATCACATTTTGGTGATGAGTTAGCTTCCGATATCTTGCTAACTGGTGCTCTCTCCTGTCTTTCTATGTAAGCTGAGGGAAACCAACCAACCTTGTCCTTGCATTGTGAATTCTGGAAGGAATGTCATATGGTGGTAAATTCTGGGAGGAATGACATTTGGTGGTAAACTAGATGTACTGAAGTAGGTTCAGGAAGGAATATCACTTGGGAAAAAAAAAAAAAAAAGGACCGGAAACTCGATTCCAATTCATTTTTGTTTCGGAATTTTAATTCCTCTTTCTCCAGAAATATTACTTGGCAAGTGTAACATTACTTTCAAAAACGATATATAAAATTTCTGTTATTACTTTAAAGAACGGTCTATAAAATTTCTGTTAAACATTACCGTGACTTTTAACTTCCTTTGTATTAGCATTTTTAAATGCAAGAATAATGATAATACTGAAAAAATCAATAAATAAATAAATACGAATTTTCAAAATTGGGCTAAACCAAATAACAAAAAGACAGATTAGGACATCTCATCTCTTCAAAGTTAGCTTAACTAGAACAACTCCATCTCTTCCTTGAGATTCTTAACAGCTTCACTAACTCCATCCTGAAAGAAGCATAAGTTTGTGAAATTTATTTTCAGTAATGGAGCTCCCAGAACAAATAGTAAACCCAAAAATTTACAAGATACAGGCTACAGTAATTCCGACAGCAATGGCTTCAACAAATTCATAAAATAAATAAAAACAAGAACTTGAACAAAAGAGATACAGAAACTACTATAATTCAACTCAAACTCAGTAAGTGACATATTTGATAAGTGAATAAGATTCGAATTCGTAGCAGCTAGTCGACAATTAAATCGTATAAAAAGATAATTTAATGGAAAGAAGATCCAATTTAATGCAGATATGAGATACGAAAAGGAATGATACTTAATGCGGCAACCAGCCATAGCATTGATAAAGCTGGGAACAAGAAAGTACTTTAATATGCATTTACCTCAACAGAGATTCTTTCAGCAATCTCTTTTGCACATTCTTTGACTCTGGGAGATAGTGCATACTGAATGGCTTGTGATAGTGCTTCTGCAGCTTCTTTGATGCTAGTGTCGTCTGCATTATCTGGAACCAAGTGATTTCTTTTTAGTGGTTCTGGAGCAACTCCAAGCCAAAACATCCTCTCGGCCCAGTAGAACTGGTCCAGCATGAATGGACACAGTATCTGACATCCAATATCCATAAAGGAGACGAATAAATGAGTCAAAATTATAGCATACAAGTACTATCACAAAAATAAAACTAAAGAAATAAAGGTAACACAAATGAACTAATATTCTGGCAAAGACCATTTATACCATGTTTTGACTCAACAAGGTCAATGAAGTCCAGAAAGTTACCATAAATATTCATTTACCACTCTGCCTGTTCTAGATGTAATCACTGTTGGTGGGATTGTCATGGAAAGAGATTATATATGCATGCCCTTACTTGACAGCAAAAGTGATGAAAGGAGAAATTTATCCCTAAATTCTTACTACAAATACATAGCAAAGCAAACAAGGCGTCAACAAAAGGTAACATTAGGGAAAAGGAATCTCTGTTGAATACAATATTCAACAAACCACTCTTGAAATTCAATCAAAAAACTGACATCAAACAGAAAGAGTGCCACCAGCATTAGGGCAACAAAGATGATTGCACTTTAGCATTTCAACGAATACAGTAAAATTATGTATGGATACAACACAGTATGTATCTTATTTCTAAAGTAAATAAATCAACAATTAACAAGCTCATTTCCTTCTCCCACATATCCGGAAAAAGTGATATTTTTAGAACTTTCTGGAGTATATTCATTTAAAGTTACTCCTTCTGGAAATTAGATTTAAAAGGGGAAAAAAGGAGAAAAATGGGTTTGCAGTTAATTATATTGGCAGAAGAATTCCTATCACCATCAAAAATGCATGAGCTTGTTGAGTTATATAGGTGTTTCAATTACAAAGGTTAGGTATGGATGGCTGCCGTTGCACCCAAAGATTTTTCAACAGTACTAAAAATATATTAGAAGAAAATTGTACATAAAGCAACAAAGTGTTTAGAAATCAACCTGAGGGATTCCTGCATGTAGTGCTGCTGCAGTAGATCCACTGGTTTGAAATTGAAGAAAGTAATGCAAACATGTAAATTAGCTTTGTCGTATTTTGCACTTCTAATTTATATAAAAAAGAATCACAAAATAGAAAGCTCTCACCTTCCTCCATGATGAATTGCAGCCACACATCTTGGAAACAAATACTTGTACGGTACCATTCTGGTTTACATGATAACAATTCAAAAGAAAACATCAAATTCCACGGACAAAACGATCAGAAGGAAACTAATTGACTAAAATAATCATTTAGTAGTCAACCAAAAAGAAGCAGTTGTCTAACTCTCAGGACATTAGTTATTCTAGTTACGCAGTCAGATTGCCCTTTTTTCATTTCCATTACCAAGAAGCCAACTGTTTTATATATTGTATTAGTTGATTTATTTGAAGACACTAGTTCATTTAAGATTGCATGCCTTACAAAGCTCCATTTGGAGAAGTCCTAATGGAAGTTTAAAAAAAAATACTAAGGGCGCATTGCTATCGTAATTTCACAAAGAGGGCACCAAGGTCCCAAGTTTCCACGAGTCTCATACATAGACATCCACGTTTCCAAAACCAGTTCTATAACAACAGAGTAGAAAATGGGTTAAATCAAAAGTAATTGTTAATTCACTTTTTGTGAGCTGATCGCAAGAAATGTTGCTTAAATCAGCAAGGAATGTCATTGACACCAGAAAAGATTTCGCTATAAGTGATAGCTTGCAATCATGTTTCAGATAGCTAAATCTTATCAAACCAACACTAGGGCCTGCACATTTATGTCATGAAAAGAAAAACTCACAATGTATATCGTACAGCTCTATTTTTGTTGCTTCACAAGTGAAAAAGTTTTCATCTTTATTCTTCAGTTATCTTAGCTCAAATTCAATAAGAATTTAAGATATACTGACCCAGAAAAGCAGAAGAGCTTGCCATCAAAGATAGAGATCCCATATTGAGTGATTACTCTTTGAGTTAAAACTGAAGATGTTCCAGGAGCCATCACTCGGATAGCTGTGTCTAAAGGTTCGTATCCAGCTGTGAAAAGGACAAATCTATAAGTTGTGGTGTGTAGAACAGTTTGTAAAACCCGAAGAAATGCTTCAGGATTCTTTAAAAAACCCATGCTGCAAGAAGAAAAGAGAAATGTGGCTTAGTACAGGATAAGTAATTAAAGTTCCAAGTCCAAGTGCACCAATTAAGGAGAAATCATCCCACCACACAAAAGCATGACACTTTTAAATAGGCTATACTTAGAGGAATTACACTTTTAATTCCATAATAATATCAAATTGTCAGCTGATATAACATGGTTTTCTAGTAAAAGAATGAAGTAAAAGTATCTTAAGGAACCAGAGAATAAAAATTGAAAGGACACAAAGAAACAGGGAAAGTATACAAAGATTTGTAAACAATTAACTACATACAATCAGGAGATCTAGGTGAGGAACCTGCCTTGCAACAGAGCTCAGTCCGACAAAAATAGGTGGCGTTGAATTAGCAGCATCCATAAAAGCTTGCAGCCCAATGTGAGATGCACACAATCTATTATTTGCATCCAACAAAAATGCTGAAAGCTCTCCACACTGCTTACACGAGTACTGCCACGAATTAGGGAGAAACCAAAAGCCACAAACCCGAACACTTGATGGCCAGTAATCTGTTGTTGTGCTAATATTAGCAAGGTGATTAAAACAGGACAAAGGAATCTTTACTAAAATAGGAATTGGTCAATATTAAGAAGAATATCTTTTGCAACAAAGGGAAAGGCAATTTTTAGCTTTCATAAGAATGAACTATTCATTCAACATTTTTTATTTTTTTGGGAGGGGATCACAGTTGTTTGAATATTAAATCTTTTTGAGTGCTTAGGTTTGTTTACAAAACTTATTTTGGTCGTGCTCCTACTAGGGTCATAGCTAGAAAATCTTTTAGAGAGGACAAAAATTTTGAAACATATAAGGAAAAAAAATTATTATCAATAATAAATAAACATATCACAATATTAAGAAAATTAACTTTAATTAGCCCAATAATGTATTTACTTTTTCATACATAACTAACTATCATAAAATCATGTCGATGTTTTAAATTTCAATAAAATATACTTCAAAAATACTAATAACATCTAAAATATGATTATTATTTTAAGTTAGTACTAAATAAACAAAAATAAAGTAATAATAAGAAAATTCGTGATTAAACAAAATGTATTATGTATATTCAGAATCAAGAGAAATTAGCTAACTCACAAAAATTAGTTTATACAATTTTAAATATAATGGAGAAGTTCAAAAGAGTGATCATAGATCATACTGAAAATAAAGGGGAAAAAAAAAGAGAATAAAAGAACTGTAATAAATTTAAAAATAAAAAACAATGGATCCGTGGTTCATTTGGTTTAATCACAAAACAGGATATGACAATAATAAGGGCAAGAGTGTGTAGTAAAATGAGTTGTGAGAGAGTGGGGAATGCACTCAATACAGAATTTGGGGGGGGGGGAAATCATGGGATATGGAACCTGGTCTATCTCACTTTACTCTGGATCCCACACCTGCCAACTCAGGAGTTTTGCCATTGCAGCAAAAATTAGCACCTAAGCTTATATATGCATATTTGTTTTGAGTGTCTCAGGCATTTACTGCTAATTTAGGAATTTTGAGTAGGATTCTTGAAATTTTGCAGCTCACTCCTCCCTCTTGCATATTCACAAGAACTTATAGTAGAGATAATCTATAGATATGAACAAGCTTGAAAACCCTTCAAAATTCTTAACTATATTTCCAATTAACACCTAGTTCAAAGATCCCAAATGACATACCAGGGCATTCAACAATTTCTTTGCTAAATCCATACCTGTACACAGATGTAACGAATGATATAAATAGATTAGTGCATATTTTTCTTATTTTTTACAGGAGGATAACATAATTAAGTGTCAAGGATGCACTTCAAACTAAATTATTAATGAAGGATTACATGCAATCATTTTGGCACACTTAGGCAGACATGGACACAGCACCTACTTATGATATGGTTCATATTTATGCAAACAGCTCATCTTAAATAAAAATTTTAAAGATCTTAGAATAATCCAAAAGGCTCCAACTAAATAGTTGTGTATGGATGAACATGCCTGCTCTTGATAAAGATTTAATTGATTGGATGTATTTTATATTTATAGCATTTTTGTTTTACATTTTCAACAGACAAAAGCAACCAAAAAGCAAAAGGTCATATGCTTTGAAAAGAACAAAGAAACAACACAGAGGTACATATTAATATACAATTATGCCAGAGTAAACAGCTCATATGGCGACAAAAAATTATAAGGCTCAAGGTACACTTTTCCACTCTAGTTCTATCTGCCAATCCTCTCAGCAAACTTCACCCATAGCTCTTATCTCTCTAAAAGCCACATAAAGCAACTGAAGTAAAACATGTTTCTCTATCCAAAACCAAACCATAACTCTTCTCACTCTGAAGCTATAATAACCTCTTTCTACTCTCCAACATCTACAAAACTGCCATGTCCAGAGTGTCCCCCTATGTTTCACAATTATAGCCATGTTTTGGCTCTTCAACGAGGTTGCTCCAAGATATAATTATAAATCCTTGTAACAGCAGCGTATATACCAGAAATAGACTCTATTAAGAACCTAGACCATAGAGCATATGTAGATATGATATCTTACGATATGAATATGCCAATACACTAACTACATAATATAGGTATTTACAAATACAGCACACTTTAGATTAAGCAAAATCATTATATATGTAATATTTTTTTATATTACATTTTCATTATATTTTTACGTATCCTCTAATTTCAACTTGATATAGTTCAATCAGAAAAGCTCTCCTAATAATTGTGCACCGGTTACACACTAAAATCACAAGTTAATCTACGTTTAATGTTTACACTTGAACAACATCCACAATCAATCATATGCCAGCTTTCAATAAACATGGTGACGATTTATCAGAAACTTTTAGAACCTAAAACATATATTTATAAGATTAAGAAACATTTATGAAGTATCAGATGCATATTGGAAAATATTCCAAAAAATATTTGTATCTGACATAAACATGGCACCACTGTAGAAGAATCTGAGTGAAAAATAGCACATTAAACCTTCAATATGGGACTAGATGCACCAGCAATAAAGTAAAATGGAATGATTAAAAAGCTCAACTTAAAAGAAGATGCAAAGGCATAAACTCAGTTTACACTATCTTTTAGTTAGTAAATGCATAACTTACAAAAGTTTGGGTGATGATGCCCGGTCATACCAAGTGGGAAGACCAGTTACGGGGTCCTGCATTTAGTAAAGAGGTTTCAAGTGTCCATGAGGTCCTTGCAATATCAAAACCCTATTCAATTCAACTAGTTCTATATAAATAAGATGCATATTAAAAAAAAATGCATCAAAGAACTTTTACATCAAAAGAACTAACCGTAAAAGGGCAAGCACTTAGATTCAGTTCCTCACTTCTCCATGATCCCCAATTTTCAGTAAAAAGTGGCCACATCCAGTGAATCACATCTCCCCAACAAACCTACTTCCATAAACTGACAAGAAGTTAATACAGAAGTAGAATGACTCAATCCTATGTACATATACAAGGAAAAAAAAAAACATTTAAACTTATGTTACAGGGCAAGAATTCTTCAGAAAGTTATAATGGCACATCATATTATTCCTAGAAAACTAATACAGGACCATCATTCATTAGATTACACTAAAAAAATCATGAAATACCTTGTTGATGGGAGCTTCTTTGAGATATTTATACAAAAGCGGGTGTTCTTTAGTGAAGCAGTGCTCAAATGATGCAGGTGCACTGCCCATTCAGTTGGAAAGTTAATTGCAACTCAATCCCCAAAATGCAAATAGCAACTACTGCATATCCAATCCCTTTACAAGGAAATATAAGTGAAATGATACCAGAATTCGGTGGATTATGAGGAAGAATTTAGCAACACCACAAGAGTTCAATAAATCTTCAGAAGTTATTACAAGTAATACAGGAGAATAAAACTTGTAAGTTTTAATGTTTCCGCATGACATTTTCATTCCTTAAGGAATCACCAAAACACAAAAGGGGAAAAAATAAATCTCACATTACCTATAGGGAACAACATAAGGAGCAGCAACTATGCAACGGACACGAAAGAGTTCTGCAAGGCTCCACCCTTCCTGGATCATCAAGCAACTCAGCCATTTTAGGACATTGGATCATTGCATTGCATCTACAATATGAATTTCATTGGATCCTAGAAAATGTATCTACCTAATATGGATTTTTATGAAACTAGGAGGCTATTCTTTTAGCTTTTCGTCAATAAAACCAAATTATCATAATCTCCGAGTTATTTGCACACCTCTATGTGGAACTTAATTGTGTACCACAATTAAAGTTAACCTTAAGAGACACATAATTGCGTACTTTTGAAATATTTATAATACTAAGTGCTAGTGTATCCTTTAACACCTCTGACACCTTTGGAAAATTTTTCATCTTCAAAGTCATTACGACCTTTCATTGAAATGAAACTTCTATAAATCATCTATTCTTCTACCAAGACCACAATGTAAACCTTGACCACGTTAAAAGCATAATGAGAAAGTATACATTGAGATATATCTTCCGTATGAAATACCAATGCGAAGAAATTTATCACAATAAAATCGCTCTCCAAGCTTGGACCATCTCCAAAGATCTTTACGACTGCAGAATAGCATTCTTTTCTATGTTCTCTTGTACTTTCCCTTTTCTTTTGCTCAAATGTTAACTCCAATGAGCCTGATAATATGAAAGAAGTTATAAGGACTTTGAAAAAGTGTAAAGATCCATATTTGCACCAATGATACATGTGTGTGTGTGTGTGTGTGTGTATAAGAGATTCAAAGTACTAACCAAACCTGATTCTGTTCTATTGTGATTATCAGAAGCACAATGCACAGGCGATGATGAAATTGGATAAAAAGTAACATACTTTGCAGCCAAGCGAAAACTCAAGTTCTGATACAGGAAAACAAAATGTATGAAAAAATCTTCAATGCTTACACAACATATAAAAAAGCAGTAATGATATGCTTACTTAGTTGAAATACTGAGTTTGTATCCCAACTGATGGGCATCTTATCAGTCATCCGTTGATGGGATTAGAAAAATAGTGAATAAAAATCAATTGATGTCATACCGAGGGTAATGAATGATTGGTTACACGTCAGTTAGGATACAAACTAAGTATACCAACTGAGTAAGCTAGCATTAATGAAAAATAAAATAAAAAAAAATTTATATATTGCTAAACATCCAAAAATAATGAGTTTATTGAAAATAATTAATGTGCTTTCAGGAAAAGCATTTTATTAACTACTTCCAAAAACAAATCCACTTCTCTAAATGCTTAATTCCTCTCCTAAATCAATCAATCAATCAACTGCTTAAGTCATTCTGATTAAAGCTTAAAGGAGCGTAGAGAGAAGTTAACCTCGTGAGCCGAATGAGTTATTAGAAACACATCGTATTGCCTTTGATCAGAAGCAAAAGCTGCAGCGATGGCCTGCACTTGACAATTAATTTCAAATTAATGCTAACAAAAGAAAAAAAATTAAAACTTAAAATTTAAATAAAATAAATCAAATAATTTTATAAAAATAAGAAAATCAAGAGATTCAATTACAGCGATAGGGTAAACATCACCCTTGGTGCCGAAGGCCACGAATGCAGCTATCGGTTTCTTTCTCTCTGCCTGCATGTGTGATGAATTTTTCTCACAACGCAAAGTGCACTAACTAATTTGAATTATATTTTATATTTATTTGTCTTGGTTGAAATGACAACGTTGCTACTGTTTACAAATTCTAAAATCTTGTCGGATTTTCGGGCGAAAAATTATCGAAAATCTTGTGAATAGGGCTGAGATTAAAAATATGAAAAATGCTTTTTTTCTAAAAATTAAATAAAGTGCTAATATCGTTTGACCACCTCAGTAATTGTAAAATATTAAATAATTATTATAAATACACACACACACACACACATATATATATATATATATATATATATAATTGTCAAACATTTTACTGTTATTATATTCTTACAAAAATTTTCAATATATTATATTTTTAGTAGCATTAGTTGATCTAAAATACCAATTTACTTCCTTTAATAAAAGTTTTTGTCCATAACAAAAGAGTAATATAGAAAACAATACAATACTAAACATTTTAGATACAATCTAGCTAAAAATAATATATAAAAGCATCTGGATTTAGTATTTGACACTCTATTTGTGTAATAATTAGTCAACCAATGATACTAATGAAAATGTAGTTAAATGAAACACCATGTAAAAATATAATAGGAAAATTAAAGGCTTCAACACTTCTCATAGTTATTTTATATTTTGCAATTCCTGAAATGGTCAAAAGATAATAATCTAAAAATAAAAAGTTTTTATTTACTTGTATGTGTTAAATAATTTAAAGATTATTTGTAATATTTGAGGATTAGATGGAAGGGTGATTAAAAGAATTATCACCACTTTAACTTAAAAGTCTATGTTAGTATTTTTTTTTTTTGGTTTAAAATCTGAATAGGTATAAATTTGATTGAAATCTGAAGGAGTTTAAATGCAAATTTTTTAATAAAATATTTTTTTCTAATATTTGAATATATATGTCATCTTGTTTATTTTTATAAGTAAAAAAATGTTAAACATAATTATTTAACATTTATGTCCTTATAAGTCAAGACGAATGGAGGAATTAGGTTTTATGATTTGGAAAATAAGCATATTTAGTTATAGATATTTTTGGGGTGCAGTATTTAGTTTCAATCCATATTTTTTCTTATTTGGACAAAAGTTATAAAAAATTATTTTTTCTATTTAGATGTAAATGTTTGAAAATTTAATCAGACATAAGTTGTAAAAAATAAATAAATAAAATTTAAAAGTATAAAATTAATAAAATTTTAGACTCTAAAAATTTGACAAACAAATCCTAACTTAAAATATCATAATAAATTTTGTGTTAATACTTTAATTGTTATTGTTGTTGTTGTTATTATTAGTGTCACCGTCACTTTAAAGTTAAAATGACATAATGGTACTTGCATAAAAACACAACAATGAAGTAACAAATAATGCATAAAAACACTACAATGAAGTAATAAATAAAAGTGTGATGCATGTACAAATTATATAGAAAAAAAAATAAAAATGACAAATGCAAATCATAACTAGCTTGTGTGTGTGTGTGTACACACACACTTTGATAGGGGTGTTCAGAATCTAATTTAATCCGCACAATTCGTCTGATCCGTAGAAATTTTATCCGTACAAATCCGATCCGCGAATTAGTGGATTGGATTGGATTGAAAATTTGATAATCCGCAATCGATGGATAGATATGAATCTACTTCTATAAATCCGCAAAATCCGTGAATCCGCAAAAAAAATAAAAAGTATTATTTAATTAAAAAATAAAACTTATAAATATGGCATTAGTACTTACTAGTAAATAAATAAATTAAAATAAAGTTACATTAACATTATATTATATCTTATCTGATAATAATATAAAATAAAAAAAAATTAAATAAACAAATATAACTTCTTAAATAGTTAATTTCCATATACTGAAAAAATAATTAAATAAACAAATATAACTTCTTAAATAGTTAATTTCCATATACTGATCTAAACAAATGAGATTTTTTTCTTTTTGATGTGTTATATTTTAAAACTTCAAATATATTTTCTATCTTTATTTAAACAATTAATTTATTTAAATCTTATTTAATTTTAAATTTGATCGGTAGTAAAATTTTTTTATATTAATTTTTTTATTTAGTTAATTCGTGCATTAGACAGAATTAAAAATTTTCTATCCATAAACCAATTTGTAGAATGATGGATTGGATATGAATTGGTCAAATATGCATCCGATCCGCAAATGTATGAATTGGATTTGGATTAAATTTGGATTGAATTTCACCAATCCGTGTATTGGATTGGATTGAAAATTAATAATTCGTAAATTGTGGATCGGATATGAATTGATGTCCAATCCGTTAAATTCGATCCGCGAATACCCCTAGATATGATGATATCAAATGCTTTAAGTAATTTTGAAAAAATAAAGAAAAAAAATATTAAGTATGTGTTGCACAAAATTAAGAGAATATTAGGACGTAACAATTCTCATTTGCCCAACTTAAAAAACAAATTATGATTAATTTTTCTTCGTATGCTTCTGGATTGTAGAAGAATTTAAAGAGGGGGGATAACATTCAGGACAATCTTCTTTTGAAATATTTCTTAATAAATCTTTTTTTTTACATTATGACATTATTATTTTTTAAATAAGGACTTAATTAATAGGCAATGGTGCTCACATTACAACGAGAAACGGTCGTCGTTTGAAATCTTTAACTAATTCATTATATTAACTCAATTTACGAGATACGTTTTATATCCTTAAATGTGTGCTTCAACTATTTGCCTGCCTCCTCTGAATTATTATTTCCAACTGTGCCTTTTTTTTATGTTGTGTTAGTAGTGTTTGTTGTTTTCAATTGTCCTTTTGATGTTGCAGTTGCTGTTTTATTTTTATTGTCTTTTTGTAGTTGTTGGTGTAGTGTGATGGCCGTGTCGATGGCAGAAGTGATTAACCATTAGGTTCTCTTCCGAAATATTTTTACAAGAGTATAGCTTCCTAGTGTGTGTTTGATCCTCTCGTATTGAGGCACTTGTAGTGAGTTTTTCTGGTGGTATTTTTCCTTTTTGTTTATTAACATGATAATTTGTGTTGCATTATCGAGTACTATAAGGATACTTTTCTAATTTAAATAAGGTCTTCACCTACAGTAGTTAATGTGGGTCAAAAAATGTCAAGATCAAATGAGACTCAAAAATTACTTTTTGTATATCATTAGATAGATCCCAGTGGTAAAGTCGTTTTCTTTTCAATTGACAAGGCTACTTAATATGCTACTTAATAAACAGGGTTTGGGATGGGGATGGGTTGGGTTAGAGTTAGTTTGCGAAAATCAAATCCAACTTACTATTGATTGGGTTAAGAAAAAAAATCAAATTAACCCAACCCAACCCAACAAATATATTCAATCCCAATTGTTGATGCCGGAAAACAACCTCAACAGCTGAATGCTTTCTTTGGGGAATAACAGCACAAATCCAAGCTCAAACGTCAGTCTAATCACAACTTTCTATACCTACCAACTAGAAATCATAGTTAGGATACGACGATGGAGTTCCAGCATAGATCATTCAATGCTTAAGTCAAAAATTGTATATAAGGAAAGAAAAATGGGAAGAAAGAATTGTGAATAAGTTAAAATCAAAGAAGTTTTCCGGTAGAGATGTTGAAAGTCTTGTAGGAAATAAAAAGGCTTTTAGATAGGTGACTTGTAAACTTTTTGGTTGATTTTGCTAACCCCTTCCTCTGTTGCCCTCTTTAGCTTAAATAGGCCCTTGGTCGTGGGCGATTACCACCTTAACTTTAGCTCACTTTCTTCAACAGTTGCAAGTGTTGATTAATTGGAGGTGGTTTAAGAAATTGTGGCATACAACTTCCCTAAAAATTAGGCCACGTTATCTCGACTAGTAATTTTCCATGTCAAGTAGTTCTCAGGTCGGACAAATGAATTTCAAGGTCAGACTATCTTACTTACTTCCATATTGGATTGGCGAATTTTTGAGTCGCCCACATAGGCTTAAAGTTATATTCTTAAGTTAGGTCGTTTGCATAAACCTCAAGTTTTACTTGTAAACCAGGTTGCCAACATAAGATCCATGTTGTACTTATGAGGTCTGTTCAACGGTAATAAATTCTAAGTGGATTAATGATGACTCTATTTCTAGATGCTATCAAAAAAATCTAACCCGAACATCAGTCTCCTAGTTTTGAACATCGGAAAGCCATTATCGGTGTTGGAAACTAATTAATGAAAAATAGAAAAAAATTTACGAACCGAACCCCAGTTCTCTAGTTTTCAATACTGAGAAGATATGAACAGTATTGAAAATTAAAACAACGAATAAGGCGCAATATGGTCTCTAGCATAATAGAGGCAATGTGAAGCAGAACAGAGATAATGTTGAGTTGAATAAGCTCAAAAGTAAGAATTTGGCAAGAATAAAATAAAATAAAAAGAAAGAGAAAGTAGGGGTGTTCAGAATCCAATCCGATTCTCTCAATCCGTCTGATCCGCAAAAATCTGATTCGTAAAAATCCAATCTGTGTATTGGTGGATTGGATTAGATTGAAAATTTAAAAATATACAATTGGTGGATTAACTATGGATTTACTTCTATAAATCTGCAAAAATATGAGAATCCGTAAAAAAAATTAAAAAAATATTTATTTAATTAAAAAATAAAACTTGTAAATGTGGCGTTACTACTTATTAATAAATAAATAGGTTAAAATATACTTACATTAACACTATACATATGTTATCCGATAATAATATATAATAAACATGATTAAATAATTGAAAAACTAAATAAACAAATATATCTTTCTAAACAGTTAATTTTTATAATTTTAGTTAATTTTCATGTATTGATTTAAACAAATGAGATTTTATCTTTTCACTGTATTATATTTTGAGACTTTGAATGTATTCTTCTATCTTTATTTAAATACTTAATTTATTTAAATCTTATTCAATTTTGAATTTGATCGGGAATAAAATTATTTTTATGTAATAATTTTTTAATTAGTTCTTACAATGAACAGAATTAAAAAAATTTATTTCGTCAACCAATTTGTAAAATGGTGGATTGGATATAGATTGGGTTAAATTCGTATCCGATCCATAGATATATGGATTGTATTTAGATTAAATTTATCAATCTGTGAATTAAAAATTTATAATTCGTAAAATCATTGATCAAATATGAATTGATTTATAATCTACAAAATCTAACCCGCAAACACCCCTAAAAGAAAGAAAAAATAAAAAGGTGAGGTCATATAGAAAAGCATAAGCACGTGACTTAAAGGTAAATTCGAAACACATATTTTGTCTTTTTGCCAATACCTTTTGGCTCCTGGTTCGTCCCCATCCTCCATACTTTTTCACAATAAAAGTGAAATATTAAGATGCCGCCATCCTGCAATGTTTGTGCAAATCGAACAATTATTCTGTTGAGCCATAACCAAGCCTATTGGTGAGTACCTCAAGCGCCATCTTCTCTCTTGTGTTTTTTTTTTTAATACCAAATCTATATATATATGTATTGAAACCAAACGTCTCCTTTTTTTTTTTAAAAAAAAAAGAACTCTCCTCTCTTTTGTTTTTGTCAAAACCCGAACTTCTTCTTCTTTTTGTTGCGTTTCTCCTTTCTTTTTCATTTCTCTTTTTTTTTTTTGTGAATGTCGAGCTCATGGTAGTTTGTATTGTTGATATAGTGAATACCGCGCCGCCTGGTTTTGTTGTTCCTGCATACTCATCTCAAGCATTATCTACTTGTTGCATTCTTGTATTTATGAATGTGAATTTTGTTGGGCATTGGAATTGTTGTGCTATGTACTACATTGCATGTAAACTTTGATGAATAAAGCAAAGTAGTGTTGGTAGTGGAGAGTTGCTATCATTTTGTTGGGCTGACAATGAAGATATTGATGTATTGTGTATTGGCATTGAATAAGGAGTTAGGTTTTTAAGTGTATACATTAGGTAATAATGGAACTTAGGGGCGATAATGATTCCCTTTGTAGTATTCAATCGAGTATGGGTGGTAATGGGGAAAACAGAGGAGATAGTAAGTATAGTTAAATGATAGTGCGGTAGAGAATGATTTTAAGAGACCAAGAAGTGAAATGCGTGGGCAAGCGAGTGGCGAATCTAATATACAACTTAGTGATGATGGAGATGAGCATGAAGAATATAGTGTAAATAGATTGAATTATGATACAACAGAAAAAGATATTGAAGAGTTAAGAAAAGAATATCACATTCTCGGCAATATTACGTTTAGGTTATTGGGGGAAGATGAGGTGGCCAGTAAACTAAGTGATGGAGAAACCATGATTTATATGGAGATGTTTAGACTTGGTTTCAGGTTGCCAATTCAAACTTATTTTGCCCGGATGTTGGTGAGGTTGGGTCTGAGTCATGGTCAGCTTAATCCAAATTGTTGGAGGATTTTAGGCTGTATATATATTGTGTGGGCCGAACAGAACAAGGTTGAACTATGTTTTAAGGAATTCACGCACATGCATTTATGTAATGAACATGGGGTAGGTCACAAAGGATGGTACTATTTTATGTCAAAATCAAAAAATAAAATAATAGTACTTGACTTTCCTAGCTCATGTAAGTGTTAGAAAAATAAGTATTTCGCGGTTGGTGGAAATTAGGGTAGGGACATAGAGCTGACAAAGGTTGGTTTAAAGTGCCCGCTCAATTTAGTAGACTAGGTAATGAAAGTTTTGTTCAGGTTGAGGTTGGAATTTTGATTACGAATTAATACTTGCCGTGTTGCAGTGACTTGAAAGAGGAATGTTAGCATAAGTGAGAGACTAAGGATTAGAGTTGAGAGAGGTTTGCTGCACACAGAGGATTGGAAGTTGTTGTTGACACCTAAGAGATTATTTAACACCGACATCATTTCCAACTTTCCACAAAACAAAGAGAAAACGAGAACAAAAGGTAAAAGTTTTCTATGTGAATATCCTTGTGTAATGCATAAGATTTACTAACTTTAGCTTTTCATTTACCTTTGTTACAGGGAACATGACTTATGCTAGGCACACCCCAGCAAAGATTGCGAAGGCCTTTGTCGAAAAGACATTAGACGAGGAGCGGGAACCGTATAATAAGAAATTGCAACGAACGACGCACAAGAACAAGGTTGATAAGAAAAAAAGATAAACAACCTGCAACTTCAGCTCGTAATGTGCCACCTCAAAACAAAGATGATCGAGTTGCTGACTCGCATCCTCTGTGCATTTTACCTTCCACTACTTCCTTGATATGTCCGAAAGGAAACTTACTTGAAAGGGGGAATATCGTGGGATCGAAGCGAGGAAGAATGGAGACCTTACTACCCATGCTCAATTTGGCTGCTCGAGTCCTCTGTGCATTTTACCTTCCACTACTTCCTTGATATGTCCGAAAGGAAACTTACTTGAAAGGGGGAATATCGTGGGATCAAAGCGAGGAAGAATGGAGACCTTACTACCCATGCTCAATTTGGCTGCTCGGTCCATGAACCAAAATGCCCTCAATGACTTTTCTCACTTGACTGCCACTCACACTCTTGAATTGCTCACTCGAAATCAAGTCGAGGTAGACATTAAATTCTAGTTTTTAGCTGTTCTTTGATGTTATTTATGCGGCTAACATGCTTCACGTTCCAACAATCTTTACTAATGGCAATGCATATCGAGACCTTTATGAACTCACTAAAAGGCCAAGGAAAAAATAGAAGAGCTCGAGCATGCCTTGCCCAAAGCCAAGTTCAACAATGAGAAGATAGCAAGCAAGCGAAATCGACTTAAACATGACCTTAATGCTTAGAATGAGAAAAACGCCCAACTAGCGGAAGACTTGATAGCCGAGAAACGATCCAATGCCAGCAAAATTTCACAGACTGCAATCGTGACAACCAAAATATGCTAGTATCGACAATGGTTGTGCTGACTATAGGAGAGGTGCTTCAGGGGCGTGTGTATGGGGAATACAATGGTCCTAAACTTTTTAAGGTTTAGGCAAGCCAGCCTGGTTGAGTTTGGAGAGTTTGTCGCCAGTCAAAGACTTAACATTGAAAATGAGTCTAGACGAAGCCTTACACACACTAGTTGGGAACTGAAGCTATTCTCTTGATGAGCCCAAGACAAGGCGAAATCAGTCGATATTGTGCCACTTCCACTAGGTTTTCTCTTGTAGTATGAGATACGGGAGTGCCGCATGGGTTCGAAACCTCTCAACCTGTAACAAAAGACTTCAAGATTGCCGAACTTAGCCATGAGTTGGAGAAAGTCAAGTCTGATGTAAATCAATGCATCCGGTTGGAGAAGTAGTTAAAAGTCAACGTTATTCAAACGTGTATTAAGTTATTTCAAGAAAAGCATCCAAACATGGACTTTAAGTGGATGTGGACGGCTTATGTAAGCAAAAAGAGAGCTAGGTAGAAATCTTTAGGCGCGGGCCAAGTAGAGAACCATAATCAAGTGCTTCAGGACGGTGAGGTCGAGATCGAGGGTGAAACTTCCCTAACCAATAGGGTTGTTGAAGGCCAAGAGGAAATTTCCTAAGTGAATTCACTTTCCTTACCATAGTGTTCGTTATGTATGGGCCATGAACTTGGGTGGGCTTTTGTTGGAACTTTTAATTGGTTTTTGTATTCGGGTAATCATCGTTTAACCCAGACTTCTTACTCTTTGTTTTCTTAGGCCTATCAATGTTTGGATTCTATGAATTGCAAACCAATTTGGACTTTGGCAATTGAACAAATTTATCTCAACCCACAAGATAAGTGTTAAGGCTACTACCGACCTCAACAAGATAATGTCAAGGCTATCGTCAACCTCACTGAGGCAATAGCCGACCACAACAAAATTGAAAATTATAGAAAATTGTTATGGCTATGATCAACCTCAATAAGATAATGGCCAACCTCAACAAATTGAAAATTGTAGAACTTGAATGTTAAGGCTATGGCTGACCTCAACAAGATTGAAAATTGTAGAATTTAAATGTTAAGGTTATGGCCGACCTTAACGAATTGAAAATTGTAAAACTTAAATGTTAAGGCTATGGTCGACCTCAATAAGGTAATGGCATGCCTCACAAAGATTGAAAATTGTAGAACTTAAATGTTAAGGTTATGGTCGACCTCAACAAGGTAATGACCAACCTCAACAAGATAAAAAATTGGAGAACTTAAATCCTATAATTATGACTAACCTCAACAAGTCAATGGCCGACCTCATAAGATAATGGTCGACTTTAACTAAATTAAAAATTGAAAAATGTTAAGGAAATGGCGGACCTCAACAATTTTTCACGTTGAACTTCAATAAGGCCGAAATGCCAATCTCAATCTCAATAAAATTAGACAAAATTTTCACATTGGACCTCAACAAGACCAAGAGTCGATCTCAATCTCAATAAGATTGGATAAATTTTTTACATTGGACCTCAATAAGGTCAAAATGACAATATCGATCTCAACAAGACCGGATTACAATTCATGTAGGACGTTAATAAGGTCCAAATATAAATTTTACTTTAAATAAGACCGGATAAAGTTATTCACGTAAGACCTTAATAAGGTCCAAAAGTCGATCTTGATCTCAAATAAGACCGGTCACAAGTATATAAGTTGAGAAATAGAGTTGCACTTCTAAATAACGTCATTGATATTAATACAACAGAAATTACAGAATTGAACACAAACATATTGAAATAACAAAGAAACAAACTTTCTTAGCATATTTAAAGAAAATAAACAAACAAGAACATCATTAATAAAATTAGTCTACTGATAATATTTTCTCAGGTGCTCTACATTCCATGCCTTGCTGACGACCCTACCACCCGGATAACCTAACTTATATGTGTCATTACCAAATGAGTGTAGTATTTTGTGTGGTCCTTCCCAGCTCGGCCCCAGAACTCCATCAGCTAACTTTTTCATTGACTAGTTGCCTTTACGAAGCACCAGGTCCCCCTCCTGAAATTGTCGTAGCCGAACATTCTTGTTGTAGAACTTAGCCATTTTTTTGCTGGTAAATTGCTGCTTGACCTCTTTCCGCCTCTCTTTTCTCATCAAGCAAATCTAAATCCGACAGTATATGTTCCATGTTCACTGTCTCATCATAATATTTTGTGCAGTGTGTCTCCATGTCAACTTCAGTTGAGATTACTGCCTCATGTCCGAAAGCAAGAGAGAATAGAGTCTCCCCCGTTGAAGTCTTCATAGTCGTTCTATAGGCCCACAACACTCCTAGAAGCACATCCACCCAAGCGCCCTTCTTCTCACTTAACTTTTTCTTCAACAACTGCTTTATAGTTTTGTTCGTCGCTTCTACATATCTATTTGCCTTCGGATGCGCAGGTTAGCTGAACCGAAGCTCGATATCGAGTTGAGCACAAAACTTCTTGAAGTTCTCATTATTGAATAGGATCTCATTATCGGTGATAATAGCTTGTGGTAGGTCATATTTGCAAATCAAATTTCTTCATATGAAATATATTGCTCGCTTCTCAATTATCTTTTGAAGCAGTTAAACTTCAATCCACTTGCTAAAATAATCAATGACTAACACCGCGTATTTTATTTGGCCTCTCCCAGTCGGTATTGGTTTTTGATAAGATCTACCCCCATTGTGTAAATGGCCTAGTGCTCACCATTGTTGTCATGTTTTCTAGTGGCTCTGTTGCAATTACAATGAACTTCTGGCATTCATCGCATCTTCTGACTAATTCTCGCGCATCCTCATGTATGGTCGGCCAAAAATAACTTTGCCTTATTATTTTGTGGGCTAATTGTCATGAGACGAGAGGTTCTGAGCCCGTGCAGCACTCCCGCATCCTATACTACAAGAGTAAGCCTAGTGGAAGTAGCATAATATCGACTGATTTCGCCCTGCCTTGGGCTCATTAAGAGAACAGCTCCCATTCCCAACCAGTGTGTGTAGGGCTTCGCCTAGACCCCTCTTCAACGTTAAGTCCTCGACTAGTGACAAACTCCTCAAACTCAACTAGGTCGGCCTACTTGAACTTCAAAGAATCTAGTACGATTGTATTCCCCACATGAACGCCCCTAAAGCACATCTCTTACAATCAGGACAACCAGTGTTGATACTAGTGTATAAGCGCATATCATGTGTGTTACGATTGCTGTCCGTGACATTTTCCCACTGCCATGACCATGCACATCCTCGTGCATGAAGAGTACCTACTCGTGAAGGTCGTTTTGTCAATATTTCCTATGAACTCCCTACTACTCGTCCTCAATCCAGGGAAAGGACTCGCGTACAGACACTACCGGCCTCAGTACGAATGCTTGGGGGTGTAAAAACCCACATATTCGTCCTGCTTGTCAACCTTTGCGCTAAAAAAGGTGAGGACCTGCGTGGTGCGACATTAGAGCGCTTGCCAAGGTCGCAAAAACACTACCGGCCTCAGTACGAATGCTTGGGGGTGTAAAAACCCACATATTCGTCCTGCTTGTCAAGGTGAGGACCTGCGTGGTGCGACATTAGAGCGCTTGCCAAGGTCGCAACAAAAGCTTCGAGAGATGAAAAGTGTGGCTCTAATACTATTTTTCATGCGACGAGAGGTTTCAAGCTCGTCCGGCACTCCCGCATCTCATACTATGAGAGTAAGTCTAGTGGAAGTAGCACAATATTAACTAATTTCGCTCTGCCTTAGGCTCATCTGGAGAACAACTCCAGTTCCCAACCAATGTGTGTCGGGCTTCGCCTAAACCCCTCTTAAACGTTAAGTCCTTGACTAGCGACAAACTCCCCAAATTCAATCGGGTCGGTTTGCCTGAACTCCAAAGAATCTAGGACCATTGTATTCCCCACACGCACGCCCTTAAAGCATATCTTCTACAATCAGCACAACCAATGTCGATTCTAGCGTACAAGCACATATCTTGGGTGTCACGATTGCGGTCCGTGACATAATGCCCTACCTCCGCTGTGATCTCCACAAATTCTCCCGTCCACCTCTCTCATTATATAGTTGGCATCAGCCAAGCACAAACATCGTAGATAAGGTCAAGTATAACCTCTTCTATAAAGTATGCCTTCAATAATGGAGTAGCGTGTTGCCTGACATCATAGCCTTCTTGCCTCTGCTTTATCTTGAGGTTGTTCCCCAAATTTAATATACCTCATGGTAATCCAGCTCTTCTCATTTTCTACCATACAAACTTCTATCTTGGGATCAACTATATGTGGCTTTGAAACTGATTCCAATGGGATTCCTCATGGGATCTTTGGGCATTCTATCGCTATCAGTCTTGCTATATAATTTGCTCGGTAATTCTCTCCCCTCAGAAATTGCTCTATTGTAGCTTGATCAAAACCACTCCATAACTGTAGTGCTTTGCTCAAATTCTTCAACATGTTCTCACTTTTGGCTTGAAATATCCCATTCAGGCGGTTCACTACCAATTACAAGTCACTCTTCACCTTTAAATGCCGAACCCCCAATGTCCTTGCTAATTTTAGACTTGTAATGAGAGCTTTATATTCTGCTCCATTGTTTATAGGTTGAAATTGATACTTGAGAGCGTAGCATAATTCTTCTTGGTCGCGCAAAACTAGAACAATTCCCTCACCTGACCCTTCTGGGTTTGCAACTCCATCTACATTAAGCTCTCATACATCATTCTTCTTAATCTTCTGCACGGCATCCATCTCTTCACTCCATTCATTACAATCATTAATGAAGCCGACCAGAGCCTGTGCTTTAATTGCATACCTCAGTCGGTAACTGATGTCGAATTCACTTAATTCTACTGACCACCTAATTAGCCTTCCTGAAATGTCTGATTTGTGCAAAATTTGTCTCAAAAGTTTATTGGTGACAACCACGATCTCATGAGCTTGAAAATATGGCCTCAGCTTTCTTGCGGCTACAACTAATGCCATCGCCTACTTTTATACAATAGAATATCTTACTTCTGCCCTTATAAGAGATCTGCTCGTGTAGTATACCAAACATCAGACTCCACTTTATTTTACCAAGACCCGAGCTAGATGAATAATTTGAGACCGCCAAGTAGAGCAAAAGAACATCACCTACTGAGGGCTTAGCCAGAGTTGGTACGTTGGCCAAATACGCATTTAGTTGTTGAAATGTTGTGTCACATTGTTCTAACTACTTCAATCAGTTTCCTTTCTTCATCAATTCAAAAAACAGATGGCATTTATCCGATGCTTTCAATATGAACCTACTTAGCACGGTAATTTTCCCAGCTAGGCTCCGAATATCGTTACGGTCCTTTGGTGACCTCATCTTGAGGATGACCTTTACTTTTTTCGAATTAGCTTCTATCCCCCTTTGACTAACCAAGAAGCCTAAAAACTTCCCCGATTCCACTCTAAAGAGATACGAATTCAACTTCATCTAATGATGCTTTCAATATGAACCTACTTAGCACGGTAATTTTCCCAGCTAGGCTCCGAATATCGTTACGGTCCTTTGGTGACCTCATCTTAAGGATGACCTTTACTTTTTTCGAATTAGCTTCTATCCCCCTTTGACTAACCAAGAAGCCCAAAAACTTCCCCGATTCCACTCTAAAGAGATACGAATTCAACTTCATCTAATTCTTTCATAGCACTTTAAACGTCTCACGCAAGTGCGCTATATGGTCAGCCAACTTATCAAACTTAGTTATCATGTCATCCACATTTACCAACCTCTGATAAGTATCTCTTGCATTTTTTAATCCAAATGGCATCACATGGTAGCAATACAATCTTTGGTCGGTTACAAAAGTTGTATTTTCCTCATCTTCTATGGACATATGAATTTGGTTGTATCACGAGAATGCATCCATAAAACTCATCAAGCCATGCCCTACGGTTGAATCCACTAACTGATCAATCTTTGGGAGAGGGAAACTATCTCTAGGAAAAGCATTGTTGAGGTCGGTAAAGTCTACACACATCCTATATTTTCCATTCGCCTTCTTAACCATTACCATATTTGAAACCCATTCCGAATAATTCACTTCATTTATAAACCCCGCTTTCAACAGTTTATCTACCTTATCATAGATGGTCTCGTACCTTTCCTAGTTGAACACTATTCTTTTCTGCTTCATGGGCTTAAGTCCTTTATCTATAGCCAACCGGTGACACATAATCTGTAGGTCTATTCCTGGCATATTTTCATGGCTCCAAGCAAATATGTCTCTAAATAAATATGTCATTGTACTCCACCAATAAATTCTGAAGCTCATTGGAAATGCCATTCGTCATTTTTATTCCCACTCTTACCACTTTACTCGGATCATCCTCACTCATTGGCACTTGTTTCATTTCTTCATTAGCCCACTGTTGGTATGATCTATTCTTAGCTAGTGGATTGATACTCATGATCTGCATGGATTCCCTCACAGTTGTAGCATAATAGCTTCGAGCTATTTGTTGTTGGCCCATCATCACTCCAACCCCACCTTGAACTCTAAACTTCACACATTGTATATGTGTTGAGCTTACCGTTCCTGTTATCTTGTTGAACGGTCTGCCCAAAATAACTTGATAAAAGCTAGGCTCCTCAACTACCACCCATGTCACCATCATTATCTTTTGTGGTGGGCTTGACCCTATTTTCAGTTGCAAGTCAATCACCCCAAGGGGAATGAGCTCAGCTTTGCCAAAACCTTGTAACGATGTTCTGACAGGATCGAGATTGAGATCCCTTATTTGTAGATCTTCCAGATTTTTCTTAAACAAGATGCCGACCAAGCTACCCCTATTTACAAGAGCCCGATTAAACTCTTGTCCTGCCAAGGTAACCTTCACTACAAATGCATCTTCTTTCGGATGTGCGAGCGTTTCCTCATCTTTGTCGGTGACCATGATTGGCACTCTTTGAATCCGCTGCTTCTTTGGTACCGGAACATTAAAATTCACCTTATAACTTTTTAGTGAATATCTGCTATAATTTCTCCTCGAACGGTTTGAGTCTCCTGCTAGAGTCGGCCTTCCCATATTCATCATCGCCATATTATCTCTGATGTCCCCTCTTCTCCCACCTCTTCCTTGATCATTTACATACTCCTTTGGGTATTAATATTGCACTAACCACTCAATCTACTCTTTCAAGTCTATGCAATCTGCAGTTCCATGTCCGGACACCTTGTGAAACTCGCAATACTTGTGGTGAGCACTTCTGCCCAAGCCTCCTACAATCGACTTTGGCGGGATTAGTAATCCCTTATCTTTTATTACAGTATATATTTCTGCTATGCTCGTATTCAGAGAAGTGTATCTCCCGCCCTGCTCTACTAAGTTCACCCCATGGTCAGATCTCAATCCTCTCCAGTCTACAGGCACCGGCAACCTGTTATACTCTCTTACTCGATTTTCCCGCTGGTTCCTCTCATAGTTATTTCCTTTCTCTCGGCCCCTACCTACTAATGAGATTTCTCTTCTTTCACGATTTCTGTCCCAATCTCGAGCCGGCCTCTTTGGTCATCTGTAAGTGAACAACCCTTCATCATAATAATGTATATCATTCGTATTCCCCCTCAAGCTATACCCAAGGTTATCTCACCTCCTTCTTGGATCTGTTCTTCTCACTGGACCCCCTCTCTACTCTTTCATTCTTCTATTTTCTTCCTCTACATCTTCAGTTTTCATATACAATTTTGCTTGGTCGTATGCCTCAGCGTACGTTGTTATCCCTTTACTATATAAGCTATTCCACAATCGATTGATTTTCAACCCTTTCTTTAATCCTTTCAGGGTATCCAGATGATCAAAGGCCCATAAATTGGTGACTTCTTTATGATACTTGGTCACGAAGCTCCTCAAACTTTCAAATTCTCCTTGGACCAATTTTTTCAACCTGCTTGTATCCTGCTCTGGTATGCATGAACCTCTAAAATGCACGATGAAAAGCTCATATAACTCTTTGAAATTTCCTATGCTTCCATTTTTTAATCTCCAGTACCACTCCTGTGCCTGTCCTTCTAGAGTTAAGGGAAAAACACAGCACCTTTGAAAATCATTCAAACCTTGAATCCCGGTCATCTCATTAAACCTCTCCACATGATGATTCGAGTTAGCTTTTCCTTCTTACACCACGGTTGGAACCACATACTTGGGTGGCAAAGTTACCGTCATCACCTAAGGTACCAAGGGGTATTCGTCATCAAGTAACAATCTTACTACCACTTTCTTGCCCTCCATTTTCGTCTCTAATGCCTCTAGTTGCAACATTCTCTGCTCAAGCTCATTTTCCCGTTAGGGGTTTCTCAAGTCTTCTCTCTCTCTTTCATGATTCAGGTCATTGATTCTCTCCCTCAACTCATTCACTTGTTCTCCTGCACTTTTGTTATCCTGTCGTACCCCAACTTTTGGTAGTCCCATTTCGCTCTGTTGTTGACAACTAAGCTCTTCCCTCTCCCGCACTCCACTACTCTCTGGATCACTAATTCGAACTTGAGACCCTCTGACTTGGGCATCAACCAGCCCCTTGATCATCTCCTTAAATCTTGCCATTTGCCTCTCAATCCTTTTTCTCCATCTCTTATCTGTCGTGGCATTCATTTCCTCCGCCAATTGGCGCAAGGTCTACCTATCTCCATCATTATCATCCATTGCCGTTTTTAATTTGATAGCCTTCTCCCTCTAAATCTTCAAATGTATGAATTTTCGCACCGTTCCTCACAGACGACACTAAGATGTTGATGCCGAAAAATGACCTCAATAGCTGAATGTTTTCTTTGGGGAATAACAGCACGAATCCAAGCTCAAATGTCAGTCTGATCGCAATTTTCTACACCTACCAACCAGAAAACACAGTTAGGATACGCCGGTGGGGTTCTAGCGTAGACCCTCTGATGCTTAAGTCAAAAATTGTATATAAGGAAAGAAAAACGAGAATGAAGAATCGTGAATAAGTTAAAATCAAGGAATTTTTTCGATAAAGGTGTTGAAAGTCTTGTAGGAAATAAAGAGGCTTTTAGATAGGTGACTTGTAAAATTTTTGGCTGATTTTGCTAACCCCCTCCTCTGTTGCCCTCTTCAGCTTAATAGGCCCTTGGTCGTGGGCGGTTACCATCTTAACTTTAGCCCACTTACTTCAACAGTTGCAAGTGCTTATTAATTGGAGATGGTTTAAAAAATTGTGGCATACAACTTCCCTAAAAATTAGGCCACGTTATCTCGACTAGTAATTTTCCATGTCAAGTAGTTCTCAAGTTGGACAAATAAATTTCGAGGTCGGACAATCTTACTTACTTCCTAGATTGGTGAATTTTCGGGTCACTCACATAGGCTTAAAATTAGGTCATTTGCATAAATCTCATGTTGTACTTATACATAGAGAATTTCGAGGTCGGACAATCTTACTTACTTCCTAGATTGGTGAATTTTCGGGTCACTCACATTGGCTTAAAATTAGGTCATTTGCATAAATCTCATGTTGTACTTATACATAGGCTCCAAGTTGTATTTATGAGGTTTGCTCAATGGTAATAAATTCTGAGTAGATTAATGCTGACTCTATTTCTAGATGCTATCTGAAAAATCCAACTCGAACACCAATTAATCCAACCCTTAAATCATTGGATTGATTAAAATTAAAAAAAATTAAAAAAAAAACTATTTGTTACTTAAAATCAAATTCATGTATGAAAAATATATATTAATTTTCTATCATAACTTTAAATGTTATCCATTGTATCCAACAATTATTGATAAATGACATGACACAATATTTGAATATTTATCAACTTACTTTCAGTGAAAATGGTAAGGTTAGTTATTTATAGTTTAATAGCAAATAGTTGACATTAATCTTTTTATGATTTTTAAAAATTTTGGGTTGGACTAAACTATATAAGAATATGAACTCAACCCAACCCAATCATCAATTGAGCTGAAAATTTAAAAAAAAAATTGATTCAATTAACTCATTATAATCTAATCAATCTATGCCAATTTAATTAAATTGAGTTTAAAAGGATTAGGTTCATCGAGTTAGATTGGATTTACCCACCCAAATGAAGTTTGTTCTGGAAGTAAGTGTTAGTCTAACTTTATAAATTATTAGGTTACTTATTTTGACTCCCTTATTTGGAGCTATCTTATTATAGGCACGATGTGGCATTGTAATGTTGGTCATTTTAGTATTGTTTAATTAACAAAACTACTCTTTAAAAAAATCAAAATCAAAAGTGTACATTTCAGTAAACAAGAAGAAAGTTACGTTATTGAATGTATACATGTAACGATTATCCAGAACAATTTTTGAATTTTGGCAAATCTACACTCTAGATTTTTTACTTCATAAATATTCTTAATTTGGATCCTCCTTTTATAAGAAGAAATTACTAGTTTGAATGTATTTATTGCAGTTCATTACATAAATTGCTAATCTTTTAACCATTTTGGGAAAGTGAATTAATTTTGGACGCGTGAAAAAAAAAAAAAAACAAGGGCTTCACCCATTTCCACATCATCATCGATCTGTACCAGTCTTCTCCAATACCAATAGATTCAATTTTCTTATGTTCTTATTCTGATCATGAATTGAAATTTCAACAATTATTCAGAGAGAGCAAAAGTACTAAAATTTGGTAAGGGTCAATGGGTCATATCATCTTTGATTCATTATCTTGTACTAATAAATTAAAAGATTTAAATAAAATTACAATGGTTTGCACCATATAATAAATATAGTTTACTTGGTTATTTTATTTTATTTTTCTTTTGTTGGATTATTATTGGCTGTGAACGAAGATTTGGAAACAAGATTTAGAGACTGCATGCCTGCATGGGAAAACGAGGACCTTGTTTTCATTGTGGAACTGAAAGTGAGTTTTTTGTTCAATTATATTAATTAATTTATGAATTAATTAATTTCTCATTTCATAAATTACATATAAATCCATTAGTCATTTTTAAGTGGGATACCCGTAATTTTGTATCACGGTTCTAACCCGGCAGTTTATGAAGTGCGGGCGTTCATTTGTGTGCCTAAATGGGCAAAATCAAAACCACGTCGTTTAGGATTTTGCATGTTTGGGCACCAACTTTGGACAAACATGCAAAATCAGTTTTTTTTTTTTTAAAAAAAATTTTATTTAAGATATGTGTGTTAGTGAGTGATACAAGGAGTGAACAGGGACTCCACTTTGGCGAAATGGACCCCCCGAGAAGCGAGTGCTTTGCAATGCATGTGGATCAAGGTACCGGGTAAGAGGGACTCTTACCAACTATGCACCAAAGCATCTTCAAAGTGCTTTTCCATTACAGAAGAAGAAGAAGAAGAAGAAGCAGGAAAGCAAAATGATTGTGATCAATAGTTCCCGAACTGAAGAGAAAATTTATGATGTTTCGAGAAGCAGCTGCGATGATGCCTATAGTACTGCTTCTTTAGAAGGTTGTGAGAGTAATATTAATGATGGGTCAAGTTCTTCAGAATCCACAACCATTTCTTGCACTGAGGCTGGAAGCTGCTTTGAAAGTAATAAACATGAGGATAGAAGCCAGCCGCCAGGTAATTTATTTACATAAATATTTTCCGAATTCTGCAACTAAAGGGGTTTTGTCACAATCTTAACCCAAGCTCCTCCTTATTTGTCGAAATTAATCATTTTTTTGCTCATGTTTTAAAAACCCACCAACAGTTATACAATATAATTTCTGGACCACTTAACACTGGATTTAAATTGGAAAAAAATGGCCGTAAACAGAATATTATCAGCATCAGAGGGATTCTAGTGGTTTAATATACGACGGAGAAAATAATTAATGAATCTCACCAAAATAGAGAGGGATTTTGGTTTCTTTCCTCAGTTAGCAATGTTAATATAGACAGAAGCATTGAGTTTAATGGTCATTAAAGCCCCCTTCTCACTTACGTGGGCAGGATTCGATTAATTATTTTAACTCTAGGGATTTTAACAATTGGACTAGTTGACATGCACAAATAGCAGTATGCTCTAAGTGGACAAGTTTATTGTTTGTATTTTCACATTTATGCATTGCCAGCATATTTTTTGTCAACAACTTTAACATATTTCATATTTATAAAAGTGCAATGAGTGAAGAAGAATATCAAAACAATTTTTCAAATGTATGATCATAGTACATACCAAATGATCATTATTTTATTTCAAATGATGATGATTCTCTAATGGTCTAATTGCATGCATGCAGGTGAAATCCAACAGAGCTTGTGGGATGTTCATATTCCTTCAAGAAAAAGATCCTTAGTAGTCTACCAATGTCTTTCACCAATTGAAAGGCTTCAAAGAGACCTTAACAAAATTCTAAGGCATCGTCAAGATCCCAATTCTAGTATTATTTCTGAATCTCAAGATGGTGTCCTCCTTTATAATCTCAACAGCCAAATTATTTATCCCTCAGAAATTGGTCTTGGAACCATTCTTCTCAAATAATTAATCTACTATTTTAGATACATGCAGGGTTGTTTGGTATGAAAGAAAATAATAGAAAATCAAAGAGCCATGATTGTAAAAAAAAAAATTGTAATTTGATGTCGTTTTATTTTTGTAAACAAGAATTGTTAGAAATGTTTTACATATGCAGTGTTCCTCTTAAGTTACTTTCAGATTTGGTTTCTTTTTGTTCCTCAACTAATAAATTGCTATTGCCTATTTGTGGCTCTAATGAATATATTCAACTCCTTTAAGGTAGTGTTTACTTTCTGAAGTAGAAGTGTGGAGTGTGGAGTGTGGATTCCTCCCACTTCAGTGTTTACTTACTTTAAAAAAAGGGGGAGTGGGAGTGGAAATCTACTCCCCCCTCTTCCCATTTTATCCTTATAAAAATAAATAAATCATATTTAATAAAATAAATAAATAAAATTTAATAAAATAAATAATATCATATTTAATAAAATAAATATGATATCATTATTATTTTTATTCACATAATTTAAATTAAAATTAATAAAAAATTATGATTTACATAATTAAGAATATTGGTAATTATTATTA
>MKYO02017122.1:247400-309609 GCA_002013955.2 Citrus medica
TACAAATTATAATTCTGTACATAAGGATAAAATTGTAATTTAAAACAATTTACTCCAAATCCAAGATAAAGTAAACAAATAATTAGGATTCTGATTGACAATCCATACTTTCATTTAGTCTAAGTAAACACCTTACTCCCACTCTCACTCCACACTCCTAATCCAAGAATTCTCACTCTTCAGGATTCTCACTCCAATCTAAAAAATAAACGCAGCAAAATGGTATTGTGTGGCCAACCAGCAGCTTATTAGCTTTCACAAGTGAAAATTATCTGGCATGTATATCCTATTAAATTTTACACACACGTGTGCATTTTTCATGTTGCAAATGTAAAAAAGAAGTTTCCCGAAATAAACTTAATAACTTCTTACTTTAAATTAAAATACATTAACAATTAGGAAAAAAAAAGTTTTAAGTATTATTATACATCAATGAATTCATAATATATGAGTCATAAAATTCAACTTAAAATTTTGAACTATTGAAATCAAGCAATTTAATGGTGAATGAATAACCATCATTAAACACTACTTTAAATTTTAATATTTATCATTGAATTGCTTGAAATTAATGGTTAAAAATTTGCGTCAAAATTTCATTATCTTTCTTCTTATATCTTATATGATTGGCACCCGCAAGCACCCAATAACAATAAAGATTTTCCAGATAAAATACCAGCGAAACCCTAATTTTTCAGATCAAGTTAAAGGAGCAACCACTATCGGTGGAGAAGAAGCAATAAATTGGGGCTTAACAGGACCAATGCTACGAGCGTCTGGAATAAAATGTGATCTTCGTAAAGTTGATCAATGCCAACGGATTTTTGTAGCGCCTTAGACTGCACAAAAATAACCATAGAAGTACTCCTCTGGCAATTAGTATCTCAACGAGGAAGATAATTAAACAAGATCTCAAGAAGCATTTTTGGCATTAAAACAAAATTGGGGATAGAAAAGAAAATAAATACAACATTTCAAAAAATGTCAATAAAACAAGAACCAACCAAAATCATGCCGTTGGTTTCTTGCGTGCAAATCTCTGCAAAGATGCCGGTAGTTCAACTTCCTCGGATAATTTTTGCTTCTTTTTAGACAATGATTGTTCTCCCTTTAATTGTTGATCCAGAAACGGTCTCTTGGCTTTTGCAACCAGTTCTTGTTTCTTCTTGGCTTTCTTACTCGGTTTATTCCTACCCTTTGTTTTATTCTTCCAAACGAAGCCCTTAACGGCCACAACAGCAGCTTCCATTTCGGCTTCTCTCTCCTGCTTAGTTGGTTTCTCTTTCTTCTTCGCTTCCCTCACCGTACCAATCTTAGATGGATTCAGCATGATTGTTTCAGGTGGGAGCTTGTCAAGAAGAGAGCGCACTTCCTTCTCTCTCCTCTGTTTAGATGTTTCGAATGGGTTTGCCACCCAGGAATCAAAGTTGGGCTCACCTGATCCGGGAACAAGAATACTAGACCAACCCATGGAGTGCCCGATGCCTAACACATCTTCATATGGGCGAAATGAAACTTTTCCTATTTGGTAGCCTTTCACCATAGAATGACCCATGTACCTGCTATAGTTATGAGATCCAGAAAAAGCTCCCAGAATCTGTACAAATGATCCAGTCCCAACAGCAAGCAAACCTTTCTGACTGAAGTCTAAAGTCTTTGCATGGCCGGGTAATGTCTGGAGAACCTCGTATTTCCTCAAGTCCCAAATCTTAATTTTACATTCTTTGCCAGATGTGGCCATGAGATGGCCATTAGGATGGAATGCCAATGCTGAAACAGGCCCCGGATGACATAGCATCTTGATAAGGGGAGCAGCAGTGGTGGGTTTCCACATGGTTACTGTTCCACCAGAATGACCCAAAGAAACAACCCCATTGAAGGGATTCACCCGCATTACATCAGTACGGCCTAGACCGGTTCGAAAATTACCCACAATCTCACCCATTGTAACATCTTGATATCGAAGCTGCCCAAATTTGTTTATGGACGCCAAGAGAAAGTGGTTTCTCAGAAACTGAAGTTTCAGAACTGCACCATGTTCCTGCAAGATTAAAAGAGCATAAATTATTAGTCTTGCTGGGTTGTCCCACATCACCTTGGGCATTCTGAAATTTGAACGACCTACAGCTAAAAAGATCAAAGTCCTACAAGTAAACTTGCCTTTAAACAATGAAGTTCAGTGCCATCTCGATTGTAAATATAAGGGTACCTGTCAAAATTTAGAAGTTTTAGCTGTCATTCAAACAAAGCTACAGAATTATCTGAGTCCATTACATCATTGTTCATATTGATATCTAACCATGAAAAATATAACTTTGAGACAGTCATCAAAAGATGGCAAAACATAAAAACAATGATAAAAATGAAAGCTCATTTAAGGAACTACGAAACTGCGAGGAATTATAGAGTGTGTGTGTCACCAGTAACAAAGAAATTTACTTATTACTTATAGCAGGTCAGTACAATATATGAATAAAACCAAATGTCCAAAACAGAGCATGTTGGGAATTTGGGAGAAAAAAAAAAAAGAACTGGAGCAGCTGAAATAGGACTTCATAATGAGTTCAGGTTGAAAAATAAACTCCAGAAAAACCAAAAACAATGAAGGAATGGTAACCTGGGTCAACTCAAACAAGTTATGCCTTCAGGGGGTTCAAATTTAAGCCATATAAAGGACTTGGGATGACCAGTTTCCTATTATAGCTGACCACAGCAAGAAAGGGAATGCCAATAATTTTCCAATGTTGTACAGAAATATGCAGCATGCTGCGGAGGAATAAGGATTCCTTTAAACAAGTGGTGATAATTGAAAGTCTCCAATTTTGTTCAAAAGAAGATTGTCACAGACTGGTTAAAATAAAGCTAAATCAGGAAAATAACTAATCAGTTCTGCACATGATTTGCTTTTCCCTTGAATGACCTCATGCAGAATGATCAATTAGATTGATCAAGTTCCAGCGATATTCAATATAGCCAGCAGTGAAAATTCAAGTAGGACTCCAACCAAAATGGACCTCTGGTCCCAGAGACAAAAAATTCAATTAATTCAAAGTCTCTAATTCTTACAAAGGTTTCAAAAGATATCAGGCATCAAATATAGTTAATAATGCATCCTCTATATGGATGAATACCAATAAGTTTAGAGCATATGAATTACTATTCATTGAAACATTAAAAAATAAAATAAAACGGGCATACTTTTTCTGGGCAGCAGCAAAAAACAGCTCATTGTGCAAGAAGACCACATCGCGTATTGTTTCTCTAACCTGAACAAAGCAACAAACAATCAGTATATCCATTTAATCTTCCCAGATAGACCCTGGAGGTCGAAACAAAGAAAATTACTCCATTAGAGTATGCTAAGTAATACTGACATATCTAACAAACAGTAAGATAAATAAAATATCAAATTTGAGTCATTTCTCCTAGCATAACCTATTTTTCAAAATTCTAAATAACTTCTTGTTTGTCAACAAATACTAGGCTTCCTAGATAAACACAAGTAACATTGCAATCAGTTTGTCAACAGATATAAGAGGTCTCATCAAAAGAACAGCATACTTGAATTTCTTTAATTAAGTTCATATTTTTCATGTCCACAACAGCTATGTGCCCCTTGCGTCCAGCAGCTGCCAGATAGCGACCACTTGACGTAAAATCCAGAGTATATGGACCAAGTTCTGCACAGGTGGGACGAAAACAAAAGTTATCATTAGCAATAGGACACTAGTCAGGCAATAGACCAATAAGTAAGTTTTCTTCAAGATGGTTGCCCAACAGAGCAGTATGAACATCAGTGAGTGAATCATTGATCAAGCAACATCACCAAAAGACCAAATGTACTTTTAAGTCATACAAAGGAACCGCAGCAACAATTTTATAAGGTCGTAAGCAATGAAAATACATAGCATAACTATCTCCAATTGGAGAGAGCAGAAAATCGAAGAAGAATCCAAGAATACTTATATTTATACCTTATAAGATGAAGACATGGCACAAAACAGAAAATTAAAAGTTTGTACCCAAGTGGTGTTGTTCGTATTACAACCTAACAACAAGTCCAAGATTCGGCTTTACCATTCTACAGCCATGTTTGATATTGAGTTGGGCAACCGTAGCCTTTAAGTTATAACACTACACTGTTCGGTAAACATTCACTACTGTGGCTTGGAAGCTAAGTTGATTTGATCCACCACTTGCATGATGGAAAACCTACAATACCTTTATTTTTTTTTCAAAATTATTATTTAAAAGTCATATTTTCTACACTCTGCTAACTTTTATTTCATAATTATAGTTTTTTTTCACAATAGGTGTAGCTTGAAAGCTACAACATCTAAATAACAAACAGGGCCTATATTTTATTAAGAAAATAAAAATTCCTTCTCTTACCAGTCTCTTCAAAGTTGAATAACAAAAGCCAAATTACAGATTTCACTCCTCAGACAGAAATTCTAGAGCAAGTGTATGGCTAAGAACTCTGATCCCATTCTACTCATTTTACAAAATAAAACTCTTTATTACTTTTCAATTCCTTATCCACCTTCCCTTTTCAGCCAAGATCTTTCCATAGATAACAACATATTTTCAGCAAACCTTAAAAGAGTTGCAATGATTTCAGTATTTTTCTTTCATAGTGTCTACACTTCTCTTAATTTTTTGCATTTTTAACTAATTTAAACAAACATAATAGGTATGTAACTGCATAAGACATGCCACAATTTCACTACGGGAACAAGAAAATTTGAAATTAAAATTGTCCTTAAATAGACAATGAGTCGAACAAAATCTTAACCAATGGAAATTGGTAGCAAAATAGTCAGGGAGCAGGCATCAACCCGGTAACACGATATCATATTGATTTCTGGAGCTTAGGATATCTACTTCCCGAGCAATTGCTTCTTGTTTGATCCGCCATGTCTTTTCTACACCTTCTGCCTCCAAATAGCCTCCCTCACTTGGCATAAGCCACTGGAAGAAAGGCGCAAAAATTAATTAATTAAATCACAAATTACCTTTGACTCCCCAACTAAAAAAGAAGTATGAGTTTAGAAACATGTAAAATCTGGTACAATGGAGTACCACAAAATTACACCACCTTAGAAAGAAGAAGTTTCTACCAACCACCCCCTTCAATATGTTATCTTTATCTAAGAAGCAAGCTCAATATAATTCTTTAACAAAAATGTATATCATAAACATACAGTCCTGTAAAATTTTTCACCTTATCCTCTCAAAATAGAATTCGAGAAAATTTAATGACAGATGACAAGTTAAATAGGAAACTAAATTACCTTCTCAACTTTGGCAGCAGCTTTCGCAGATTTTCCATATAATTCTTCTCTGAGAGCAAGTTGACCCTTCAATTTTTTGTCTTTTAAAATCTGCAGAAATGAAAAGCCTAGAACTGAATAAATATCATAAACAATCAACTCTGACAAGAAATCTCAATCAACAATACCATACCTCCAAATTAGCACCCTCTCCTCTGAGATATTTCTTCACGTTTGTATCTAATTCGTTGGAGATCTCCTGAAGATTAAACATATATCACGTCAGTTTCCAACTTCGAAATAGAAATTTGGAAAATATATACAAAAAGTAGTTAAACCAATTGCTGAAACCTGTTCAATAGGAGGCCAAATATCTCCACCATCTCCGTTCTCTTCTTTCGCACCCATCCCGGACGTGCAATCTGTAGAATTTTGAGAAAAATTCCAATTTAACGTAACACAACAATACTAAAATTTCATTTCCTTAAAGAGCATGCAGATAAACAATCAGAATATTATCAATTCGCACATTAAAAAAGGGCCAACAATAAAATATACCGCTAATGGCACATTAACAAACAGAGACAAGTTTTAAATCCTAAAATTAAAATTTTCAAAAATATAGAGAAATGCACATGTAATTGATTAACAGAATTTTCTGACAATCAAATGGTCAATTAAATACACAACAGAAAAAAACTATGAATTTGAAAAATAAAATAAAATTTTACCTTCAACAGATGCCCAGGCCAGCAAAACCGACACCAATCAGCAATCAACAAGCACCGTTTAGAGAGTTAACGGAGATGCAGTGCAGCCGTGCAGCGGAGACTAGGTGAGCTACGTGCGGTGAAGATCTTAGTGCAGCAACAGTAACACGGTGATGGAGCCTAGCTTCCAGCCGCAGCGAGCTTCAAACGGCGGCGGCGACGACGAGTTCCAAATTTCAGAGAGAAGAAGAAGGAGAGGAGTGCCGAGCTCTAGGGTTTTAGTTTTGTTTTTTTCTCCCTTTTTTAACTGAGCTGAAACTTGAAAGGGTTTTAGACTTCTAGTTTTGAAGGAGGGAGAGGGTATGTTTTGTGAATTGCAATTTGTTGTGGATCTAAATAGAATTTATTGTAATATTTATATAGTAATTGTAAATAAGAATAAAATGGGTCGATTTCAATATAAATTATGGAATTTAGGAACCTACTTTATATAAATTAACAAACTAAATATTTATTTATTTTTTTTATTATTTTTTAAGCGATCTATATCCCATCTAAAATGTCATGCTTTTATTGATAGGTTTCACAAAATACTTATGCAGAAATTGATTTCAACTTTTAGGTTTAGTTCAACAGTACTAATGGTTGATTTGAAAATTTGTCAATTAAAATGACTGAAATTAAAATTTTCGTTAAAATCAAACTACGATCAGGCAATCATCAACCAAATAAAAAAATAATATTCCGTAAATTCTGTTGGACAAAATTTCGGACCAAATATCATTTTTCTAAATTTAATATTATGGTGTATTTTATTATAAGAATATAATTATATAGTTTACGTTTTAAATAATGCTAATATTTCTTTTTTGTAGGTTAGAAGGGCATGCTGCTTGATCAATAGCTCATTACAGCACTTGCAATGGATCATGAAATTGTAGGTTTGAAGAATAATAAATTTTTTTTGAATATTTCTGCTGACGATTCTGCCTGTAATAGTAAGTTTTATTACTTTTTGGATCCTGTTTAGATAGCACTTTTTGAGAATAATGGATGAATTAACTCTAAATAGAGGATACATAATATATCGGATATTAGCTGCTTGGGCAGCAATCAGCCAGAAGTTTGGAGACCAATACAAATATCAAAAAGTACCAAACACAGTCTGGGAAAATTTTAAGCATGATCAGTAACGGGATGGCAATTTGCAAGCAACTATATTTTTAACAATCTCACATATAGTATGCTTAACAAAACTATGGACTTTCTGCATTTCCATACAGTTTCCATCATTCAATGGAAAGCATATTTGGGCAAAAATGAGGAACCGAATAATCCCATCAAAATCTCTCACAAAGCTACACATTGCTTTATATATGTATTCTACTTGTACTTGATAGTTCAAGTGAAAATGTGAAAGGTGAAAGGTCTCTATATATTTCTAGTTTCTACAAACTGTGCTTCTCCCAAGTCCCAGTAGGCTTTCTACCAATAAAACTGTTACTTCTAGTAGCCCCACCTGGGTAACAATGACAAGTTAAGTTGGAAATTAATCAGAGACACATCATGAAAAGCAGTATCATCATTTTTTTTTATCATCTGAGCAGAATTCAATCAGTTCAAAAAGAAGAAAATAAGTAGAATGGTGACAAATTCATGTAGGGAGGGAAGTGGAACCTGCGTCGACTTTTATGTATAAAAGATCATTTTAGATGGAGCTTGATGGATCCAAAATTGAGCAAAAGCAAAGGGGACAGAGAGTGAGAGAGAGCATGCTAACCTTCAAATCAAATCATCTCTTGCGTTTTTTTAATAATTTCCATTGTTTCAGTAAAATTTCAACTCCCTCTTGTAGCCTAGCCCTTCTTCCTTCTCGAAAGTTCCACAACTCCGAGGTTATATACCTTCCACTTGGATTGTATTCATTGATCTCCAGTAAAGCTGTAGTCACTGCCTTGTACACTTCTTCGCCCATTTGTTTCTTCAGACCTTTCAATTTTTCATCTTCTTCCTTTAGTATTTCCTGAATGGCTAGCATATGTTATGCACATTTTGAGGAAAGCAAAGTAACGAGGAGCTTGGGGGCAGTCAAAAAGAAAACGCATACAAAGAAACTAAACTATATCCAGAATTTGGACCAATAAAATGTATTACCAGTAAAATTTGCAGGAAACTCTGGAACATTTCTTGAAAATTTTGTTTGAAAGATACAGACCATCTAACACAGACATGCATAAATAAACAAACTGAAGCAGATAGAGCATTTCTCGAGCCAACAAAATGAGATGCACAGCCATAAAAGCGTGCAACTACTGAACTCTCTTTTCTTAAGCAAGTGGTATATTTTAATAATCATGAATCATCATCACAAAAAATATAAAGAGAAGAGTGCAGTGCATTCCAGAGTTCTAATCTGCCAAATATCTAAGAAATGGACAAAAATTACTTACTGCAGAACAGGGGAAATCAAATTAAAAGAATATTTAAAGGTCACACGGAATGAGAGTGAAAGCCAAAATCACAAGATCAATGAAATGCACACCTTATGTTTCCCTTCAGCTGTAACAACTTTGAAAGGATGCCAGTCTGAATCCCTAAGATACTCATCCCACAATGAGCACAGTTCTGTACCTTTTTCTTCTGCTTCTTCCTCATTATACCATTTTTTCATTGCTTCAAAGAATGGTTTACCATCAAGTTCTCCCATCCTCTTAAGACCAATATGAGCATGACCTGATGTTTCTTTCAAGGCCTATGAAATTGGTAGATAAATTGGTAGCTAGGGTTAGAACCACAGAGCAGAACTAAAGTTAGCCTTTAACTAGAGTTCACAAATCATATAAAAACAAGAAAAAATTGAACTTCATCATTTCCCATTGAAAGAGATTACATAAACAGTCTGCACATCTTTCTCACATAATCACAGTTTTCCAATTTTCTCATTCACTCGTGAGTTTCTGAGCCACCTACGGATTTCTGCCATCAACAACAGATAATTATCTGACAGCACAAAAAGTGGATACCGTGTGCCAATATATTCAAAATCCTTTCCTTAGTTCATATCTACCATCAATACTACTATGGAAGGTCAGTTCAGGAAAGCAAAAAATATCCAGAATAACAGACAAGAGGCCAAGACTAAAGTACATATTCTCACAATTCATGATCTTGTAAAACCATAATGGAAATCATCCAGTTGACTGCTGAAGTAGGTAGCTAGACTAGTGGAAGAAGAAATACTCACATTAATCAATTCTTTACGAGCATCCTGTAGGTCATCATTACTTTTACGTTCTTTAATGATTAGAGTCTGGTTCAATGCTTCTAGATCTTCAAGCTCTCCTTCCTTTTCTCTCAAATCTTTAAGCACTGTTTCCATCTTTTGCCGAACCTCTGCATCACCACCGTCACTCATGTGCTTCATCACATTTGATGTGCCTCTCAGTCTCTCAATTTCCAGTTCCAGAGCTTGTTTTGCATCCAGTTGTTTTTCCAGTTGAATTATTTTGTTATGAAGCTCCTCCTTCTCTATCTGTATGAAAATAAAAGTAGCAACGACAGTCATCTGTTGGTCTGGTTTCAGAGGAAGTGGTATGGATGCATCGTTGTGATGATCAGAGAATTAAGAAAGACAAACCTTCTGATCTTCGGCCAGTTTTCTAACATTGTCATCAGCCTTCTGTTGTTCCAGTGTAGCCAATTGAAGCGAACTGTTTCTCATTGCATTCTAAAAGAGCAATAAAAATTCATTTTGCAGCCACGCCTTTTAACATTTTCCTATAAGACATACAAGACAGAAAGCGAAATGTTCTAGTACCAAGATCAGTACCTTTTCAATCTCCTCGGCAAGAGCCTTTCTATCATTTTCATTCTTTGCCTCTCGCTTTTGCAGATCTACCCCAAGGAACTCAAGCTCTTTCTTCTGAGCCTCCAGTTGCAACTTAAAGTTTTCATGTTCAGTAAAAATCCTCTGAAAGTGGTCCTGTGCACTAAGTTGTATTTTCTTTATCTCTTTGAATCAACAAAACAATAAAAATTAATTAATTAATTAAAGCAGAAGAGAATACGACCACAATTTCATGATATCAGAAACAACCATTAATTGTTAAAAGTTCAGAAGAAAGGAATCTCAGATATTCTTGCTTGCAATCAAAGAATATAAAGTCATTGATTTTGTTCCTAGAAATTGAAGAATATATAGCGATGCCAATAGAATCCTAAAATGTATATAACTGGATTTCTGTGATCCATTCTTGATAATTATTAAATTCTATGAGAAGATCTACCTTCATTATACCCCTGAACAAGCCTATCTTTCTCTTCCATTAAGTTCTCAATGAAGTTTGAAGTCTCGATGCATCTTTCCTTCATCTCTTCCAAATGCTTGTTCTTGACCTCAATCGTGTTTGTCAGATTGGATACAAGTAGATTCTTCTTTCGTGCCTCTTCCTCCACCAATCCAGAAATGGTTTTAAGGTCTCTGTTCTTGCGTAGGTGTTCGCCAATGATATTGTTCAAACTGTAGTCATCAGAACGGGCAACCCACCCATAAAGACCAGACTTTTCTTGATTACCATCATTCCAATCCTTTTTCCCATGATGATCTGCCTCATAACTTTTCTCAAAGGCCATGGCATTATCTAAACCGGGCCAGTTTTTGTTGAATTGTACAAGGGCACACCCTGAATGACCCCGAAAATTCCACAGTGATTGAACTCTCGTGGGGTGGAACCCTCTCCTAAACAATTCATCCTTTAGCTTGGATCCACTTTCTCCGACAGACCGCCCATCCTGCCCCCTTCTTGTAGGAATATTGACCACAATACCAATCCAAGGCCACACAAACTTCCCATCGCTGCAAACATTCAGAGGATCAACTCCATTCACAGGTTTTGATTGACTGCCTACATCACTTAGATCTGTCTCCAAGAATTTTGCCAGAGCTAGATGATTTGCCTTTTCTTTTGCACTTCTTTTGCTACTATTGCCAATCCCAGAAGCATGTTGAAGGAGATCCTTATAAAGGTAATCATGCTTTCTTTTCTTCGGACAGTAAGGGCAAGTAAAAGTTTTATCCGAGATTTTCACATTGTAGTTTCCACTCTTACGTTTTTCATAAGATTTATCTTCATAATCGACCATTTCAGAGTCACTTATATCTGCATCCTCTTCTGAGCTGTGATCCATCAAACTTCCCATTGAATCTCAAACAATACCTGAATTAGAATAAAGTTAAGAAGTGAGTCGCAGATACAAAAGGAAAACGGTGCCCATTATTTCAGGTGAAGAAACAACAGCAACAATTTATCGGGACACCTTACATTTCTTAGATTTTACGTCTATGCCATCAAATATTAAACTTTAAACATTCCAAGAAAACTTTCTGTCTTGGGGAAGAAGTTCATATAACACAATCAGAAATATCCATCAAGTGAAAAATCACAGGGCGAAAAACACAAAAACCCCAGTTGCATTAAGCATGGAAGCAAATATCTGACTAAAACAATAAATAGGAATATCATTCACTGGTCTCCTTACTTACCAGCAAAAGACACAAGGATGAATAAAAAACAAACCAAAAAATATATAAAAAATTAATGAAATGGACCCCCCCCAACAACCAACAAAAAAAAAATCAAAGAAACCAAACCCTCTCTTTTGAATCAAGTGGTCTAAAAATAGCAAGATAAATTGGGGGAAAAAATCAACAGGCATATACACATGTATTAACTTAAATTTCCTAATGTCTGCATTAACATTGAGCCAAATCATCAAAAATAATAATAATAATAATAATAATAATAATAACAACAACAACAATAACAAAAACAAATACTAGACAAAATAAACTAAACTTATCTCCACAGTCCAGATATTATGATTAAACATTCAAAAACAGAAACTAGCATGATATTTTAGACAAATAACCAAAAATAGAAGCATATGCATGAATAATTTTTTTTAAAAAAATAATAATAATAACTGAAATTTTAGTAGAAATATGATTACAGTGAAAAGAAACCTGAACACCAATTTAGTCAAGAAAAAAGAGGTAAAAATAATTATAAACTAATAAGCAAATAAATTAAACTTGTCTCCAAATATCATGAATAAAAATTCAAAAACAGAAGCTAGCATGATTTTTTTTTCTTAAAAAAAGAACAAAAATGGAAGCATGAATAACTTTATTTTTAAATAACAATTACTATAATTCAAAAAATAATAATTACTAAAATTTTTTAAAAAAATGTGATTAAACTGAAAAGCCACACCGTAACCCAAAAAAAATACAGAAAAAAAATCTCCAACGATTATTTATTATTTCAGCGAATAAAAGAAAAAAAAATGCATTGAAAACAAAATGATACTGAAATTAATGGGAGCAAAAGATAGGAAAACCTACACAAACTTTTCGTGATCAAAAAGTAAAAAGGTGGCCACTCTGATTTGTGAGTTAAGGTAAGGTTTTGATACTGGAATTCAGTGAAGCTGAATCGTTTACAGTAACTTCGATTCAGTGTGTTGGGTCTGGCGGGCTGCTCGCGGGTAAATAGGTCCATGTAGCCCATTTAAAATTTTTTATTTTATTTTATAAGAGTTAATTTCACCAAAAAAAATTTAATATTTTTAATTTTAATTACATCATAAAATTAATTGGCGTACTGCTTTTTGTTAATTAAAATGATTAAGATACAAATATCGATCTATCAAAGAGTAAGAAATGCAACCCTAACCCGAGGTGATAATTTTTTAAACAATCTTTAAATTGATACGAGCATAATATGAATAAGAGTTTATATAAATAAGCTGAAATTGATACAAATTATTAAATACATTGGGTGGCATCACTTGGTTTCTGACATGATAACTCGTTTATGATATGATTTACTAATTGATTACTTATATTATATTTAGGTGCTTTCTTGTTAATTAGAATTGTGTTATAATTTTCATATTTTAACAACCTTTTATTTAAATTGAAAACAAAATTAATTAGAGTGCAAATAGGTAGTACTACAAATTTCTTAGAACTATATAAAGACATGTAAAGGTGATTTTTTGAAAAATAAAATAAAATCATGTTAAATGGATAATACAATATGAAATGTTCATTTTTTATTAATTATCCAACTAGGCATTATTTGTATTATAACTGCGGAAGCCTATAAGCAGTGACAGAGCCACATTCAGACTTGTGGAGATAGCTGCCTATGCGAGTCTTAATTTTTTTTAGAAATATTTTTTAAAATTCAACCAAAATTTTATTTATTACAAATAAAATTTGAATTTATCCGTATGGATTGTGAATAATCTATAAAAATGTAGATTTGAAATTAAATTATCATCACTAAAATCACTTGAAGTGAGTATGTTAAATCTAAAATAATTTTAAAAAACTTGAGAAAAAAATAAATTCTTTTAAGAAAATTAAATTTGCCTCCTCCACCACTGTCTATAACTGCAGTTGTAATACTCCATAATCAAAGTACCGTTATCAGATTATACTTATTAATTTTCCGAAATGCACTCCAAACAACATTTGGAGAAATTTACAAAAGTAACCATAAAATTTTTACTATTTTCACAATTAACCCTCTAAATTTTTTTCTATCAACATTAGCCAAAATACAAGCTTTTCTTCCCAAATTATCCTTGTTTACAAACCAAAAACAACTTTCTTTTTCCCCTTTTATCAAACCAAACGCAGCTTTACACTCTTGAATCATCACCGGCGATGGCAAAAGGTAACAACAAACGCCAACGACGAACGGTAAAAGTAAAATCCGATCATAATTCATTCGGATCCAACACCAATCTGCATCACTGAGTGGTATGATTTTTTTTTTGAACTTGCAAGAGAGTTTCAGTGCGATTGCTTGGTGTGACATGCACGTCGCACGGAGCTTCGTGCGACACCTGTCGCACCAAAAAATAGATTCATTGCAACTGACTCTTTATTAATTTCGTGTACAATTAATTTTTTTTATAATTTCATACTTAATGGATTCAATTGTGCTTGAATTGTGTTATGATGGTTGGTGGGAGACATTAGAGGATAGCCGTATGGAGTATGTGAATGGTAAAAATAGAGCTTTTTTTGTTGGAAAAAATTATCTGTTTGATTAGTTTTTGGCAAGAGTATATGAAGTGTTACAAATAAATCCTAATGAATATAGTATCACAATAAAGACAACTTTGAGGTCTAGTAGCACATTATATCGTATATATGCACTGCTCATAAAATATATTTGATGATGAAATAATAAGGGTTGTGTTGCATATGGCATCCAATGTGGCCAACTATTGATGCATTCTTATATTCGTTACCACATCACCTCGAGTTCCGAGCGAAGATGTTGAACCACATGTTGAAACAGAAACTTCCTTTAGAGCAAATATATCTGGCCTCGATAATGAAGAAAAAGTGTTGCCAAGGACAATGTTGCTGCAGCAATATTACTCTCCAATCCACGACAATTATGACAGTATTGATGACAACGACATTACGTTAGAGGATGTTGGAGAAGAGGTATTACCACTAACAATGTCATTGGAGCAACGGTATTCTCCGTATCACAACAATGATTTTCGGGACAATGATGATCTTCATGATGAGACAGAGGGTGATAATATTTGTGCAGAACCTTCTAATAGTATGAGGGGCACTCATTTCAATAATGCAGGTGATGATGGAGAAGTCGGTCCTTCCTATATTCCGTCGTTTCAGCATGAGGATGAGTGTGAAGACGATATTCCTATGAATAACAAAGACAATGGATCTATTCCTCTAATGGTTCGATCGAGAACGAGGATTAACCCCCTCACAAGTCTTGCTCTAATTTTGCCTTCGAACATGGTTGGTATAAGCTTTCTTAGCAATTGTAACTCAGATGATATCAGTGTGGGTAAGCTATTTGCTGAGAAAAATGAGTTAATATTACAACTACGTAAGGTTGCCTTTAGGGATAAGTCTGATTTCAAGATTGCACGGTTTACAACGACACGTTTCGAGGCTCATTGTTGTTCAGAATCATGTAAATAACATATTCGAGCAATTAGAAGTTCGAACAAGCATAATGTTCCTTGGGTGGTGAAGAGAATTGACAATGTACACACTTGTCATAATAAGGTATTGGTTGATGGTCGTCGTCAAGTAAGGAGTCGAGTTGTCGGTCATATTATCGTAGATAAATATATTTTAAAAAGAGGATTTATCCTCTGAATGACATCAAAGCAGATATGCAGCAGTAATACGGTGTTCAGTTAACATATCAACAGGCATATCGGGCTAAAGAAGCTGGCCTTAAAATAGTTCGAGACAACCTTGCAGAGTCATACAACTTGTTCTCTAAATACTATCACGTACTGACTAAAGCGAATGAGGGTACAGCTACTCACCTCGAGCGGGATGAAGATGGTAATTTCTTGTACTACTTTATAGCACTTGGATCTTCCATCAAAGGTTTTATGCAGTACATTTAGCATGTCATTACTGTAGATGGTACTCATCTAAAAGGGAAATATCGTGGAAGCATGTTTGTAGCAACATGTCTGGATGGTAACAATCAATTGTATCTATTAGTCATTAGGGTCATGAATTTAGAAAACAATGATGCTTGGGAATGATTCATGATGAAGTTACACGGAGTAATTGGCAATAGACCGGAGTTGGTAATTATCTCTGATCGATGCACTACCACAGGGAGAGCCGTTCTGAAAATATTTTACAATGTAACTCATGTTGTTTGTTTTTACCATGTGAAAGGTAACATTAAGTCCAAGTTTAGGATGTTCAAACCTCTTTAGGATGAATTTGAGCATGCCTTTATTAATGCAGCAAAAGCATATAGACACGATGAATTTAAAAGACAACTTGAAGGGTTGTGGATGATCCATTCGAGTGCGGCTGATTACTTAGAAAATAATGTGGGTACATGTAATTGAGTAATGTCGCAGTTTGAAGGTAGGGGGTACATCATACTTACCACAAACATCGCGAAGAGAGTTAATTCTTTCATGAGGGAACCGCGAAAATTTCATGTTACTCATCTTGTTGATTACTTTAGGAAAATATTGCAGCAATGGTTTTATGATAGAAAAATTATGGCTAAATAAATGAGTATTCGGCTAACAACATGGGCGGATGAAATAGTCACTGAGAGGAAAACTATAGCTGAAAGAATGATCGTTCAGCCGGTGTCTCCGCATCGATTTCAAGTTGTAGGTGGTGGGATTAAGGAAGGTTTAGTTGACCTGCAAAAGAAAACTTGCTTATGCAGAGTATTTCAACTTGATCAACTTGTATGCGCTCATGCAATTACGGTGTGTCTAACTGTCCGAGTGGATTTCATAACCTTTGTTTGGACTTTTACATCACAGAATCATTGGCGATGGCTTATGCACCACCAGTGGAGCCGGTTGGCGACGTGGATGATCGGGAAGTTTCAGATGAAATTCAAGGGATGCATGTATATCCACCAGTTGAGGCACCACCACCTGGTCGTCATAAAGAGCTTAGAATACTCTTGACTGGCGAGGACGTTAACTGGCGGACTGTTAGATGCGGGCGATGTAATGAGCTGGGACATAACCTTAACTGATGTAAGAATCTCATTGCATCGAGTCGAAGTTAGTTGTATTGTTTCAACGATTCCTTGGTTAAAACAATTGTTGTTTTTTGTGTATTGTACACTTATATGTCATGAAATTTTATTTTATTTTGTATGTTAAAATGTGAGCATTAAAATTATATAAACTTAAGTGCACAAATTAGATTAAAAATTCATGTTTCAACATTCAAATTACTACAATGACTTACAATACAATATCGTCATTAAATATGTCAACTGCAATCTTCTTTGTAAAGCACTCCCATGACTACCATTAAACTTTAATTTAAGCCCGAACATTAAATACATCGTAAACATCAATAAAAAAAAACACCGCAATCGTCATTTCCGGCTCTTGTTGTGGCACACTCTTAATTGCGACAACTTTCCAGGCGTTGACACTCCGCAATTCAGGTCGGATGTTGTAGAAACTAATATATTTCAACCATTGAGGGAAAATAACTTCAAGTGACTTGAATTTTAACTTGTATTTTTTGTCGTCTCGAAATGTCAGTAATGAGTCATAAATCCAGACATTGTTCTTACGAAAGTCTACTCGAGCTAGTACCCAATGCTCGCAGTCTGTTGAGTGTTAGAAAATGCATATTTATAAGGAGAAAACCGTTATTTTACATTTCAAGTCTTACTAACAACCCTTACTTTTATGTGTTTAAGCTTTTTGTAATTTAATTATGTGTGTTTTATTTTAATTAAGTATTTTATGTGTTTTAGGGGCATCATAGTCATTTCACAATAAACGAGAGATCAGACGGCTAAACGAACATCACTTTTGAACTCAGGACGGTCGAAAACCTTAGGAGGAGCATAAAAGGAAAAATGGCATTGTCCACATGCACGGTATTATTCACATGTACGGTACTATCTACGTTATTGTTCACGACACTGTTCATATAGACGGATCGATGATGTGGCATTGACTAATGAGGTGTCACAGATCATGCTGCTCTTAAATATCTTCTTATAAAAAAAGATGCAAAAGCTAGATTAATTCGTTGGGTGTTACTTTTGCAGGAAGATCATGCTGCTCTTAAATATCTTCTTACAAAAAAAGATGCAAAAGCTAGATTAATTCGTTGGGTGTTACTTTTGCAGGAATTTGACTTAGAATTTAAATATAAGAAAGGCACAAAAAATGTTGTGGCAGACCATCTTTATCGTCTCCACTTTGACACAATTATGGAATCATTACCATTGAATGAGTCATTCCCAGATGAACAATTGATGAGTGTGGAAGTATTACCATGGTATGCTGATATCGTTAATTATCTTGTTACATGTCAACTTCCAAAGCATTGGACCAAGCAAGACAAGACTAAATTCTTTGCGGAAATAAAGAATTTCTTTTGGGATGACCCTTATTTGTTCAAGTATTGTGCGGATCAAATTGTTAGACGATGTGTTCCAGAAAATGAAATTAAGAATATTCTTTCATTTTGCCATAAACAAGCTTGTGGAGGCCATTTCAGCCTAAAGAAAACAACGACTAAAGTTTTACAATGTGGTTTCTATTGACCAACTATATTTCGATACGCTTACACTTTCTGTTCTTCATGTGATAGGTGTCAACGAATAGGGAGCATTACACGAAGGAACATGATGCCACTAAATCCAATTCTAGTGGTTGAGATTTTTGACGTATGGGGTATCTACTTCATGGGACTATTTCCCCCTTCTTTTGGCCATCAATATATATTGGTTGCTATTGACTACGTATTAAAATGGGTAGAAGCAATTCCATGCAGAACCAACGATCACAAGATGGTGATAGGATTTTTTAAAAGCAACATTGTTTCACGCGTTTGATTCCCGCGAGCGATAATCAGTGATTGTGGTGCCCACTTTTGTAACAAAGCATTCAAAGATTTTTTGACAAAGTATTCAATCACTCACAAAGTGGCGACCCCATATCATTCGCAAACCAGTGGCCAAGTTGAGATCTTCAATCAAGAAATAAAGTATATATTAGAAAAGACGGTGAGGTCGGACAGAAAAGATTGGTCATTAAGACTTGATGATGCATTATAGGCATATAAAACGGCTTTCAAGACCCCAATTGGGATGTCACCCTACAGACTAGTGTATGGAAAAGCTTGCCACCTACCTGTGGAACTCGAGCATCGTGCATATTGGGCTATCAAGAAATTCAACTTTGACATGCAGCAAACCAGCTCAGAAAGAAGATTACAGTTGTGAGAACTTGAAGAAATTCGCAATGATGCATACAAAAATGCCAAGATTTACAAGCAACGAATGAAAGTCTTTTACGACAAGCAAATTATGAGAAAATCGTTCACTCCAAGTCAGAAAGTGCTTTTATTCAATTCTCGCTTGCACCTATTCCCAAGTAAGTTACGCTCTCGATGGTCTGACCCCTTTATTGTTCATACTGTTTTTCCACATGGGGCAATTGAAATTAAGGACCCAAAGAACGGTGTCACGTTTAAAGTTAATGGTCAAAGATTAAAGCCATATCTAGAGTACCAACCACATGGAGAAGACACCGAAATAAATTTGAGTGACCCACCAGATTTGAATTGATTTTTTTTTCTTTTCGTTGATTTGACTTTTCTTTCTTTCTTTTTATTATTCTTTTGCTAATTGAAATTATTTTTGCATAAGTGTGTTTGTTTTACCAGTAAGTTTTCTCTTATCATTGTTAATCATGAGTACTATACTTAGACCGTTCCTCCTGAACATTCTTAAACCACTTCAACGTGTCAAAACTCATCTCAAAAGGCAAATTTAATTTTGTAAAACACATCGTATTTGGACTCTACAACCACCAGAGTTAGTATCCTATGTTGAGGGTTTAGAAAGCCAACTCAGAGACATTGAGAGAAGTGTTTACGATATCCAGTTGGAGCTTGAGGTAAATTCAATAAGAGGACGATTTTAATTTTCTTTGTGTGTTTTAATTTATTTTTCTATTTGTGTGCTTTAGTTTGCTACCCCGGTGAAGTGGCGGATAACGGTATTCCGTGACAATCAAGTTGGTTACTTCAGTTTCCTATAATAACTTATATTCTGAGACGAAGGTATGGACATAAACGAGATTCTAGCGAAGCTTCACAAGCAATTCCCTTCACTTCCTCAGAATGCCCTCCTTACAATCTATAAAGCCAGGTCCGAACGCATGCGATTACTTATGTGGAATAACATACCTGCTGACATCCGTTGGTTAATCGAAGTTAAAGTACGATTGGCAGGTGAGTTACCTCCAAAATTTATTATGTACATGCCTGGTTGTGGTAAAGGAAATTATACAAGAAAACGACGAGCTCAAAGAATTTCTATTACTTGTCATAAGTGTGCCAGAATGAGTTGCGATAAAAACTCATGTTCTTTAAGAATGGTGTCTGATAACAGGGAAGATAAGATTTAATTCATTAAGGATGGCTTGAATAAGGAGTCATTGGATAATATCCTTCTGTCTCTTTAAACGCATCCCAGTGGATATGTGCAAGGAGCGATTCTCCAGTTATGGCCATTATTCCAGAAAGAGCATGCACGATATAGTCTCAGAAATCTGACTATAAACGACCATATTTGCCAATTTATAAGAAAACTGGATGAGAAGCCTATCCTTGACCCATAGAGGGCGTTCAAACCGTTTCTGAACGTAAAACCAGAGGAAGATGTGAGCCACAGTCGCAACTACCTGTAAATATCCTTTTACTTTACTGTTATTTTATTTCATTTCCCTACTGTTTTATTGTTTGCATTATTTTCTTTAATAATTTTATTATTGTTTGTTGTTTTTTTTCCTTTTTACTGTTTGCTTTTCTACTATCGAGTCATGTGTTTTACGCGTTATTTGACACTAACATACCACCTCATACACAGTTGTGATCCACTGTCACCAAGATTCTTAAATATGACTTTTTGTTAAGCACTCACAAATTATTTTTTAGAAATATTTCAATGACAGCTACTCCCAATAGTCAATTCAAGAACATTTGTGTGCTTTCTGGATTTACTTATGGCAAACATAAAGAGTTCGTTGATGCAGCCATAGATCTTGGTCGAAGCATAGCAGAGAGAAAATTACACTTGGTGTATGGAGGAGATAACCGCGGGTTATCAAAATTGGTCTCAGAAGCTGCTTTTATCAGAGGGACCCAAGTCTTAGGCATCATCCCAAGAGCGCTAAAACCTTTGTGCAGTTTGTCCGACTCACCAACTGGAGAAGAGTTAGTCGTCTTAGGTATGCAAGAAAGAATAACTGAAATGCTTAATCATGATAATGCTTTTATTTTCCTTCCAGGAGATCTTGCAACACTAGAGACACTTATCACACTAGCATCTTGGACCCATCTGCACATTCCCCAGAAACTCATCGGCTTGTTAAATGTCAATAACTTTTATGATACTTTATCACATTTCTTAACCATGCAATAAAAAACTATTTCGTTCCTTCCAATGCGAAAAACTTTTTATTTGTGCTCATACTGCTAATGAGCTACTTGATATGTTACAAGCTTATAAACCGAAGCCAAATCCCTGGACTTTTGTGTTCGAGCGTCCAAATGATGACGGTAACAGTAGCCGTAGTAAGAAGTACAAATTAGATTTAACTCTCCGTCTGTAAATATTTTCTTTTGTGTTACACCACCCAAGTGATGTCTTCTAAACTCTAATTCTTTCCTTTAAAACATTGAGGACAGTGTTTCGTTCTGGTTGGGGGGAGGGAATAGTCGACAATTGTGGAATTTTAGTTAAGTTTTTACTAATTTTTTATTGTAGAAACTAATTGTTGCTAACTTTTTGTGTTGAAGATGGCTGAATATAGAGTGTAGTGACTCTATAAACGCATTTTCATCATTTGAATTTTTTTTAATTCAGACATTTTCTTTTTCTTTATTAAATTTTGATGTTCATTTTTCTTCTTCTTTTTAATTTCTTCTTTATAAATATACATTTTCAAATATTTAAGTCGAAGATGGCTGAATATGGAGTGTAGTGCCTCTAGAAACACATCTTCTTAGTTAATAAAAAAAACATTTCTTTTTCTATCATTTTAAGTGTAACTTTTCTAATTAATTTTTCTGCATTATTTTCACATTTCTGCATGCATATTTTCCTTTCATGTTTAGAATATGTTGGGGGATAGAATGTTGTTTAAAAAAATTGATTTGTTTTAACATTGGATGACATGATTAATTTTAAATTTTAGTATTTGTATTATCTTTGGTTTTAAGTGATGTCATACTATATTTGCTACTCTACATGTTGATGTCGGAGACAAATATGAGTTGGTTGAAGGAATGAACATGTCATAATAAGTACCAAGTGGGTTTTTGAGTCTATTATTTTTCTTGGAGAGTAACCATTTTGCCCATTTTTTTATACAGCTTAGTAGTTTTATACACGATCTTTAAATTTCTTTTGAGTTAACCCTAAAAGAAAAAATAATTATAAATAAAAAAAGAAAAAAAATGTGTGTTGCTACATTTGGAGGCCCATCTAACTAGTAGATATGGAAGATTATTTAGAACCCTAAAAGACGATGGAAATGCCATCTTTGACCCGTTTGAACCTTTCTAGCCATTCCTTTTATGAAATATCCATAGTTAACCTTTTTGAGCCTTAAAAAAAACATTTTCTTTGACAAACTTATCATCTTGACCCACTCCGATTTGGAGTATTACTCAATATCCTACATGTTTCATCACCTATTTATGTTTGAGAAAAATGTAAATAATTATTTTGTTCAGTGAAGTTGTGCCAAACAAAAACAAAAAAAAGAAAAAAAATTTGTTGTTTTAAAAAAATAATAATAACAATAATATGTGAAATCCACCTTGCAAGCAAAAAAAAATCTCTGCATTTTTCTCAAACATACGTTTTGTTTTCCTTATTTCCCTTCTTTGTTAGCCATGTCCCTAGCCTACGTTACGTCCTAATAAAAATCCTTCTTGTTTTTAGGGAACTATAGTATGAAGTAAAAGCTAGTTATATGGGCTAAAAAGATGTAGTAGTGCATAAAAAATAAATAAATAAATTGGGTTGACTATCATTTTTATTTGACTTGAGATCGTATTATTTCTAAGTTGAGGGCATATTTCTTTCATTATGGTGAGAGCATGTGATATCACTTCTTTATTATTTTCTCTCAATTACCATTCATTGGAGTGACTATTTTTATTGGGTTTAATTTCTTTGTGAGGGTGTCACTACTTCCAGTGAGATTTTGGGGTTTGACAAGTCATTCTTAAAAGTAGCTAAGACAATCTACTAGGCTGATTCATGTGGATGGTTGATGTGGGTGTGATGTTTCTTTAGACTGAAGATAATGCTTATACTTTTATTTGATTATCATCATTAGTCTGATTGAATAAACACAAGTGTTTAAAAAAAATAATTTTGGATTTGAATTTTATTTTCGCATTATTTGCTAGGGACTAACAATAAGCTAGTTGGGGGTGTGTTGAGTGTTAGAAAATGCATATAATCTACTAGGCTGATTTTTTTAACAATAATCTACTAGGCTGATTCATGTGGATGGTTGATGTGGGTGTGATGTTTCTTTAGACTGAAGATAATGCTTATACTTTTATTTTATTATCATCATTAGTCTGATTGAATAAACACAAGTGTTTAAAAATAATAATTTTGGATTTGAATTTTATTTTCGCATTATTTGCTAGGGACTAACAATAAGCTAGTTGGGGGTGTGTTGAGTGTTAGAAAATGCATATTTATAAAGAAGAAAACCGTCATTTTACATTTCAAGTTTTAATAACAACCCTTACTTTTATGTGTTTAAACTTCTTGTAATTGAATTATGTGTGTTTTATTTTAATTAAGTATTTTATGTGTTTTAGGGGCATCATAGTTATTTCACAATAAACGAGAGATCAGACGACAAAACGGACATCACTTTTAAACTCAGGACGGTCGAAAACCTTAGGAGGAGCATAAAAGGAAAAATGGCACTGTCCACATGTACGGTACTATTCACATGTACGATACTGTCTACGTTACTGTTCACGACACTGTTCATATATATGGATCGATGATGTGGCATTGACCGATGATGTGGCATTGACTAATGAGGTGTCACGATCCTATTGGACTAAAATTCTTATGTACTTCTGATGGTGACGTGGCAGCATATGAGTGGACCAAAAATCTCACGTACGGTACATGCATCACACATGATTATTTTCAACCAAATCGCGTTACTGTTCAACCCGGGTCAATCCGTGTTACTATTCATCCGCGTGGTCAAACCATCTATTATTCACGCGTACTGTTGACTGATGACGTGGCGCAATCCTAAGCGTCCAAATTGTTTTTAATCCGATAGCATAATTTACTCGATGTATCTATAAAAAAGGGACCTCCCCCTCTTAATTTGATAGCTCTGAATCCATTTTTGGACTCTATTTTCTGTAATTCCCTCTCCATCTTGTATTTTCTACGTATTTTAATAAATTTTATTTTTTCTCCTAGTTCAATTATGAGTATCTAATTTTCTTTCAAACTTGGATTGAATGTGAAGTCTCAACATGTGTCATGGGCTTTATTTGGTAAATTTATTTTCTCTTCCCCTCTAGTTTTTGTGAATGTTTTGACTTCTCGTCGACAAATAATAATAATTTTGTCTAGATACTGCCTTGGTTTCATCGGCTCTCTAGTACAAGGTTATTATTATTTGGCACGATAAGCCCTTAGCACCATATTGATTAGAGTGTGGTTCATGATGTGTGGATTCCCCCCTCATGATTTAATTGGTATTAATAAGGAATATTTAGCCCATGGTGCAAGTTGATACGGATCCAGATACCCAAGTACGTCAATTTAATAGATTTACACTTTAATTTCTTCTCGCCATTTCAATTCTAATTTTTAGGATAATTTGAATCACTTCCACTACAAATCCAACCACCTATTTACAAAATTAATTCTACACATAGTTGAAATCCACCTCCTCGTGGGATCGACACTCGTCATCAGTGATCTATACTACAATAGATTCGTGCACTTGCGAGTTTAATAAAATTTGCACAACACAGTCCAGGTTAACAGGGATGAGTAGCTGTATATTAAAAATTATCGTTAATTATGGCAGTGAAATGCAATAAAATACATACCATATTGACATCCCTCATTGGTTTGGACATGATGTGCTGTCGCCCACCAATATAATTATTCAAGCTGTCGCTATATACTAATGAATCGACCGCATAATCTCCGTTGTTCCATAACTGATTCAAGAACACTTAGTACATAGATAACCAAGAAATGCATAAATTAACAAAACTTCAAGGCGATAATAAATAAATAAAAAGGGTAATTATAAGTTATCTCGACACATTGCCCAAAAAAATATATCAATGTGTGTGACACGTTGAATTAAGGCATTCGGATACAGCCGTTGTTTCTCACTAATCAAGCTAAAATACTTGTGAATATACTGTAGAGGAACATAAACATGTCAATTTAAAAGGAAAAAATTATACACAAATCCACAACATGGAAAGAAATTAGGAAAAAAATTATCTCGTCCCCTAGCCATCCCATCAAAACATGGCCCAAAATCACTTGAAAGAACGACTGCGGGTGTTGGACTCTCCAATCCACTGTCATATCGCCAGCGAACTATCGGTTAAACTCATCATACAGACTTGGATCCTCCAATCCTCTAAGTGGATTTATATCCACACTCGTACTCATGTCAATCGCATGGTCTATTATTTGGGGTAGAGGTAAAGGTCGTACGTTCTTTCCTCTCCTGAATAGAAGAATCATGTAAGGACTGTTAAAAACATACAACGGTCTGTACGCTCAGCCGAATTTACTAATGCCCAGAGGCACCTCAGTGAAGACCTGCACGCTCTTCCCACTAACATCCCCATAGAAACTATACAATGATGTGGGAGTAGAAAAATTTTAATTGTCCACATCAATATACACTCCATAGTCATCCGGGGCTTGTCCATTCGGCAAGATGTACATATTAAACAACTATCAAATTCAAAGCTAAACGAACATAATTGTTAAATTTAAATTTGGTCACCGCATACGAGCGTCTAATCGGAGAATCCTTGTTTGGAGATTTAGACAGTGAATTGATAAATCCCACTACAGTTTCTTTAAAATCTTTAAATTCTGACTTAAGTTCATAAATATTACGATCAATCTTATCCATTCATTGTCTCATGTAATCATTAAACTGCTTTGTCCTTATCTATTAAAAAAAATCTTTATAATAACATATTGTTATAATGATTTATATATCAGGAAAAGAAATCATTTATAACCTTAGAATCATGTGCGTCATCAGACTTGTCTGTCTCCTGATGGCCATCCACAAGCACCACATCCTCAGATGTGTCGTGACAATGCTCTGGTGTTGGGCTCGGTATGTCGTCATGCTCGTCTGATTGCCTTGTAACGGCTGGTGGCGTGTTGATTGAAGGTTGGTGTTGTAGAAAATAACATTTAAAATAAGTAAATGAAAAATAAAAAATTTCGATTAAATAAATAATATTACTTACCCAACCTGGAATACGTGGCATATAATCATTCACAGTGAGCTAATATTTTTCATGACTTTCTTTTGCATCTGGTTCAAGGGTTTGCAAAATGTTCCCCTACCATGAATTCAACCCAAAATTTTAAGCGTATAAAACTCAAATTTAGTAATGTCAAAGATAGTACTATACGTCTACCAATACATATTACTTACAATATGAGATTCGTCATTGAAGAACAAATAAATTTCAGCAAAGTTTATTTTAGAAGAAGCCATGGGCTTCCATTACACGATATGGGGAACCTTCTTCTTCGTTTTCAAGACCCATGCTGGCGGCAGACCTCCGATCGCTTCGTAAATCCAAGTCTGCAACAACCAAAGTGAAAAAGCAATTAAAACTACCATTAAATATTTAATGTTATAGAACTTATTACAAAAAAAAAATAACACACCTGAACCCCCGACGTAAAGCCGTAAAGATTGTACTTTTTTATTTTATAATTTGGATTTTCCAACCGAGTCGTCTTAAATTTCTCATCTTTCTCTTACAGCGCATTGTCAAGACTATCGTATATTGTTTCCCACGATAAACAACCACATGGACAATTTCGAAAGTAATTTGTATCATCTACTTCGTTCAGCCAATTGAAATTGATTTGACAGTGGCCCTTTCTTCCATTTAGAACTCTGTCCACAAAATAAAAGAGTGCGATCTTTAATGCGTCAATGTCATCCATAGCCTCGAAATTCAACTTCTCAAATAATGCATTGAATTACTTAAGATTGATGTTGCAAAACAAATCACCACCAAAATACATTTTCAGTATACTATGGCCCGATTTATTATTTGTTAGTGCGGTATTTACGCCATAGGAAAGTCTAGTAACCAGACATCATTCTCCAATTGACAAGAGTATTAAATGCTCACCAATTTGAAACCATAACTGATCCTCCTATCTGTATTATCCATAAGCCACTTGCCTAAGCAAAATATTGTGCAAAATTACACCACTAAATGGAAAGTTTCGACACTCCAAAAAATACCCAAATATGTCTTTCTTGAACAGATGCAGCTGCCGTTTTGTTAATTTTTGCTCGATGGCTTTTATGACCGTAGATAAATTACACATACTCAAAATTTACCCCGAGAAGTGATCGGCATAAGCTAATATCATCATGCCTAATTTGTTTCTTGACACTTCTGATTTTGCCATGTATTTATAATATTTTAAACATTATTAAATTGCATTTATAATACAATAACATGAAAATTAATTTTTGGAAAAAAAATTTAAATTGTAATTTGGTACGACAGACGCGCGAGTGAGCGCACGACCTAGCGCCCGTTGCTCGCGCAAGCGCGCACGCTCTAGCGCCCCTCGTTGGGCAGCGCTTCCCTCGCTGGGTAGGCACCGTTCTCCCCAAAATAACACAATCACAAATTATACCTAAAACAACAACCACCACTACAAGCACTACCACCACCAGCAATATTCTCAAATTATGCCCACTATTATTCTAAAATTTTATTTTAAATTAATTAAATATAAATAAAATTACTAACTTAGGTTTTGTTGAAGACCGTAGAAGGTAGATCTGATGCCGATGATGGGTGGAGCCGCCGCCAACGACAGTTGAAGTTGCCGCCGACTATGGGTGTTTCTTAGTTTTGAGAGAGATTACGTAAAAGAGAGATTATTGGGGGAGAGATGTGAGAGGGGTATTTTGGTCTGAAATATTTTTTTTACTAATATTGATAGAAATTAATTTGTGGAATTAAAATTAAAAAAAAAAAACACACGGACACACACACAAAATTTTATAATTATTTGTGTAAATTTTTCCAAAATTTTGCTAAACTTTTTTCACCAACTTCAATTACCACGCCTAGACGAGGTCAATTTGTGTATCAAATCAAATCAAACGAGTTCCCCAAATCCCCACCGAAAAGACTAATATACCCCTGATCTGCTGCCCAGTTTTAACACGTTGATTCCAAAACGGCATGAGTGCGTGTATCAAACTATGAGTTATCAAATCAAATCAAACAGCTCCCCAACTCTCCCCCGAAAAGACTAATATACCCCTACTCTGCTGTCCAGTTTTATTAACGTGTTGATGTCATAAAACGGTAGTACTAGTTCATTTATTCGTCGGGAGGCGTTGCGCCGTTACCGGCCCTACCCTTACCATCCAGTTGGTGGCCTATCACGCTCCAAAAGGCGCGTGAAATTCCAACCTTTCCTCCTCACACACGCTCAACTCAACTCCACCGACAGGTACAAAGCTTTTGCTTCAATCGCACTACACTGCTCCTGCTCTCTACTGCCCCCCCCCCAAAACCCGCCACTCTTCTCTCATTTTCTTCACACGCCGCCTAAATATGGATTTCTCATTTCTTCACAAAACAACAAGCATTCTCATTCTCGCTCTCATTTCCTTCCTCTTCCTGTTGTTCCAAGCATCCAATGCTTCGATTCACACTTACGACAACAATCCCTTCCGAGACGTCGGCAACTCCGCCCTTCTCCCCGGAGGCAGTGAGGGCTTTGCCGCCTCCCTCGACGGCGCCCGTTCTTTCATTCGGTATGTAAAATTTTTAAAATGTATTATTCGCTGGATCTACGACGTCGTTTTCTTGCTTTTTTCTTTTAATTTTTTTTTTTGCTTTTTCAAATTTGTATTATCAAATTTTTGGCTTACTTATTTAGATCTGATAGCTTACTCACTGATCCTTTTTCATATTGAAACAAACTTGAGCTTAGCAGTCTCCTGCTGAACTATCCAAATTGCTGCATTGAAAGGCGATTCTTAGTTCTTTTTTTTTTTTTTTGTTTCTTCAATTTGAACTGCTAAGTCAAGGCTGCTGCTTGTTTCTATTATTATTATTATTATTATTATTACTTACGTTATTTGAACATTGTTGATTTTGCTGTGGGATTGTTCTACGGATCTAAATTTTTTGCCTGGATGAACTATGAATGAAGTTCCAGTGACACATTCATGCTATTATTGAACTTTTGTCTGTAGAGTTTGCTTCAAGTGTCTTATTAGGTGCATTGTCGCTTTCTGTTAGCTGGGATGGTTTTATGAGTAAGAATAATTTATAAAATGGTATGATATAAGATTGAACTAATCTAATCTAAAACTTTAGTTTAGGGTAAGTAAACAGGGGCAAGTTGATAAACATCTAGATCTTTAGTTGTAATTTATATACTATTTGTTGGTTTTGCATAAATTTTGAAGGACCTTATCTTTCAGATAAATTTCTACTTTCTGATTTGTGAAACCTGCAAATGGATTTGATTATCTGCTTCCTTATAAATTATTATCATATTTTTAAAAGATAAATGCGGACATCACTATATTACTTTATACTTTTAATACATTTTGATTCGTTATCATTTCCTTTTCTTATAATATGATCTTTTATATATATTATTTGACTAGATTTGAGAATGTCACTTTCTGGAGGACTAAAGCAGCTGCTGATGAGCATTCAGAAATGGAGCACAGTACTGGGTTGGTACAAGTTGTTATTTTTGAGGCAGCTGATCGTAATAATATTGGGGGTTCTGCCTATGGTGGACAGAGGTCTATATGTTGTACCCCTGATCTTGCTAAGCTGGAAGGCTGCAAGCAGGGTGAGGTTATTAGGATGCCTTCTGCTACAGATATTAATTGGCCAATCGTTTTAAATGTACAATTCAGTGGGAACTACTTGTCTACAAAGATGGATAATGTGGATGTGCCAATTACAAAAACTGGAATGTATAATTTATTCTTCATAGCATGTGACCCTAAACTCAAGGGTCTGGTAATGAGTGGGAAGACAATATGGAAGAATCCTAATGGTTACTTACCAGGGAGAATGGCTCCACTAATGAACTTCTATGTGTATATGTCTCTTGCATATGTGGTTCTTAGTGTAATTTGGTTCATTCAATATGTGAGGTATTGGAAGGATATACTGCAACTTCAGCATTGCATCACAGCTGTGATAACTCTCGGGTTGTTTGAGATGATTCTTTGGTTTTCTGAGTATGCAAATTTTAATAACACAGGAATTAGACCAGTTGTAATTACAACTTGGGTTGTGACAGTTGGAGCAGTAAGAAAATCACTTACTCGCCTTCTTATTCTCTGTGTTTCAATGGGCTATGGGGTTGTGCGGCCCACTCTTGGCGGCCTTACCTCAAAGGTGCTTCTTCTGGGTGCAACATACTTTTTGGCATCTGAGTTGCTGGATATTACTGAGTTTGTTGGAACCATCAGTGACATATCCGGAAGAGCAAGACTTTTTCTTGTTCTTCCTGTCGCATTCTTGGATGCCTTTTTGATATTGTGGATTTTTACTTCTCTTTCAAAGACACTGGAGCAGCTGCAGGTATTACTTTATTTATGGATGTGCTTTTCATTTTCTCTTCATATGGTATCACTTTAGGATGCTAAAGTTATTTTTATCCAGGCAAAAAGGAGTTCTATCAAGTTGGATATATATAGGAAGTTCTCAAATGCATTAGCTGTGGCAGTCATTGCTTCAGTTATTTGGATAGCTTATGAGGTATGATTAAAGTCAAGTATTTATCACCTTTGTGCAAATTTAACTGATATCCTGTGATTTATCATCCTATCTTAGGGAATGAGTTTTTTATAATGAGGGAAAAAGAAAAAACAGTTACCGCTGTATTATCTGGAACTGCTGTTATTAATGAACAACAACTTTGATGGTTAAGAAGCTCATTATCTTATAAATTTAGATTCTCAAGTTCAACGCATTCTGTTTGTAGTTTGTTTGTTGATATTCCTGGTAAGTGGTAGATGGGACATCATTTATGCAAACTCATCTCTTAGTCTGAGTTGTATGGATTATTTTAACTGAGGTGGATTTGGAAGATCAAGGAAAGCTCTTTTTCCTTCACCTTTTGATTGAATATTTTCTTTTCCTGTCCAATTAATATAAATTTCTTTACTTGATGTATTCGTTAACTGGTTATCATAGTGTTTATTTTTGTGGAAATAATATGCTTCCTCTTACAGGTGTATTTCAAAGCAACAGATCCTTTCAATGAGCGATGGCAGAGTGCTTGGATCATTACTGCTTTCTGGGACGTTCTTGCCTTTGCCTTGCTATGTGTTATTTGCTATCTGTGGGCCCCATCTCAGAACTCCCAAAGGTATGTTGTAGTTTCACGAATTTCAAATAATTGGTGGAGTATCTGTGTAGGAATTAAAATGCCAAACTTCCTGGGACGATCTTCTAAAGAAAGCTCAATCAGCCTTCTGTCAAATATGTACTCTCATTTTCAATTTTCTTCATTTTCCTTTAGTACACCCCAAACTCCATCCTGGCCCCTAGCGTGAGCAAAATTTGATCCCAAGACAGCTTGTACCGTACCAAGAAGTCTTACCAATTGAATTAACAAGTACCAACTACCAATGGTGAAACTTTAATTGATATATACATATTTTAGCTTTATTTAAAAATCATTAATGAAGAACCAAAGGAAAAAATTATTTGCCTCCACATTGCAATGTTAAGTCAACCTTTTTAACTTTATCAGGTACGCCTACTCGGAGGAAGTGGGAGAAGAATATGATGAAGAAACTCAGTCTTTAACAAGGGGCAAGCCAGAGGGTGAACTTAGTTTAGTCAAGCAGGAAAAGAAAGAAAAGGATGCCGGAGTCACTGCCAATATTTCTGACGAAGATGATGTAGAAGAGGACAAGAGGGAATAATTACTTGAAAACATACACGTTAGCAACGTTATTGATGGTGCCGAAACGTCTTGTCCAGTGTGAGAGAGATCATGGAAACATCAGCCTACTTCAACCTGTTAACGTCTTTGGAGCAACAATCTGTCCCGTATCCACTTGCCGTGTGGAGGAGCTGCAAAATTTTGCAAAATTGTGATTTTTTTTCCCCTCAGATTGCTGCATTTGTTCACAATATAATTCGTTCTGTAAAGTAAAGCTTGGCAAATGAGTGATTAGCTTAGAGTAGATGAAATATTGAAAATCACAGACAGAAATCTCCGATGAGGGGAGTAGAGATGAGGTGTATCGTTGTGATTATCATTGTGATTTGTGATATATTCTTTGTACTACTACTTACTTTCCATGTTGTAGGTTGCTCATTTGCTTGATTACTTGCATGTTCATTGTTCGATAATTTTAATGAGAAGGGTGATAAGGTTTCAAGGGTTCGCTGAGACTATTCACTATTGATTATTTTTTAGAATATTTCATTTGGCGCTTAAAATATTAACATCAAATTCTTTTTCTTATACTCTTAAAGATCTTATTGTTGTAAGATTTTATACATACGAACCTCAAATTCTATTTGTAAATGTCTTATTTTATGCAAATAAGTCGATAAGTGCAAATGCCCATTCAAGTTATGATTTTCTCTACCATAAATTACAAAAGAGCTGGAAGCTCAAAGTATGAGAAAAATGGTACAGAAAAACATTCTGCACGTCTGAAAGAAAGGTTACGAGGTCAGGAACTTAAATGAAAAGAGCTCTAAGAAACTGGGAATAAAGATTAAATAGAAACGTTTATGGGTATAAGTGATAAAGACAAAATGTTTAAGGGCTAAATTGCAAATCTCCCAAATTTTAGAAGAGCAAACAGAACGGTCATCGTTTGATGTTACGAGCTGAAGAAGCAAGCAATGCAAGTGATGTGGAAGTGATAACCAATCAGTCACAAGAAAGTGGCCAGTTGATTAAAATAATAATAATTAATTAATATAAAAATAAATAAATCGATGGGCAGCAGTAACGGAGGAGGAGACGAGGAGCTGAAGAGAATGGCAGAACTAAGCAAAACCCTAAAAGAAGGAGAGCGAATTTTGGCCCCCACGCGTAGACCCGACGGTACCCTCCGAAAACCAATTCGGATTCGGGCCGGTTACGTCCCTCAAGATGAAGTCGCCATCTATCAATCTAAAGGTGCACTGGTATGTACGTTTTAATTTCATTTCTTCTGTTTTCAGAAAATGTAGTAATTTAACTAAATAACATCGTTTCAAATCACTTGTACTTTTTCTTTATATATATATATATAGTCTATTAGCTGTGTTAGTCTTTATTGAGTTCATTCTTTGTTATTTTGGATTGTGGTGGAAAATGAAGATTACGGAATTTGAAACTAATTTGAGAGTAATGCTAGCATTCCAGTCACAACTTGAGACCCAATTTGTTGTGGCAACTTATTAGTTAATAACCACATGGGGTTGGTTATTAAAGTTAAAAAATTTAAACATGACATGGCAGTTACGTATAAACTGTTATATCAATTGAGACTCTGAAGCTGAAATGCTTTGCATTGTTGTTAATTTAGTGGCAATTTATCAGCTCATGGAAGGAATAGTGAGAGTCATCATAGTTGATGGATGATTTATGAGTAGATATGGGATTTTAAAGTAAACTTGGGTCTTGTTGTTGTTGGTTTTGATGCAGTTGAGAAAAGAACTGACGGCATTGCAGGAGGCGCCGCCAGGTTATGATCCAGAACTTGATGCAAAACCAAAGACGAAGTCTGTAAAGAGAAACGAAAGAAAGAAGGAGAAACGGCAACAGGTATATTTGGTGTTCTCTTCAATGGTTCTAATCTTTTAGCCTTATTGAGTTTTGAGCTTGGTTTGCTAGGAAGAAGTTGTGCCATATATGTCTTTTTTACTATAGCGTGATTTCTTATGGTGCTTACCAACGAATAACAATTTCTTAGGCAAGTTAGTTTTTGTCTGAATGCCACTTATTTTGTTTGAATGCCACTTCTCAAGTGTGCTTCATAAACATTATAAATGGTTGGCATTTCATGCAATGTCATGCATGTGTAATCCTTCATGAAATGTTACACATCAAAAGAGTAGGAACATTTTCAAAATGGATATAAAATTTTCTGACACCTTCAATGCTAGTTTTTACAATGATCAGTTGTTAAGAATATGTTGAAATAACATGGTCTCCTTTGAGGATTAGGATCATCTCCTAGATTTTCTCTCTTTGTCTCTCTCCTAGTTTTCCAAATCTAGTGAAAAAAGTTGCCTTAATTGTAAATAAGGTGAATGCAAGCCTTCCAAATCATTTTGATGAGTAAAAACTCTCCAGAACAATCATCAATCCACAGCTTCTCAATGACTTGCAAGTATATTGTCCTGAGGCTTCTAGCTTCCGTTTCCTCTTGTCTTCCTCCAATTCATCAATATTGATAATTTCAATACTCGACATTAGCGTTGCAAGTTCTTCAACCTCTCTATCATCAAAATTTCTTTTAAAATTGAAGTTCCAATTCTAATTCATACTAGGTGGAGAGAAAGCCATGCTAGGAAAAATCGAGATATTCTTAGAAAGGAATAACCTGTACAAGTGGGGGAATTTCCCACACAACAAAGCATCACTCCATTTATCGTCCCAGAAACGAATAGCCTTCCCATTACCTACTTCTAAGGCAACAAAACTAAGAAAAGCGGGGTACTCTTTAGATATGGCCTTCTAGGGGCTTCTATTGGACCCATTCCTAACCATGTTTGCATCCCATCCATTTGGATGAATTCCATAGTTGCTGCGAATAACCAAGTGCCAAAGAGAGGTCCTCTCCAAGGGAAACCTCCAAAGCCATTTTTCTAAGAGAGCTCTATTTTTCTTTCCACATTGCTGATTCCTAAACCACCTCTAGTTTTAGGCATTGCAACCTTCTTCATAACATGAGATCCATTTCCATTTTCATAACCTTTCCACAAAATTCAAGTTTTTATGTGGGCCTTGGCATAAGGAAATCAAATTCTGGAGAAGTGATGCAAAGAAAGTTTGCTAATTTTTGTCTTTCTCCTTCTTGGTGTCTGATGCCTAAGAGAAGTGCAGAAACTTCTAACCATCTTTTTCTTAGCTGTTTGGTGGCTTCAAAGTTGTGGTATAAGTTGTGCAAAGAAGATAATTTTTTGAAGGTCATTCCGGGTTCTTGTGATTCTCTTTCTTATGGAGTATTCCTTTGCTTTTGGTAGAGGAACAAAGGCTAAAACTCTTTGGAAATGTGCAGTGGCAGCACTGTTTTGGGTAATATGGGAGGAAGGAAATGTTTGTACTTTTGAGAGGAAAAGTGCTGATAATGCTGATGATCTACGGGATAGAGTTTGTCTTCTTGCTTCACTTTGGGCTTCAATACCTTTTTCTTCATATATCTAAACTGGGTTAGGGTTTTGAGATAGGGAGTTATAGCTGATTCTAGCCTTGTAGGGGTGATTGGGTATACTTTTATAGAGCACAAATGGTGCTAGTATTTGTTTCCGAGTGGACAGCTGGTCCACAATCTGTTTTTAAATCTTCTTCATTAATACATTTTTGAGCTTCTTATCAAAAAAAAAAATGTAAATAAAGTGAAAAGCACTGGCTTGATTGTCAACATTAAAATCCAAAACTCAATCTTGGCCGCTCATTAAGCTAGGAGAGTCTACAGGGAAAAAAGAAAAGAAAAGAAAAGAAAAGAAGGGGGGGGGGGGAGGCTAGGAGAGGAGCCTTATCCCTACATTGATCTCTTGTCAAGCCAGAAATATTGTCAATTCAGGAGTTTTATGGATCTGGATGATAACCTTATTTATCATGGTTAATTGGTTCTTTTATCTGTTTGCCAACTAAATTGTTTTGACAAAATTAGCCATATACTCTGTGGTTTTAAATTCCAAGGGGGAGCACCAGATATAAAATCTTTCTTTCTACAAACTACGAAATTGTTAAGACATTTCTGCAACGTAAATGGTGTAGGATGATTAATATGGCTTTTGCACCAATTGACACATGGCAAGAAAAGGAGGAGAGAGGAAGGAAAGAGAGGGAAGAGGAGATAAAGAATTTAACTTGGAGATAAAGAAGAGATAATTTAGAAGGAGATTATAGGAAAAGCAATTCAATCTTCATATTATTTCTAATCACAGAGCTCCTCAAAGATAAGCATGGGGCCTCTCTATAGTGGCTTAGTCTTAATATAATAAGAAACTAGAGTATGCTTCTAAATAGCTAGAGTAACCTACTCTGAATAACTAACAGAAAACTCAAACCAACAGCAATAAGTAATATATCAAATTTTCTGAGAAAATAAGATTCCAAAAGCCCTGGTATCCATAATCCCTGAAATAATTAATACTCTGAATAAGTAATTCCAATAAGCCATATAACCCATTGGCTCATTCTCCATTAGTAGTTCATGAAATAATTTGAATGTGAACATGACAATGATTTCTGTTGCTCTGCTCATGAACCTCAGAATGCAGAATGTTTTAAGAGTGATTGAGGAGAAAATTATCATTGAGGAGTTGTGGTAGAATAATATATCTTTATGCACCAATCATCCCCAACTTCCTATTTCACCATCACATGCCTGTTGAATAGTGTGTCATTTAAGTTATTAGAGCGTCTAAAAAAATGAATGGGATGAAGTCCCTCCAGTCTCAATATGCAAACTTTCATTTTTTTTTAGAACTTGTTCATTCAAGGATTATTTAGCATCTATGATCTTGGAAACTGAAAAGCTATACAAATATTTTGTTAATGTAAACTGGTTAGTTTAAGGAACGTGCTACTTTTCTGTAATGAACTTGAAATTATTTATTATTGCTGTTACTTTGGTACAAATTTCTGGTTTTTGCTGTCATGGTAATGGTAGGAAAAGGCTAATGTTCCTTAAGTTGCCAGTTTCATACAATCAGCTTCTTCCTCTTTTATATGTAATGCATGTTAATTTATCAAGTTACCTGCAGCAGGCTGCTCTTGAAAAGGGTAAAATTGTGGAAAAAGTGGTAGATGGGGAGATTAAGACGGAAGAAGTTGTATCTGCTGAAAATCTAAGTCATGGGTCAGCATCCACCGACTCATTGACATCTCAGATGAATGAACTGTCTGTTTCTGCAAATCCAGTTGTCGAGAACCCTCTGTCAGATGCCAAGGATCCTGGAGATGCAGGAGCTCCAGGACAAGATATTGATAAAAGAATCCGGGCTATTAAAAAGAAGGTAAGTTTCATTCATGGTTTTAATCTTGGGTCTAACAATTTCTCTAAGGAATTTATAACATTATACTTTTTGCTTGTGTTAAAAAACGGACGCAAATATTTGACATCTCCAAGTTTTATTGGTGGAATACACATTGCAAGAGGATGCTACTAAGCATCTAACATTTGCAAGTTTGAAATGCGATTGTCGTGAAAGGAATTAAAAAAAAAAATTAATATTGTGCATTCAAACTAGTAGGATTTAGCCACTATGTATAAATTCTACCTTTTAAATATGCATGTAACATTTTGACCATCATAGTTGTTGGATTCTTTTTCATGGAAATACTGGAGTCGTATTTTATCTTAAATTATTCAATGGGCTTTTAATAATTTTTTTAATAAAAGTGATTGTGGGAGAGCGTTGAGTGTCTCTAAACTTTAAGATAATACAACTTTTAACTTCCTAGTACATCATTAAAGGTGTGTTTGCAATTGATGTTGGACAGCTGTAACTTAAAAGTTACAGCACTAAAGTGTTTGGTAAACAGTCGCTGTTGTAGTTTGAGGATAAGTTGATTTGATTTTACACTTGTATGATGGAAAACCTATTATATCTTTACTAATTTTGTCAAAATTATTATTGAGAAATTATATTTACTACATAATATTAACTTTCATTTCATGCTTATAGCTTTTTTTCGACAGCAGAAGTTACAACACCTCAATCCCAAACGGAGTCTAAATGTCATTGATGATGTTTGCTTTGTAGTTTGCACACCCAAAAACTTTTGCTTTATGTATTAAATGTTAACTTTTGTTTCCATTAACATGCATCAATGTATCTGAATTTAATTATGTAGGTGTGGTTGACACAAATATTTACTGGGAAAGCTTTACACATAATTTGTCAGCATGTTAGAATCTTCTGCACTTCTACTAGTTGTAAACTCTAAATGAGTAGTTGACATAACCATTTAGTAGGAAAAGCTTGCCCCGTAATTCAACACAATCAAATTCGTCCAAACTATTATGGAATGCTTATTTTTCTTTTCTTTTCTTTTTGCATTTATATGTTTACTAGTCTTCCTAGTCATAACAGCTTCTCTCTCTGCTTCTTGTTTCTCTTTTTTGCTCTACTTACATCTTTATTTTCCTTCTCTCAGACTAGAGTAAATGATTAAAGAAAGGGGTTTATTGAGTATGCGTGAGGGGGAGAGAGAGAGCAAGAGAAAATGTCTGATGAGTCCAAGGCTCATTTTCTGCAATCTAGCTATATGAGGCTGACATAGACTTATTTCCTTATACACCTAAAGGACTCTTGTAATCAAGTAATTTAGGCCCCAAATGAATTATGTTTGTAGAACTAGGCAGAATTGAATTGAAGTTCTTTCTCATAAGAGAACTGGTGGTATAATGCTGGGAAGAAATGCTAAACAACGTGAAAATTCTCTGCCAACATTTGGAAAGATGGTAATGTTGTTCTAGAGTGAAACAGCTGCTACCATTTCCTCTGGTCCTTTCCTTTTTTCCTTTGTTTGTAACACTTGTGGAGAGTGTTTTGGGTTTTTTTGTTTGGAAAAGTGTTAGACCCATGAAAACTTATGTTAGGTGCAAATATAAAGGGGCAGGGGCTGTTTAGTAATTTTAGGGGCAGGGGCAATTTAGTAACTTTATTATTAATTAGGGTTTACCTATAAATAAGAGATTATGGAGTCATTTAGGGTTTATGTTGAATTTTGTCTGGTATTAGGAACCATTAGGAGTTTTGGGAGAGATTGACCTACCTCTCGAATTGTAGGTCAGGATTGATTATTTGTTTTCTTTTTATTTAATCAATAAAAGTCAGCCCTAATTTAGCCCTAAGTCCTATCAAAGTGGTATCAGAGCAAGAATCCTGAGACAATGGCATCAAAGAAAGTGGACGCACTTGAAGAAAAATTGGAAGCGGAGATTGGATCGCTCAAGGCCACCATTGACGAGCGATTTAATAACGTTCAACAAAAATTTTCATCCCTTGAAGCCATGTTGTTGAAATTGATAGAACTCCACCTCAACCCACCATTGGCAGTATCAACAGGCCAAGACGGTGTGGTGGTAGAAGGATCGGGCGACACGAAACCCGTGCTCGGCAACGGTATAGATTGCGGAGGGTCGAAAACCACCAGTCTTGCACAGCCAGGGGCAACAGTTCACGGCGGATTTGGTGGCGGGGAGGTTAGCCTAGGGGACTTACGGCCTAGGGGAGCCTTTCCTGGTGTTGGGTGTGATGAAGGAGGTTGGGTTGCGGCTGGGGGCGGAGGATCTGAGGGTTACGCGGCTGGAGGAGGCAGTTTAGGGTTGGGAATCGGTGCTTCGGCATCGGAATGGGGCGCGCGAGATTCGGGGGTGGACGGGCTGGGCGACTTGGCGGCATTTGGGGGTGACACACGGCCTGGGCAGGGCTGCTGTGGGCCAGGGCAGGCTGGATTTGGGCCTGGGCAGGGCAATTTTGGGTCTGGACAGGTCGTATTTAGGGGCGGATGGCCAGGAAGAGGGGTTACCTGCAAGAAAGCGAGCAGTTATGACCGGAATGTAGTTGGGCGAAGGATTTCAGCCCAATATGGGGCTGGGCATGGAATGGGGCGCGCGAGATTCGGGGGTGGATGGGCTGGGCGACTTGGCGGCATTTGGGGGTGACACACGGCCTGGGCAGGGCTGCTGTGGGCCAGGGCAGGCTGGATTTGGGCCTGGGCAGGGCAATTTTGGGTCTGGACAGGTCGTATTTAGGGGCGGATGGCCAGGAAGAGGGGTTACCTGCAAGAAAGCGAGCAGTTATGACCGGAATGTAGTTGGGCGAGGGATTTCAGCCCAATATGGGGCTGGGCAAGGAGAATTTTGGGTTGGGTCTTCGGGATTTGCAGACACTAGAGTAGATTCGGGAGTTTGGCGACCTCTAATGGCACGAAATTGGGCGGGTCAGACTCAATTTGGAGCGGATTCTAGGGTAAGAAAGCTGAAAATGCCCATTTTCGAAGGCGAGGATGCTTATAGATGGATGTATAGGGTAGAGTGCTATTTCACCATCAATGGACTCTCAGAGAGGGAAAAATTAATGGCAGTGGCGTTATGTTTGGAGGGAAAGGTACTTGCATGGTTTCAATGGCGAGAACAAGGACAACCATTGAGGTCGTGGGGTGAATTTAAGGACCGGCTATTGGAGAGATTTCGGGCCACTCAAGAAGGGGATTTGCATGAACAATTTTTTGCCTTGACCCAGGAGAGAACGGTCATGGAGTATAGGAAAAAGTTTGAGCTGCTGTCGGGACGTCTAGGGGACATCTCAAAGGCAGTGTTGGAAGGGAATTTTATGAAGGGACTGAAGCAGGAAATCCGAGCCGTGCTACGCTTACTAAGGCCGAGAGGGTTAAGGGAGTCAATGGAGTTGACACAGATGATTGCGGATAAGAACACAGCAGCAGTTTCCTGGATTCCACCTTGAGGACAAGGTGTCTTTTTAGGAGGGGAGTAATGTTAGACCCATGAAAACTTATGTTAGGTGCAAATATAAAGGGGCAGGGGCTGTTTAGTAATTTTAGGGGCAGGGGCAATTTAGTAACTTTATTATTAATTAGGGTTTAGCTATAAATAAGAGATTATGGAGTCATTTAGGGTTTATGTTGAATTTTGTCTGGTATTAGGAACCATTAGGAGTTTTGGGAGAGATTGACCTACCTCTCGAATTGTAGGTCAGGATTGATTATTTGTTTTCTTTTGATTTAATCAATAAAAGTCAGCCCTAATTTAGCCCTAAATCCTATCAAAAAGATTAGAAAAATACTTTTAAGATTCTCGGGATGAGGATTTCAGGTTTTTAGGTTAAAGCTCTCCTCTTCCTTGATTTTGGGTTTCAGTTCAATTCAAGGATATTGCTCTCTTTATAATTTACGGAAATATGGATGCTGCTGTTGGATGACTTTGGTAATTCATGATTAACGTTTTTTCTTATTTCATAATAGTTTCTGTTGGTAAACTGCTAGCCCAATATTTGATAACTCATTTCCTTCATCATTAAAAGTTTGATCATTTCTCGTGATTCAAAAAACCCAAAAAAAAAAGGTTCAAGAATAACTTTTAGTGAGCGGAAGAGCTGCTTGTAAGCTATATGCATTATGCATTTAAACTTCTCTTTCAAATACGTCATTTTGGGTATCTTATCTGATCTAATTCTTAATGACAATCTGGAGCATAGAATCAATCATGGACTTATTTGTTGATAAATCACATCTATCAGAAGTACATTGCATGTTAGCTATTTGCTTTTGGATCCCATGTTATTGGAAGGATTTTCTGAACCTATGTAACATTATTAGGACTCCAGAAATTTTGTTAGATTGGAAAATGCTGCACTCATTTTGATGAAAAAAGTGATGAAGGGAGTTCAAGTGTCAGCTTATTTTTCTTTCAAAGAATGCGTTCAGTGGTTAACAAGTGGTTAACAAGTATGTCACTGTTAGTTGTTTTATTCGAAGAATGACTAGAAGTGTCAGCTTAGTTGTTTTATATCACTGTTTGGCAGCTTGCAAAAGTAAGGTCTACGAAAAACATCTTAAGCGTAACTTCAATACATTTCAAATTTACTTGTTCATGTATTTCTTTTTCCCCATGGCTGCAGATTCGACTCTCAGAAGCTCAACAGCAAAAAGCTGGGCAACAAGAATTGAAACCAGAGCAATTGGAGAAACTGTCAAAACTGGAAGGTTGGCGCAATGAGCTAAAGCTTTTGGAAGAAAAAAAGGCTGATCTGGAAGCATCATGATTCTGGAAGTTTGGCGCAAGGAGCTAAATCTTTTGGAAGAAAAAATGGCTGAACTGGAAACATCATGTTTTTGGTTTGTGTGAGTATGAAAAACCCCGTGTAGTTAGTTCTCTTTTATAGTTTGCTTGGTCAAGATCTGAATACTGAATCGAAGTTCATCTATCGAGATTTTGCCCTAATTATGCTATATGGGTTTAATTGAATGTCACTCTTCCTTCATCGTAAAACATTTAGCTTACTAGTTTCCAAATTACAGTCTTTTGAATGAACTGCATCGGAGTTTGAAATCACTAAAGCATTCTAACCAATTGTGATGCAAACATTTTTGTGGTGTTGGTTTGCAGTAATGTATTTGTGTTTGGTTATTTGTCCGGGAAATGTATAGATTTGGCAACACGTTTGGCATGTTGAATCATGGTGTAGTACTTATAGGTCGGATTGTATTGTATTGCCATTGTATTCTATTGTTATATTAGACTAAAAGCCGCTTTAAAATTGGCGCATTAAGGATTGTATTAGAATGTGTTACCATTTCTCTTATCTGAAGGATTGATGTTGTAATCAAACATTCCAAAACGGACTTCCTTTTTAATAAAATTTAAAAAAATTAATTTAACAGCAATTAACCTTTTTTTTTCACTCATCTGAATAGGGTTCAAATATTAAATTTACTATTAAAATCTTACCTAATTGACTCCCATAATTAGTTTAGAAGTAGTTGGTAAGTCAGTTTTGCTACAGCAAACGTTCCAGGCTTCCCAGTCTTGTTCTCATTGAAACTATAAATACTCGTAAGCTTGTTTTAGTTTATTGTATTCTATCCATGAAATATTAATCAAGTTACATTTTATAAATGTCTAATTTTTATTTTTTTTTGGTTTTTCAAGAGCTTCAAACTGTTTTTGTGAATTGAACAGTCCAATAAAAACAAATAAGTATTAAATTTATCAATTAAAAAATTAATGACTTTGAGTTTTTCATGTTAATTTTTTTTATTTTAAAAAAAAGTAATTATTTTAGAACATTGTTATCGAATACAATCCTCGTTATTTTTGCTGACTCAAAATATTCATCTTGAAAAATGATAATTGCCCTTAAAGAGCCCAGCATGGGCACAGAAATGGCAGCCTCCTGCTGTGCTGCTGCCTTTTTTGGTCTAGGCTTTGTGGGCAAAAAAATAATAATAAATAAAATAAAATAAAAATTTTTTTTTGGTTTTTCAAGAGCTTCAAACTGTTTTTGTGAATTGAACAGTCCAATAAAAACAAATAAGTCTTAAATTTATCAATTAAAAAATTAATGACTTTGAGTTTTTCATGTTAATTTTTTTTATTTTAAAAAAAAGTAATTATTTTAGAACATTGTTATCGAATACAATCCTCGTTATTTTTGCTGACTCAAAATATTCATCTTGAAAAATGATAATTGCCCTTAAAGAGCCCAGCATGGGCACAGAAATGGCAGCCTCCTGCTGTGCTGCTGCCTTTTTTGGTCTAGGCTTTGTGGGCAAAAAAATAATAATAAATAAAATAAAATAAAATAATAAAATAAAACAGCAACAATAACACGGCAGTTGAGGGCTGCCGTTTCTGTGCCCATATCAGTGTTCAATTTTGTGTAGAGAAGAAATTTATGAAATAAACGAAGAACATCACACCAGTCAACAGAATGTAGTTAATTGTATCATTTAAGAAATAAATTTCATTAATTTCTCAATTGAAATGTTCTTTTACTTCTATCACATGCATTCTACCTTTATCGATGTGTGAAAGAAAAATAATTAGAAAATTATCATTTAAAAAAATACCACTTGTTCCCAATTCTCAAAAACACCACTTTTATTTTCATAACAAATTTCTACAGTACCGCGATTTTATAATTTTTTGATTTTATTCATTGAGAATTTAAATTTTCTCTTTGTTCCGAGTCTTCTTAAATATTTGAAGATCTTATGTTACTTTGTTCATAGATTCGTAAAGATTAAAAAAACACAAGATCTTTGGAAACTCAAAGACTAATACAAAATTCTCGAAAATGATCTTAAGATTCAATAATCAATAACACGAAAAATCCCATATAAGTAGATCCCAAATCAGATGATGTCATACGGTATATATCATTTTGTTTCTTTCTATCCATTTCTTCTTGGGGAACTGGATTGTTTGTTACTTTTTCAACCAATTCTACACATTTCAAAACTGACAATTAGATTTCAGATTCTCAAAATTTTTGTTGAGGAAGTAACATCACTAATATATATATATATATATATGACATTACAACAAACAAAAACTCCGCGCACAGGAAGTATCACCAACCAATCAAACAAAACCTAAAACTTAGAATTACAGCCAATTCCAATCTATTCTCAATTAGCTTAGGCAGGAGCTTCCTAGTCCCCCTGGATGTTCATGAATTGGGTATCAATATTTCAAGCACACTCGGGCGTTAAACTACAAAATTTAGATGAATCAGCATAATTGCCTCATGCAGATTCAACGTCCGACTCATCAAGTCCTTCTCTGTAAAGTTCAAAATCCTCAGCACTCCATCTGCAGATTAAGTGAAGTTTGAAAGTAGCCATCTTGATGCCCAGCAATCGCTGCCAAAGAGAAGAGTTCAGTCACACGTCAACTTCTAAGCAAAGGTGAGAGTGAGAAAGAAGCAAGAAATAAATGAAGAAACCAATTACATCATATAAAATGTAATGATCAAAATAAATGCTTGGAGCATCGGATAAAATAAAATAGTTGCAGATATTTATTGTATTAAGATCACAAACAAATAAAACGAAGGGGACCTAACTTTTTTTTTATATGAATACAATGAAGGAGACCTAATTGAACACAAGAAAAGATCTATAAATACTGATACAACTTACAAGCAAGATTGACATCATGGATGATGCCAAGATGAAGATGCTGTATAAAATCTAAGGTAGAAATTTAAGTTAGAAAACAGACGATGCCAAACATTGACAGCATTCCATTTTCTGCTGATACAAAAATGGCATAGCTAGAAAAAATGAAATATGAACTAGAACATTTTTGTTAGACCAATCAAAACTTATGTTAGGCGCAAATATAAAGGGGCAGGGGCAGTTTAGTAATTTTAGAGACAGGGGCAGTTTAGTAATTTTACTTATTCATTAATTAGGGCTCAAATATAAATAAGAGATTAAGGAGTCATTTAGGGTTTATGCCGAGTTTTTCTAAAGTATTAGGAGGGATTAAGAGTTTCTGGGAGAGATTGACCTACGTCTCGAATTATAGATCATGATTTGTTCTTTCTTTTAATTCAAGTAATAAAATTCAGCCCCAATTTAGCCCTAAGCCCTATCACTTTCTTACAATACAAAAATGGGCTACTTCTGTTCTACAATACTCTTACAAGAAGGCTTTCCCTGTCCTACAATATTCTTATGAACAATATAACTAAGAGACCAAAACAAACCAGTATTCGAGCTGACTCAGGTGACAGAGGCTTTCCTTCTTCGCAAACAACAAAATCTGAAACAAGTTCCACCACACCTGCACACCAAGATAATTTAATATTACATCCAATCTTTGCATATTTTCCTGTAACAGCAGAATCAGTAGAAGAAAGCAATAATGCACCTTTGTTCAACCGAACAGGCATCCCTTGTTTGCGCAAAAATGGCTCCATTTCATGTGTGAACTGTTCCAGAGGACCTTCTGGAAGTTCCACCTGAGATATTTTGGAAGTATATACAAATTATAATGCTATGAATATATCATGCATCGTATAAAACAACCACAAATCACAGATGTTTCAGGTCAACAAAAATTTATGAAGAAACAAAAGCATTATCAACCATGAAAAGTTTTTATACAACATTATCAACAGTGAAAAGTTAATCTTAAACATAGTATTCTAAAAAGGGATGATGTTTAAATCCTATCCTGAGGTTATGAACCCAAATACTAAAATCTATGTATTTAATTCAAATTTTAGCTAGGCAAGCGAGCAAGCTGTTTAAGAAATTGGCACATAAGCTCACAAACCTTTTCTTTTGCCGTGCTTCCTGTCCTTGCAAAGTCATAGTCTTCATATTTATTAAACAAGCTGCAAATGGCGATTAAAGAAAAATAATTAGTTGAAAGTAGAAAATGTAAAACATTAAAATGGAAAATCTGCCTATTAGAATGCCATATAAATCATCAGACCAGAATATTCAATTCAATTCCAAACAATTTCATGACTATAAAACTTACCTTTCAACCTCTTCCTTGGGTATATTTGTAAGAAAAAGTCCAGTATTTCCACAGAGAAACTGGAAGAACAAAATGATAAATCAACACTACTCATAACACTCTAAAGGGTATCTTATTTGAAAAGGACCTCATATAAGAGCACATGATAAGTGCTTCTCCAAAAAGCAGCCAAAAAGCAACCTCACCTTAGAAACTTTGTGAAGGCCTGGCTGTATCTCATCGGATACCGACCGACCCAAAGCAACCTGCATGACTTTATTTGACCCCAGAAAAAATCTGAACAAAAAAAATGCAGTAAAATGCAAAATTAATTCCTTTTAAATACCCATTAAGTAGAAGTAATTAAAACTTGCAATAAAACAAATAATAACAATAATTAAAAAAAATCACCTGCTTGGTTTGATATGCTCTCTGAACTCTTTGAACTTGAGATTTCTCATGTTCTCAAAAGAGAAAACGTAAATTGATTTGTAATTTTCAACTGCATTCCTTATGGAATTTACTATTACTTCTTTGTGTTCCTTTCCTTTCTTTTTGGTCTTTGATAAAGTAACTGTAATTCATTCATTTTAACGCAATAAATCAATAATTCTATTTTTTTAGAAAAGAAAAAAAGACCGAGCTAAGTGTGAGACGGAGGGTGAGGAGAAGGAGGCGGCTCACCTGGCCGGTCACGTTTGGATTTCGGCATGTTGGTACGGTTAAAACGGCGGCTCGTTTGGTCTTTTCTGCTTCTGCAAATTACTCTTCTTCGTTTTTAGGGTTTTATGGAGAATTAGGACTAAGGGTCAAGGGGGAAAGGTTTATTGGGATAATCACAAATGAACCCCTCGTTTACTTATGATTTCTTAAGTACGGACTTCTTTTATGGTTTTGTATCAATGACGTCCCAAAACGAAATGACTGAAGCACCCTTGTAAGGTTGTGAAAAGATGTTTGTCGGGCCGACCCCTCCGACGAAGGCCCACGCAGAATAGTCGTGTTGTGGCCAGCGAGGCTGGCCTAGCTCAGCCTACGGTACGAGGCCGTAGACCAGTGTAGAGCCGCGTGACGTGCTTCGGCCATTAGAAAAGTAAAAAGAGGTTTAGGTATTAAATACGTAGTTTTGGCCATTAAACAAGTCACATTAAATATGTACAGTTTTGATTAAAAGAATATTTGGTAAATCTTCAAAAATTTGTTTATTTATAAGTTTTCTTTGTTATAATACCTTTCAAAGGAAAAAAAAAATCTTTATTTTAATTTTAATTTTCAAAAGTTAGTAGAGTGTTGCTTTTCAAAAGTAAATTATAGAACAAGTCATCCACACATTTTTTAAATTTTAATTATATCCTTCTTATTTTATCAAAAAGGCAATTACGTCTTAATTTTTCATATATCATACTTTATAAATAATAACCCTAGGGTACGTTTGGCACATTGTATTGCATTATTTTAATACTGACATATTGTATTTTATTGTATTGTATTAATACTGTATTATAATAATATTATGCAATATTTAGTGCTACACTGTAATATATTAATTTTTGTGTGATTAACTTAAATTATATATTTAGAAAATAATATTTATTAGTGCCTAGAAAAATACAAAATATAGAAGTCTTAAATTTTAGAAATTTAACATTATTTTTTAGTATAAATATTAAAAAAATAAAATTTCCATAAATATTGAAGCTTATAGCCTTATAATCGACAAAATAACATTTATTTTAAATTAATTTTATTTAAATTTATTCATATATAAATATTTTTATTTGTTATATTAAATATTTATATATTAATTACTATAATATAATTAAATAATGTAATATCAAGTTATATTCTTATTTTTATATATTGTTTAAGTACTTATTAATTAATTTGATATATTAATTATTATATAATTAAATAATACATTATTTAGTAATATTTTTAATATAATAAAAATTAAAAAATGAATAATAAAATATTAATTTATATTAATAATTATGATGTAAAAATAAAATAAAAATTAATATTATATTAAATTAAAAAGTTATATTATTTATTATTATTAAAAAAACCAAAAGCAGCAAAAAAAAAGAAGCAGCAAAAGCATAAAAAGCTAATGCAGCAGTTTACTGCATTAGCATACCCCTTAATCCCTTGTAAAATTTTGCCAAACATAATATTAGTATTAAGTTAATGTGAACAATATTTTAATACCCCCTTAATATTATAACCAAACATGCCCCTAAAGTATTATATGATTCTATACACATACATATCTTCTTTCTAAGTGAAAAAACTACTAATGGTGCGTTTACTTTTTAGATTGGAGAATCAAAATCCGGAATCAAAATGATTGATGGCATTTACTTCGCAATTATAAAGTTGGAATCAAAATCAAAATGGTAGGATCCGTCACTATTTGGGAATAGGGAATGAGAGATTGATTCTCATAAAAGAGGTGGGAATGAGTTTCTTATTCTCCGCATTGATTATTTTGCCCTCCCACAAAATAAAAAAATGTCAACTTTGTCCTCTTTTATAATTAATTAATATAATATTATAATTAATTAATTAATATATTATGATTAATTATTCTCGTTCATAGCCTTTTCTAAATGAGAAAATGCTGACTGGTAGCTTTCCTAGGACTCTAGGGCCCTGAGCATCACTCTTAATGAGTGCTAGTGTTTGTTTCCTTTTCTTGTTGTCTTTCCTTAATCTGTAGTGGTTGGTCAGAATTCTAAACACAAAGTAAGAGATTACTCAGACATAGAGGGGTCATTAACACAAGGGAGAGTGAAAGGTTGGTGAGTGACTTTAAAGCAGGGTGTTGTTAAATGCTGAAATGAATAGTTGACGTTCTGGTTAAGGGTGCGTTTGGGATTGAGGTACTGTAGCTTTTAAGTTATAGTTGCTGTAAAAAAAAAGTTATAATTATGAAATAAAAATTAATAATATATAGTAAATATAAATTTTAGATAATAATTTTATCAAAATTATTAAAAATATAATAAATTTTATATTATACAAGTGAAAAATTATATCAACATAGGTTAAAAGGTACAGCAGTTAGTGTTTACCAAACACTTTAGTGCTGTAGCTTTTAAGCTACAGCTGCCCAATCTCAATCTCAAACGCACCCTAAGCAATGGAAACAGAAGAATTAGTACGGATGTGTAGAGCCATAACACTTAAAAGAGAGGAAGCTGAACAATTTATTTTTCAAGACCAAATGAAAGAAGGGATCTCGAGCTGTAGTTGGCTGTCTAGTTGGGAAGATTCTTTTTGCGAGAGGGGTTAATCGCGAAGGGCCGAAAATAGCTATGCATCAAGCTTGGTGTACAATACGAGATTTTAAGATTGAAAGCTTAGGAAGTAACATCTTCTTGTTTTAAGTTCTCTTCAGAAGCTAATAAAAAGAGAGTTCTAAATGGAGGATCGTGGCACTTCGACAGAGCTCTCATGGTGCTCCAAGAACTAAGTGGCATTGGTGGAATCAAAAAGCAATATTTCTCTCATGCTTCCTTTTGGATCCAGATTCATAATGTGTGCCACTGATGTGCATAGATTTTAGTATAATCAGGGAAATGGGGTCAAGAGTGGGGAAGGTTGAAGATACAAGAATGGATGCTCAAGGTGAGTGTTTTGGGGAATTTATGCGCATTCGAGTCTTAATGAATATCACCAAACCTCTGAAGAAGCTTATTGTCCTTAAACAAGAAGGTGAAGAAGGCATTCCCATGCTGGTTTTGATATTTATTTACCTTTTATTCTATTGAGACCTAAAATAGTACTTCAAAAACTTTGAAAATTTACTACATAGTAATTGTAATTGTATTTCCTTTCATGTGTAACTGTGTATTTAGTATTTTGGAATACCCTTGATACGTACTGTACTATACAAATCATATCATTCATGGCATGGATTACAAAAGTTATAAATTAGAAGTTAAAAAAGTACTCACACAAACTGTGTGCTAGCCACAAAGCAGAGTAAGTATATTTTCAGTTTCCTCGGCCAATTAGCAGCTAATTGATTGAGCAGATTTGATATCAACTCTGGCAATCTGAAAATTTACTTGTGTGCGCTTCAATGATCCCTTTTTTCGCTAAGGGTCGCTAAGGCGGCGTCAGAGAGGAACTCTATAGGACGGATCCACCATTTTTAAAATGAACAGATTCCCTCTATTCCCTCTTGAGATTCTTAATTAAAGAGAAAACATGATTCAATGTAAATAACTAATGTTTTGCAAATATATCATCATCAAAGAAAATAAAAATAACAATAGAGAGCAGTTTTTGCAAGACTTATGATTAAGCGATTGTAAATTCAGAATGCTATAAAAAATGACAGAACTTAAACTATAGTTAAAAGACCGAAAACTTGATTATCGATTAGTGCATTTAGTAGTTCCGCGAAGGCTGATATTTTTTTTGGGGGGCGGGGGGGGGAATTCACTTCAATTTTGAAAGCATTATTAAAGAGCTTTAAATGGGCATTAGAAAAATTTTTAATCAAGCCTGTAAAATAATTGAACTGAGCATACTATCATTTGGTATAGAAACGTCGAATTATATTGATAGTTGTTATCCCAATTTTAGTACGTGTTAACTCAAAATCTAGCAAATAAATAGTTTTTCCCCCTATTTAATTTGTATATGTGACAATTTACTGTATTAGCTGGAAATTTGCACTTCATACCTTAACTCCTCATCCAAGTATGTAATTTCCAATTGTCCACGCCCGCTACCAGGTGACTTAATTGGTATCTATGTCACAATAGATTAAGGTTAGTTATTACTTAAGTACATATTAAGAAAATAGTGCTACTTTATTATTATATTAGAATTTGCACTTGCTCAATGCTTCTGCCATTGCACATACAATATTTACACCCAAATGGAGTAGGTTCAAGAGACACAATATTAAACACAATCTTAAACACACATTTTTAACCATCAGATTACAACTCATTCAAGGGTTCAGATTAAGGCTGACATGGAATATATTAATTTTAAAAACTAATTAATTAATGTCGGTCCACTATGATAATAAATTATTTACTTATTCTTCTCTCTTACATTTCTCTATTTTGTTTCTCTCTCTTCCTCACTGCCGTAGAAGAAACAAAAGAATCAAACGCACCCTAAGCAATGGAAACAGAAGAATTAGTACGGATGTGTAGAGCCATAACACTTAAAAGAGAGGAAGCTGAACAATTTATTTTTCAAGACCAAATGAAAGAAGGGATCTCGAGCTGTAGTTGGCTGTCTAGTTGGGAAGATTCTTTTTGCGAGAGGGGTTAATCGCGAAGGGCCGAAAATAGCTATGCATCAAGCTTGGTGTACAATACGAGATTTTAAGATTGAAAGCTTAGGAAGTAACATCTTCTTGTTTTAAGTTCTCTTCAGAAGCTAATAAAAAGAGAGTTCTAAATGGAGGATCGTGGCACTTCGACAGAGCTCTCATGGTGCTCCAAGAACTAAGTGGCATTGGTGGAATCAAAAAGCAATATTTCTCTCATGCTTCCTTTTGGATCCAGATTCATAATGTGTGCCACTGATGTGCATAGATTTTAGTATAATCAGGGAAATGGGGTCAAGAGTGGGGAAGGTTGAAGATACAAGAATGGATGCTCAAGGTGAGTGTTTTGGGGAATTTATGCGCATTCGAGTCTTAATGAATATCACCAAACCTCTGAAGAAGCTTATTGTCCTTAAACAAGAAGGTGAAGAAGGCATTCCCATGCTGGTTTTGATATTTATTTACCTTTTATTCTATTGAGACCTAAAATAGTACTTCAAAAACTTTGAAAATTTACTACATAGTAATTGTAATTGTATTTCCTTTCATGTGTAACTGTGTATTTAGTATTTTGGAATACCCTTGATACGTACTGTACTATACAAATCATATCATTCATGGCATGGATTACAAAAGTTATAAATTAGAAGTTAAAAAAGTACTCACACAAACTGTGTGCTAGCCACAAAGCAGAGTAAGTATATTTTCAGTTTCCTCGGCCAATTAGCAGCTAATTGATTGAGCAGATTTGATATCAACTCTGGCAATCTGAAAATTTACTTGTGTGCGCTTCAATGATCCCTTTTTTCGCTAAGGGTCGCTAAGGCGGCGTCAGAGAGGAACTCTATAGGACGGATCCACCATTTTTAAAATGAACAGATTCCCTCTATTCCCTCTTGAGATTCTTAATTAAAGAGAAAACATGATTCAATGTAAATAACTAATGTTTTGCAAATATATCATCATCAAAGAAAATAAAAATAACAATAGAGAGCAGTTTTTGCAAGACTTATGATTAAGCGATTGTAAATTCAGAATGCTATAAAAAATGACAGAACTTAAACTATAGTTAAAAGACCGAAAACTTGATTATCGATTAGTGCATTTAGTAGTTCCGCGAAGGCTGATATTTTTTTTGGGGGGCGGGGGGGGGAATTCACTTCAATTTTGAAAGCATTATTAAAGAGCTTTAAATGGGCATTAGAAAAATTTTTAATCAAGCCTGTAAAATAATTGAACTGAGCATACTATCATTTGGTATAGAAACGTCGAATTATATTGATAGTTGTTATCCCAATTTTAGTACGTGTTAACTCAAAATCTAGCAAATAAATAGTTTTTCCCCCTATTTAATTTGTATATGTGACAATTTACTGTATTAGCTGGAAATTTGCACTTCATACCTTAACTCCTCATCCAAGTATGTAATTTCCAATTGTCCACGCCCGCTACCAGGTGACTTAATTGGTATCTATGTCACAATAGATTAAGGTTAGTTATTACTTAAGTACATATTAAGAAAATAGTGCTACTTTATTATTATATTAGAATTTGCACTTGCTCAATGCTTCTGCCATTGCACATACAATATTTACACCCAAATGGAGTAGGTTCAAGAGACACAATATTAAACACAATCTTAAACACACATTTTTAACCATCAGATTACAACTCATTCAAGGGTTCAGATTAAGGCTGACATGGAATATATTAATTTTAAAAACTAATTAATTAATGTCGGTCCACTATGATAATAAATTATTTACTTATTCTTCTCTCTTACATTTCTCTATTTTGTTTCTCTCTCTTCCTCACTGCCGTAGAAGAAACAAAAGACTTCTAGTTCATGAAGATGCAATTTCTACTTTTATTAAGCTTGCAAGATTCAGAGAGGACATTGTGCTGATTAATTGAATTGAGTTTATTCAAAATATAGATTATGGGATGAATCATTACAGGAGGAATAAAGCCGCATCTCCCACCGCCTCTTTAGCCTCTTGAACAGAAGGATGATTTAGGATCCAAACTCACAAAATTGGATGGGCTGATCCATTTTTATATTCTCTAGCAAGATTTGTTTTTAATCTTACATGCATTATTAATTCATTCTGCAAGTTGGTTAAATATTAGCATCATGGATATTCATTCTGTGGCAGTGCACAGCACGGTTTATATTCCTGAAATTTTAGAAAGATTCGTTCAAGATAATAAAAAAAAAGTTAGATTTATCCTAAATTAATTTGAAAATGAATTTTGAGCACTTATCAATTGTAAATTAATTTGAGATAGAAGTCTTTCTGTTCTCTTACATTACAGAGGAAAGGGAAAAAAGTGGAGGAACACCTTAATGAAAAAAAGAGAAGAATAGGTAAATAATTTATTATCATAGTGGTTAAAAATATATTCCATGTCAGCTTTAATCTCAACCCCTTAATGAGTTGTAATCTAATGGTTAAAAATGAGTGCTTAAAATTATGTTGAATATTGTGTCTCTTGAACCTACCCCTATATATATATATATATATTTGAAATTGGATACTACATATCACATACCAGACCTGCAATTCTGAAATAGTCAAATTTAACAGCCACTCTTTTAGAATTTAGAGGTACCAAGTTCGCTGTGGCCTGCAGAAATATTGATACATTGATCTCAAACACAATATTAAATAATATATAGCATCATAGTAAATTATATTGGACACATGTACTGAGTAGATTTTGCTAGTCAAAGAAACTAGCAAATTAAAACTCAAATTGGATAACAGTGGAATTGCTTTCTGGCAGAATCAAAATGGACTAGATGGAGAAAAAGAAGGATTTAAACAAATACCAGTTCGTTTCATTTTTTTAACACTACTCTGTCTTTAATTTGTAGCTATCAAAAAATAAAAATTCCAAGTATTACAAATTATATAATATGTAAACAATGAATGTCAAAGAAACTAGCAAAGCAAACCTCACATTGGATAGCAATGGAATTGCTTGTTGGCAGAATCAAAGGGACTAGATGGAGAAAAAGAAAGATTTAAACATATACCAGTCCGTTTCATCTTTTTAGCACTACTCTGTCTGTGTAGCAATCAAAAAATAAAAATTCCGAGTAAATTATATAATTGGCAGACAATGAATGTCAACTGATATTATTGAACAAGAAAAATGATCACCTGATTAAAAAATGGCCAAGTTTCTATATTTTGAGCTCTCAATGTGTTGATATTTATTGCCTGGTAGATTTTTCCATTTGGTCGCAAGAATTTTGGTCTCTGTCACATCAAAGTGATGAAAAACATTTTACTTTAATGCTAGGAGACTTGCATATAAATGTTAAATCTAAAGGAAAAAAAGTGTAACTAAAGCTAAGAACTGAAGCAGCTGGGGGGAGGGGGGGGTGAAGATCCAACCTTTGTCTGCAGAAGTGATTGAGATGTAGTATATAAAAGCTCCCATTTCCCATTCAGAAAGTTAGACTTTAGAGGTTCCTTTATATCATTCACTGCCTCAAGTTTGCGAGCAATCTGATCGAAAAAAGAAGTTTTACAATCCCACTATCAACAGAAAATTTCAAACAAATTAAGTACATCGATAAAATTTAAAGAAACAATTCATCCTAAAATTTCTTTCTTAAGTGACACAGCTAAAGAATTTTGAAAATGGAATTACTTATATATACATCATCAATAAATCAGCGGCTAATAGAAATTGTAGAGTAATATGATGAGCCAATCTCTTCCTTGCATGCTGTGCGGAGTAAAACGATAAGCCAACCTCTCCTTTGCATGTTGTAAAGAGTAAAACGATGAGCCAATCTCTCCCTTGCTTGCTGTGCATGCAATGAACCATAGCCGATCTACAACTCTAGATATTGCTCCTAAATTTAGTTTTCAGTATAGTACAACTAATGCCTAGAAATTTTCAGTATCGGTTGTGAACCATGGCTCCCTCACCATCTGATTAATTACCTCAGATTAATTATTAATGAATTAAAATTTTCAACCTCTATAATACACATTAATAACTAATTTACCAGGCCAAATTACTTATAAACTGCCGCATCGATTCATATTAATCCAAATTACGGACATATTAATCGCAAGCCAATAAAAGGGGTCCCCTCATATAAGTACCCCCCCCCCCCAAAAAAAAAGGTAAAAGCTGCAGCATCATTTCTTAATATTATTATGATATTAAATATTATTGCTTTTCATTCAAAATTCTCTGTTTACCATCCAAATTTAGTTCATAAAAAGTTTTCTCATTATTCATTTTTCCCTCACTTTCTCATACTACTTTCTTTGCTTCCAAACAAGCTAGGTATATCAATTTATAAAGCTCAAAGAAACAGTATGAATAATTTCACCTGATCAACACGTGCTTGGTCCTCAGGAGAAGCCTCGGCGCCACGATCAAGAGGTTTTATTGCCTGGAAAAGCTCCTCCTTGAAGCTCTCAACTCTTTTGGTCGAAAATCCTGAAAAGAAAGACACTCTATTTCTCCGTTTGTCGGAAACCGAAGAATTCAATGGCTTTTGGTTTCGGGGGCAAAATAACAAATGGGTTCTAATTATAATATTTGGTTTTGAATAGAATAAATTAAGCGAAGAAGAAGCGAAATCAGATGAAAAACAAATTAGAGATGAAGAAGAACAAGTGATAGCCATAGATGACGATGAATCATTGCATGATACAACAGATTTTTTAATTTTATATATTTTAATATTTATTTATTTTAAATGTTAGTTTTAGTGGTTATTAATGGAGACTGAGCGAAAGTGACTCGACTTAAGAAAATCGAGTGCCCTCAGGCCTCAGCTAGCTCTCTTGTGGGCAACGAGAGCGTGCGCGTCGTTTTGCTTTTTCACAACAGTCAAAAATGAACCGCACAGGGGTCGAGGTGATAAAATGTGGCAAAATTTTAAAATTATTGAGTTTTTACTTTTTAATTGATTAATCTTTTAGGAATAAAATTACGGTGCAACTGTAGTATTGTGTTACAGTTGTACTCAATTATTAGATTCTCACTTATTCAAGTGGACTCCATTCATTTGAGTGGATTCAACGGTTGGTGCAACTATGGCACGGTACCACAATTACACTATAGCCTAACCCATCTTTTAGAGTCCTTTCGAATTATTTTTAAAAAATATAAACTTAATTTTAAAAAGTTAAAAATTAATTTTAATATTTAATAAATTTTTTTAAAAATTACTTTTGACAAAATTAACTTATCTTACAATAAATTTTGAAAAGTAGCAAAAAAAATAATTTTAAAAATCTAATCACTTTTATAAGACATGAGTGGGTCGTCCATGATCGAATAACCCAAATCAATCTATTAACTATCCACCCAAGTGGAAGTTGCAGAGTTTGAACACATAGGGTGCATTTGAGATTGAGGTGCTGTAGCTTTTAAGCTACAGCTGCTGTGAAAAAAAAGCTGTAATTATGAAATAAAAGTTAATAATATATAGTAAATATAAATTTTATCAAAATTATTAAAGATATAATAAATTTTATATTATACAAGTGAAAAATTATATCAACATAGCTTAAAAGCTACAGCAACTAGTGTTTACCAAATACTTTAGTGCTGTACCTTTTAAGCTACAGCTGCCCAATCTCAATCCCAAACGCACCCATAGGGATGGTTGTAAATTTGAATAAGAAGTTGATGAAAGGTTAAATAACTTCATTATCGTAAAATTCTTTTAGTTAGCAGTACTCTCGTTCTTCTCCCCTTACCCAAAAACATGGGCAACAGAGACATGACAATAGCATATTATATTGAGAATATTTACAGCCGATTGCATTGATTTTGGTTCTTACTCAAGGCTTTTCGACATTTCTGTGATTGCCTTCTGATCCTAAAAACAATAATTTAACTCTATAAATGATCATAATTTAACTTTCATCTTGTGTGCAAATACATTAATTGTTTTTGTGGGGGCTAAAATTTCCTTCATAATTATGTAAATAATTGTGTGGAGGCAGTCTTCTCTCTTGAAATGAGAGTGGAGTTGACATCTCTTATAATTGGAGAATGAGAAAAAAATATGTGGGTCCCACATAATTTAGAAATAAAAAATAGGAATCTCATTCCCATGGGGGTGATTGGAAATAAAAATGAAGGAATGAGAATGGAATATATATTTACTTTTGTATTCCTCTACGTTTTTCATATTTCTCAAATTACCCTCATTCAAATCACAATTAATTTTATTATTTTAAATGTCATTAATTAATATTATCATTATTAACAATAAAAATAATGATAAAAATAATTAATTTATCATTATTATTTGCTCGATAGTGTACTGAGTCAGAAAAGATGTGACCACACTCCACTCTAATAAATTGCACTTATGTTATTAGTTTTGTTCTTATGATTGTCCTACGAGGACTATAGACTCAGGAGCGGCATATTACATAGCTCGAGATCATGGAACTTTTGTGGAGTATCATCAGATTAGTCATGGGATGAGATGAACATACATGAGGAACAACTCTAGAGTTGAAGTAAAAGGAATATACACTTGCAAATTGACTTTATGTGGTGGTCGAATCCTTCTCCTTTAAGATGTTTTCTACACAATTAATCTTTTGGGAAAATCACTCTAACAATTAATCTTAATCCATAATAAAATTAATGGAAAATTATTTTAATTTATACAATTAATCTTTTGGGAAATAAAATAAAAGTTTGTTAAATTATATTTATTACTAGGAGTGGATCCATAACCCTAACTAATTCAATTTCATAGCTTTTTCTTAAATTAAATTGCATATTTTTATTTTTTATTTTTTATTTTTTTATAAAGTTAAATAAAAAATTAAACCATTTCTCTTTAAATCGACCTCGGACTCTTTGAATCGACCTCAGACTCACCGAGTTATAATATAATAAAACACTTTTATACTTGGGAGTTATAAATCACTTTTAAGACATGTCAATGGGGCAGAAAGAAGGAATAAAATATCGTTGGAAATGGTTAGGTCTAAAATAAGTCTTCCGGTTTCTTATTGAGGAGATGTTTTATTGATCGTTGCCTACTTACCTAACCAAGTTTCCTCTAAATCAGTGGATTCTACACCTTATGAGTTATGGATAGGAAGAAAGTCCAATCTAACTCATATGCGACTACAAGGGTCTGCAGCCTACGTTCACGAACCATCTCATAAAGATGAAAAATTGGGAGCAGGAGGTAAAAAATAGATTTTTATTAGATATTTTGAATGTTTCAAAAGGCATGTGTTCATTGGTGAACGTACAGATGAAAGTGTGAGTGAATTGGAATCACGATATGTCACATTTATGGAGAATGAATTCCTTAACATCAAAGAAGTTGGCAGAAACATCTAATTGTGTAAATTGGATAGTCCTCTTAATTATGTCACTTTTAATATGGGGTTGATGAAAATACAAAATTTATTGAAAGAAAAATGATAAACAAACGAAAGGACGACAGAAACGGCGGTGTGGGCTTGTCGTTTCACGCGTTCCCTTAGGCCAATTTGGAAATGCATGGGACCACAATAACTAATAAAATAAAGAATAAAAAATGGAAAAAAGCAACTCAAATATCTTCCTTTATCTTTTTCCTTATACGTTATCCACTTGTTCTCCTCCCTCCCCATCCACTCGTTCTCCAGATTTGTTTAATCCCCTCAACTCGTTTGGAAACGGTAGCACTTCGTTAACTTTGTCCCCTTCGTAACTTCATCCCCATCACCATCCAACGCTGCAAGTAGTATCAGAACTCGTCCCCAACGCCTGCTGACGATCGATCTACAATGGACATGATCGATCTACAACGGAGCTGCCACCAGCAGAACAACCGGAAACAAACAAACTTCCCCTCCGTTTCAGTCATCATTAAGGTCATGTTTAACTCTCTTTATCTCTCATTCGTACATAATCAATATTTTGTATCAATTTTTGTCAAATAATTAAAAATAATAATATTTTGCTTTGAATTATGTGATATATTTTATTTGTGTATGATAGTTGTGTGAAAGGAATAATGATAATTATGTAAAAAGAAAAAAAATTAATTAAGTGATTTGTGATAATTTTTGTGTGATAAGTTGATTAGGGAAATATTATATTTGTGATAATTTTTGGCTTTAAAATGCCCACTGCTGAAGAGTCCATTAAAATGGGACATATATAGAATACAGGCAGTTTCATTTACTAGTAAATGAACATAAGATTCTAGACATGCCTTTTAACTCTTTTAAGAAAAGTCAAGTTACAATAACTTCGCGCATTCAAAAGGATATTAAATAAAATGTACATTCAAAATTTAGTTTTGTGAATGAAACTTACAAAGGCAGCTCTTTCAGACTTCAATCGCTTCTCGACAAAGTTAGCAAGTTTCTTTGTATAAATTTCTCCAGCATCACTGTCTAGAATATTTATTTGTGATAATTTTTGGCTTTGAAATGCACTGAATTTTTGCATAATATTTGATTTGAATAGCTTTGCATTTTGCATAATGTTTAATTTAAGAAATAATTAGTGATGATTTGTTTTGTTTATACATATTAAGAGGATAATTACTAAATTTTTTAACTTTTCCCTCTAGCAGTTCTATATCTTGAGATGCATGGTTAGAAATTAAAATTTATTACTAATTTTAAGTAACATAGTTCTTACTAATGTTTTAGCATTTTGCATATAATATTTGATATGAATTTTTCCAATGTAGAATTCAAATGCCTACTCAAAACTGTTATGTTGTTTTCAAAGGACGAAAGTCGGGCACATATAATTCTTGGCTTGAATGCTAGATGCAAGTAAATGGATTCAAAGGGAATTCTTATCAATCTTATAAATATTTGTTGGATGCTGAAATAGCCTACAATTATTACAAAAAAAGACATGAAAAATTACCAGGGACATCCAATATGTTAGAAACTACAAAATTTATTGTGGAAACACTCGAAAATGGGGTGCAAATTGAAGTGCCTACATGCGACAAAGCTGTGCAAACTGATAAAGACAGAAATGATTATGTTATTCTGCTTATATTATCCATTGTATGTTGTATTTTAGGAATAATCATTGTTATATGTATTTTGCATAAATGAAATTGTACCCCGTGTCATGTATAAATTTAAATAATTTAAACAAAATGATTGTTATGTATGAATTGTAAAGTTTAACTGTAAGAAGGAATAACTTTTTCCTCTAGACCTTATGCATGTCTAGAGATATTATGTGTATAAAAAGAAACAACAATAATCCAATGATACACAAGTCGCCAAATCTAACATATATCATTGATCCATCACTACAATTTCAAACATTTAAAGTCAAATCTAACATAATTTCAAACATTTAAAGTCGGATCTAACATATATCATTAATCCATCACAATAATTTCAAAATTTTAAAGTTCAATTTAACACAAAACATTATTCCATCACTACAATTTCAAACATTTAAAGTCAAATCTAACATAATTTCAAACATTTAAAGTCCGATCTAACATATATTATTAACCCATCACAATAATTTCAAACATTTAAAGTTCAATTTAACACAAAACATTATTCCATCACTATAATTTAAAGCCAAAATACAAGTCAAACATCATGATTGTTATTTTCATTACACTGTTGTTGCTGTAGTAACTGTTGAAAATTCTCATTTTGAGATCCTTGATAGGTCATCGAAATAAAAGAATAATGCAACTGCGAAGTATACGGTGGGACTGGTTGCTATAATACATAAAAATAAACATCATATTACATTATAGAAATATTAAAATATAAGTATACATTAATGACCTATAAACAACAACTTACTATATGTCAATGATAAGGAAATGACTAATAAATGTTGCTTCCATCGAATTGGGATGGATACTGTTGTGCAAATTTTATTGAACTCGTAAGCGCACAAATTTATTGTAGTATAGATCAATGGTGACAAGTGTCGATCCCACGAGGAGGTGGATTTTAATTGTGTGTAGAATTAATTTTGTAAATGGGTGATTGGATTTGTGGTGGAAATGATTTGAAATATGCTAAAACTTAAATTAAAATGGCGAGAATAAATTCTGAAATTGGAATTGAAATGACGAGAATAAATTGAAGAGAATTATATTGAAATGACGTACTTGGGTATCTGGATCCGTATCAACATGCATCATGGGCTAAATATTCCTTATTAATACCAATTAAATCATGAGGGGGGAATCCACACCTCATGAACCACGCTCTAATCAATATGGTGCTAAGGGCTTATCGTGCCAAATAATAATAACCTTGTACTAGAGAGCCGGTGTAACCAAGGCGGTATCTAGACAAGATTATTATTATTTGTCGACGAAAAGTCAAATCATCCACAAAAATTAGAGGGGAAAAGAAAATAAATTTACCAATAAAGCCCATGACACATGTTGAGACTTCACCTTCAACCCAAGCTTGAAAGAAAATTAGCCACTCATAATTGAACTAGGGGCAAAATGGAAATTTATTAAAATACGAAGAAAATACAAGATGGAGAGGGAATTACAGAAAATGGAGTCCAAAAATGGATTCAGTGATATCAAATTAGGGGGGGAGACCCCCTTTTTATAGATACATTGAGTAAATCGTGGCCATCGGATTAAAAACAGTTTGGACGCTCAGGATAGCGTCACGTCATCAGTCAACAGTCCTTGTGAACAGTACATGGTTTGACCACGAGGATAAACAGTAACACGGTTTGACCCGGGTGAACAGTGACGCGGTTTAGTTGAAAATAATCATGTGTGTTGCATGTACCGTACATGAGATTTTTGATCCACTGATATGCTGCCACGTCAT